>JABWTJ010000267.1:0-600000 GCA_016801875.1 Solanum sitiens | reverse complement strand
ATAGGAACTTATTTGATGCTTAGGAATCACTCTCATTGTTGGAAATCCATATTGTACCTCTAGAACGTACATCGTATATGTATTTGCCTAAACCTTGTGTTTTGGTTATAGGAGATGAATATTAGAAGGAATGCAGCCAGAAGACTTGAGGAGGAGATTGCTACTGCGGGAATCCCTCCCCGTGGTGATCCAGCTCCTTCCCTTGAAGAGATTGTTGTTGATGATCAGGTTCCCATTGATCCTCCACCTATGGAAGAGGCTCATATGAGGGCTATTCTTGCTCAAATGGCTCAATCCATGACTACTCAAGCTCAAGCCGCAATGGTGCAAGTCCAAGCCATGACTGCCCAAGCTAATAGGGATTTGGCACCTAGAGTTCATGAGCAAACTATGGCTTCCCAACTTAGGGACTTCACCCGAATGAATCCTCCTATCTTCTACGGGTCTAAGGTTGATGAAGACCCTCAAGAATTCATTGATGAGGTTTATAAGATTTTGTGTGCTATGGGGTTGTCTTCTAGTGAGAATGCCGAGTTGGCCTCATACCAACTCAAGGATGTGGCTCAGACATGGCATGTGCAATGGAAAGGTAATAGGCCACTTCAAAGTGGGCCAGTGACTTGGGAGTTGTTCAAAAGGGCTTTCCTTGATCGGTTCTTCCCTAGAGAGATGAGAGAAACTAAGGTGGTGGAGTTCATCAATCTCCGTCAAGGAGAAACAAGTGTTCATGAGTACTCTTTGAAGTTCATTCAATTGGCTAAGTATGCTCCTTCCTTGGTCTCCGATCCTAGAGACGAGATGAGTCGATTTGTGACAGGTGTGTCGGACGATTTGCAAGAAGAATATCAATCGGCTATGCTTCATGAAAACATGAATATTGGTCGTCTCATGGTGCATGCAAAAAGGGTTGAGGAGGCTAGAGCAAAAAGGAAGGATAAGGATAAGGATTCAAGAAGGGCAAGGTCTTTCGAGAGTGGAACTACTAAAGATAGGTTTGGAATTCAAGACAAGCCTAGATTCAAGAAAAGGTTCTCAAATCAAGTTCCATCAAAATTTCCCAAGGCTAAGGATGGGAAGGTCCCTAGGCCAAGAGTTCTAAAAGGGAAAAGTGGGAACTTGTCTATTGAGAAACCACCTTGCAAGGAATGTGGGAAGAAGCATTTAGGTGTTTTCCTCCTAGGTTCGGACAAGTGCTTTGGTTGTGGAAAGATTGGTCACAAAGTGCGGGATTGTCCAAATACTAAAGGACAAGAGAGGGGTGGTCAGTCAAGTGGTTCTAGTGATGTTCCCAAAAAGAACCGCTTTTATGCTCTTCGTTCGAGAGATGACCAAGAGGCCTCTCCTGATGTGGTGACCGGTATGTTACAAATCTTTGCTATTGATGTGTATGCTTTGCTTGATCCGGGTGCTACTTTGCCTTTCGTTACTCCCTTAGTAGCTAAAAAGTTCGGTACTTTAACCGATGTTTTGCTTGAACCTATTTTGGTGTCTACTCCGGTGGGTGAGTCAGTGGTAGCAAAAAGAGTCTATCGAAATTGTCCTATTTTTATGCCCCATAGAGTTTCTCATGTAGATCTAGTTGAACTAGACATGCTTGATTTTGACATTATTTTGGGTATGGATTGGTTACATGCTAGCTTCGCTTCCATTGATTGTAGAACTAGAGTTGTGAGGTTTAGTTTCCCAAATGAACCCATTGTTGAGTGGAAGGGTGGGAATTCTCTTCCAAGAGGTCGTTTCATATCATGTCTAAAAGCGTGTAAAATGATCTCAAAGGGGTGTCTTCATCATGTTGTGAGAGTCCAAGAAGTTGATTCCGAAGTTCCTCCTATTGAGTCAGACCCCGTGGTGAGTGAATTTACGGAGGCCTTTCCTGATGACCTTTTCGGCATTCCTCCCGAACAGGAAATCGGTTTCAGTATTGATTTGCTACCGGAAACAAACCCTATCTCTATTCCTCCTTATAGAATGGCTCCGGCCGAGTTAAAGGAGTTAAAGGCATAACTTATAGATTTGCTAGACAAGGGCTTTATAAGGCCTAGCATTTCTCCGTGGGGTGCTCCGGTTTTGTTCGTGAAAAAGAAGGATGGGTCTTTGAGAATGTATATTGACTACCGCCAACTCAATAAGGTTACTGTCAAGAACAAGTATCCTCTTCCTCGGATTGATGATTTATTTGATCAACTCCAAGGAGCGAGTTACTTCTCCAAAATTGACTTGAGCTCAGGGTATCACCAGCTTAGGGTGAGAAATGAAGATATTCGAAAGACAGGCTTTTGGACTCGGTATGGGCATTATGAGTTCGTGGTTATGTCCTTTGGTCTCACAAATGCTCCGGCGGCGTTCATGGACCTAATGAATAGGGTGTTTCGAAGTTACCTTGATGCATTCGTTATTGTATTTATCGATGATATCTTGGTGTATTCGAAGAGTGAGGTTGATCACATGGGTCATCTAAGGGTGGTTTTGCAAACCCTTAAGGAGCATAAATTGTTCGCCAAGTATAGCAAGTGTGAGTTTTGGCTTAGGTCGGTAGCGTTTCTTAGGCACATCATCTCTAGTGAGGGAGTTGAGGTAGAACCAAGGAAAACTGATGCGGTAAGAAACTGGCCTAGACCCTTGACCCCAACTGACATTAGGAGTTTCTTGGGTCTAGCGGGCTATTATCGAAGGTTTGTAGAAGGTTTTTCATTCATTGCATCTCCATTGACGTCATTGACTCAAAAGGGTAAAAAGTTTGAGTGGTCGGAGACCTGCGAGAAGAGTTTCCAATTATTGAAAGATAGGCTTACTTCTGCTCCGGTGTTAACCTTACCGGAAGGTTCTAAGGGGTTCGTTGTGTATTGTGATGCATCCCGCATAGGTTTGGGGGGTGTGCTTATGCAAAATGGGAAGGTGATTGCCTATGATTCACGGCAACTCAAGGTGCATGAGAAAAATTACCCTACCCATGACCTTGAGTTAGCGGCCGTGGTCTTCGCTTTGAAAATATGGAGACATTACTTGTATGGTGTTCATGAAGATGTTTTCACCGATCATAAGAGTCTGCAATATATGTTTACTCAAAAAGAGTTGAATCTCTGACAAACAAGATGGTTGGAATTGTTTAAAGATTATGATATGAGTGTCCTATATCATCCCGGCAAGGCCAATGTGGTGGCGGATGCTCTAATCCGTATGACTATGGGTAGTGTGTCTCATCTAGGTGGAGACAAGAAAGATCTAGTGAAGGATGTTCATGATTTGGCTAGATTAGGGGTGCGGTTGGAGATTTCTCTAAATGGAGGTGCCACGGTTCATCATAGCTCTGAATCATCTTTGGTGGTTGAGGTAAAGTCCAAACAACACCTTGATCAACTATTGATGGAGTTGAAGGAATCTGTTCTTGGTAAGATGAATGAGTCCTTCTCCTTAGGAGGAGATGGTGTGTTGAGGTACCAAGGGAGGTTATGTGTTCCTGATGTTGATGGATTGAGGGATCGGATCCTTGATGAAGCCCATGGCTCCCACTATTCCATACATCCGGGTTCTACTAAGATGTATCATGACCTTCGAGAAATATATTGGTGGGAAGGTTTGAAGAAGGACATAGCGGAATTTGTTGCTAAGTGTCCAAATCGCCAACAAGTGAAGGCGGAACATCAAAAGCCGGGTGGCTTACTACAAGAGATCCAAATTCCTACTTGGAAGTGGGAAGACATTAATATGGACTTTGTGGTAGGGTTGCCTCGGACTCAAAAGTCATATGATTCTATATGGGTGATTGTTGATAGATTGACTAAGTTCGCTCATTTTATTCCCGTCAAATCTGCGTATTCGGCGGAGGATTATGCGAAGATCTTCATAAATGAGATTGTGTGTCCCATGGTATTCCGTTATCCATCATTTTGGATCGGGGTGCACAATTCACATCTAGGTTTTGGAAGTCTTTTCAAAAAGGCTTGGGTACTAAAGTGAAATTGAGTACCGCTTTTCATCCTCAAACGGATGGTCAAGCGGAACGCACAATTCAAACTCTTGAAGATATGCTTAGAGCTTGCATTATTGAGTTTAAAAGGAGTTGGGATAAGCACTTGCCGTTGGTGGAGTTTGCGTATAATAATAGTTTCCATTCGTCCATCTCCATGGCTCCCTATGAAGCCTTGTATGGTAGGAGGTGTAGGTCTCCTATAGGATGGTTTGAAGTTGGTGAATCATCGATCTTTGGTCCCGACCTGATTTATAGGACTTTGGAGAATGTGCATATCATAAGGAATAGGTTGCAAACAGCTTATAGTCGGCAAAAGGCCTATGCCGATAATAGGAGAAGAGATTTGGAGTTTGAAGAGGGTGACAAGGTGTATCTAAAAATCTCACATATGAAAGGGGTGGTAAGATTTAGCAAGAAAGGGAAGTTGAGCCCTCGTTACGTGGGTCCTTATGAGATTTTGGAAAGAGTTGGTAAAGTTACCTATCGCTTACAACTACCTAACGATTTAGCTTCGGTTCATCCAGTTTTCCATGTCTCGATGTTGAAGAAGTGTGTTGGGGATCCCGAGTCAATTCTCCCTATTGAAGGTCTTGGATTCAAGGATAACCTCTCTTATGAGGAGGTTCCTATCCAAATCCTTGATAGACAAGTGAAAAGGTTGAGGAACAAGGAGGTGGTTTTCGTAAAAGTGTTATGGAAGAACCACCTAGTTGAGGGTGCAACATGGGAGGCGGAAGCCGACATGAAAACCCGTTATCCTCATCTTTTTGATGATTAAGGTTAGTTATTCTTTCTAATGATATAAGTATGCTAGTTATTGTGAATCCTTGATGTTTTGGTGAATTTCTTCAAAAATCTTATTTTTTGAGACTTCGCAATGAAGTCACTGTAAGGTGACCTTAAATAAATTTGAAATTTGTTTTGCTTTTTGCATATTTGAGTCAAGTCGTGTATTATGACATAGTGAATTCTTGTGGATGTTATATTAAGCATATTGATAAGATGAACTTTGTGCTAATCGACTTGTGTATCAAATGATTGAGCTCATGTGTGTTGTGAGTAGAAAATGTTTCATGAGGAAACTTTGAGCTTAGGTATGATAAATTGATGTTTTGAAGTGTTCTATTGAAATGATATGATTCATGTTAACTGAATATTGTGAATTGGTTGAGCTGCTAGTCTTGAGTCTATTCCCTCTTTTTAAGAGTGTTTAGTGTCATTCGGGGACGAATGTTCCTAATGGGGGGATAATGTAATATTTCAAAATCCCAAAGTCATGTGATAAGACTTAAACAGGCTCCTTAAGGTCTAAACCATTGTTCCTAGCCAAATTAGGCGTATAAGGAGTCGTTGAAGTGTTTTGGAACCAAAACGTTCATATCGTCTGGTAAGTTGGTTCACAAGAGGGCTAGAGTGTCCTTTTAGTTTAACCAATTTAAAGAGTCGGAATTTAGTAAAAGTTTGTAACAATAGGTGTAACACATAGTGTGGGATGGTTTCATGTTGGAAAAGTCAGGGTACGACTCCCCGAGGACCAACCAAGGGCCCTCGAGAAGGACCCTTTAGACAGTAGGCCATGACGTACCCCATGATGGGGCGTCAAAGGCGCGACGGGGCGTCGAGGCCACCGTCGTGCCAGCCTTAGTTTCTGGGAAGAAACCCTCACCTGCACAGTCTCTGACCAACGCGATGGACGTGCAGGATGGAGGGGGTCCATTCCATCACGCCCACGACGGCCCGTCGTCGGGGAGCCGTCGGGGAGGGCCTGTGATATTTTCAGGGATTTTAGTTTTAGTTAATCATCCTATTAAGTGTCTTAGGGGTAATTAGGGGATTAAGGGTAGACTAATTAAGTGACTTAAGACCCCACTATAAATACCAACCTTCATTAACCTACTCACAATTCTCCAAAACAAATCTCTCTTCCTTCTCTCTACTTTCTCTCTCTATTTTGAAGAATCCATTGGAGAAGAACTTGGGGAGATCATTGGGGGCTGATTTAGCACGAAATTGACCATCAAAACGTCATCAAATCTTAAGATATGGGATCTAATTCACCTTTGAGATTTTTTCCTCAAAGGGCTCCTTCAAAGATTTTCCAAAAGTTGAGTTTCATATGGGTTTCATCCAATTTCGAGTTTGTTGTTATGAATTGAGTTTTTTATGTATTCTTTCGGTTATAATGAATAGATTATCATGTATTGTAGCTTGATTATGATGAATTGAGGTAGTTTCGTCTAGATTGTGGGAGATGACCCTAACCCTTAACCCTTGGTATTGGGATTGATATGAATTTGGCTTGGATTGATGTAATTGATCTAATTATTGTTTAAATCATCTTTAAGGGTTGTTATTGCATCGATCATGAGTATATTGTAATGAATGGAAGTTCTTCATGCCTTTTTATTGAGTATTGAATCTAGGGTAAGATGATAGACTTAGATATCATGTCATCAAGCTTTGATTTAGTATTGCATCGTGGTATAGTGCTTCTCTTAAATTGGTTCTTATGTTGGTTATTGATTTACATTGGGATGATGACCCGAATTGGGTTATTCTATGGGTTGATGTTAAGGCCCTTTTATTGGTGAACTATGGAGGAGTATTGGTAAGTCTTGATTCTCCTAAGTCTTACTTCAATGGTGATTAATTTTCATGGAGTTATGATATTGTGTTGAAGTATACCTTGTTTAAGGTGATAGGTTGATATGATGATTGAATTGGAATGCTTTAGGTTGATTGTGAGGTTGCCTAGGAGTACATGATATAGGGAAGTTGTTATGTAAAGATGTGCCCTATTGTGATGAGATGTGCATGGGCTAACTTCACCTATTTGAGTTGTTAATGAAAGGACCATTTCTCATACAATTCTTATTGAGCTTTGATGAACGAACGTATATGAGGGCTAGGCCTTATGATACATATATACATATTAATGATTATTATAAGAATAAAGGCTTTTCAATAAAAAAGGGACTTAGCTTAGCACCGAGTGGGCTTGTATGTGAGGGAGTGACACTTTCTTAAGGAAAGGTAGGGTTCACTACGGTTCTCACGGGATGGATAGCCTCATGACCCAAATAGGTTGTAGAGTTGATATGTCCATGGTTCTTTTTCCCCAAGCTCCATCAACTATGTTGCCACCATAGGATACTAGCTAGTGGATCCACCTAGATAGCTACGTTTATGTTAGGTTCTACTTTGGCCGGTAGACCACCTTCCATCGGTGTAAGGTTTCCTGACACCGAATTCCACATTAGCTCATGTGGTCTATGTCGGTTAAGGCAAGGTTTCCCTAAACTAAAATGAATGAATAACATATAGACTAATCGAAGTAACTTGAAAGGGTTTGGCTATAGCTTAGGTAGGGGTATGGGACTCTACTTAAGCCTTGCACTAGTTGGCCTTGATGGGAGCTTTGAGAGGTCAATATTATGTATGTAAAGTAGTGATGTAATGTAAATGACTATGTACATTGAATAACATGCTTATGAGTATAAGGTTGTTGCTTTTGATTAAAGAAGAATGTTTTCATGAAATGGAAGAGTATGTTAGGTAAGGTTGATTGCTAATTGTAGTCTTGATAGGTTACTTGATTAAGTAAGAGTTATGAGAATTTACTTGATCATTGCACTTGTGAATTTATGAAGGGTATATTTAGTATGTTTTGCTTTACTATGCTTCATTCGTATACATGTTTTATAATGATTTTCTTAAATGTCCCTTTGTAAGTATATTTGATTGGTAATTGTATATGTGGTTCCATACTTAGTACATGTGGAGTACTAACCCCATTTATTTCCCTTTTCCCAAACATTTTAGGTTCGGGTCGTTGATCTTGCTCCAAATTGCTGGAAAGGAAGACTTCGATTTCTAACCATCCAAGTGGTAGGTCCTCATTCTCTCGAGGGCGTGGCCGACATCTTGCTCTTATGTTACTTAGTTACTAAAATTCCGTATTGACTCTACTACTCATTTGAGACGATATTGTATATAGCCTATATGTGGCTTCTTGTATTGATGTAGGGCTATGCCCAAGATTTATTGTCTTGATAGATGGTTTATGAGATGAGACGGCTTTTATGACTATTATTTCTCTTTTTATAAATGTGTGAAATAAAAGTAGAAGACTATGTAATCTTCCTATACGAACAAGTATATGTATACTTGATATAAATATGACTATGTGTATGTAGAGGTCTATGTAAACCTCCGAGTAGTTTATAGATAAAAAGTTATAAATTCCTTCACATTTATTTTTATCGATGAATGCTATGATGAGGCTAAGGGCTTGTATTAGTCCTCTAAGAGGACGACTGTAACAACCCAAAAAAAAATGAATAGGATCAAGACTTAGGTTGTCAAGAATGCTTGCGACTAGACCAAGGTTCACACAGACTGATACGCGTAGAACCAGACCTCAGAACCCTTACTACGACCAAGCCAACTAACTTGGGGAGTTAGTTGAGCTTGGAAAGGTTGGAACCAACCAAGTAAGGCTCTCAAAAATGAAGATTTAATCGAAAGCGTTTTTACAGGACTTAAAAGAAGAAATTTTAAGTTCCGAGGGTCCAAGGGTAAAATGGTCTTTTCCAGGCCAAGGGTAATATTGTAATTACCCTGAGAAATTAATTAATTAGTTAATTAATTTAATTAAAAAGAGTAATTCGGGTTGGGGCGACCCAAGTGACCCATTTTCGCAAATGGGGAGTCACTCGGGTTCGAACCCCACTAGAAGCAATGATTTAACTTGCTTTTATTTAATTGGATAAATTAATTTAATTAAATAATAATATAAGCTAACTTGAGAAAAAGAAAAATCAGATTTTTATTTAAAAGTTTAACAACGAGTCCTAGTTTGACTAATTCCCAAACTAAAACTCCTAATTGGAAGCCACTCTCACACGATCTCTCTCTCTCACGTTTCACCATTCACTCTCACATTTTCTCTCTGCCTAAACAAGTTCAAAAACATAAAATATATTGAAGTTCTTCACACTAGAAGAACTCACACCAAAAATCTAAGAAAACAACGAAAATCCATCACTTTAAGCAAAGGGGAGGAGTCTTCCGTCAATTGGTGTTGAGGTGTTGAACTTGGACTGATTTTGGAGAGGATTTTGGGCAACAATTTCGTGGTTGAACAAGAAAAATAAAGGTATGGGTCTTCTTACTCTTTGTCCCTTTCCCAAAAGACCCTTAGGACTCAGACGAATTTAGTCCGAAACTAAGTTGTTTCCCCATTGCATGTCCTTGTCCCTAGCTCCCAAATGACTTTGTAGGTTGGGTATTTTGTGCTGGTAGATTTAGGCATGTGTGATATGTGTATATTGATTGGGAATATGTTTATGTGCGTGAAACTACATGAATGATAATCCAAGCGAAATTGAATAAAAATGTGGATATGTAGGCATGTTGGCAGTGACGTTTTAGTCACTGTTTGAGGGTGTGAAAAACTTGTGTTAGTCTTGTATTTCGTGTGTAAAGGTTATACATAATGTGATGTTCGTATGGTGTGTGAAATTACAAAGTTAGAGTGTAAACACTTGACTAAATGTGATCCTAAACTACACCTAAATTACATGCTAAACGATTGGTGAAACGTCCTACGAAAATCGTCCTAAACTAATGAGAAAAGTAGAGAGTATGGGCTGCAAAAAAAAAAATGTGACCAAATTTCCAGCTTTTGGAAATTTGGTTTCGGCCAAATTCTGGAATTTTGGGAGAGTTTAAAAAAGGATTTAAAGTAGGTGAGGTCAAGGGGAATCGAACCCAAGACCTCACATGACCAAGAGCTGAAATTAAAAAAATAATGAGATAGCTGCTGTTCACGCAAGAAATGACAAGGGAAATGGGGTTGGTGGGGAATCGAACACGCAATGCTTGGGAAGAAAGGAAGAGCAAAACTAAAAAAAAAGAAAATGTGAGGCATGGAAATCGAACCCACGACCTCAAGGCTGGAAATAGAGGGGGCGAAAATGGGTAATAAAACAAGTGAGGTTGTGGGGGTTCGATCCCACGACCTCACTGTCAATACCCTCAACCTAGCGAAAAGAATTAAAAAAATATATATATGGGGCTGTGGGGGTTCTAACCCACCACCTCACAGCCCCTAGCGAAATTGAATTAAAGGTAAGGAGGCTGTGGGGGTTCAAACCCACAACCTCCCTACTTAGGCGAATTAAAGGACAAAAATAAAAGAGGTTGTGGGGATTTGATCCCACAACCTCTTGATTTAGGCGAGAGTGGACAAGAAGAGGTTAATAAAATTAGAAAGGGGTTGTGGGGGTTCGAACCCACAACCCTTCGGCCAAATTAGGAGTATTATTAAGGAGAAAATTAATCCTTCAATGTTAATATTGTGATTTAACTTAGAGTCATAATGTTATGAATATTAGAATAAAATCAATTAAAAATATAAATGGTATCCAATTGATTCAAGACTGGGGTTTCCTTGCCCAAGTTTCCGTATCGATACATAAGTCATACGTGAATAAAATATCCGAGAATAATGCCACATACATAGATCTAAATCAAGATCTTGGCATACATACAAGATGCATAAGTCTTGTATCACATAATCCTAGAAAGATATGAATCACTTAGACAAAATATGAATGAAGCCTCATGGCTTGTATGTATAGACACATAAGTCTAACATATGTTCAAAGTAAGTGAATTTAAGAAGTATGTAATGAAATGATGAATCCTAGAAGGGTTAAGTATGAGTGTAAGATACACTAAATGGCCAAGTGCATTGGCATATGATGAAATGAACGTTCACGTAATAAGAGGTGAGTAACTATGAAAAGCAAAGGTACTAATGATAATGAATGTGGTGACAACATGATATAAGGCTAATGTAAATGATGAGAGTAATCTCAAATGAGCCTAAATAAATGTTACCAATATGTACTCACCTATGAGAGTGTAGGATAATGAAGAGACCAAACTCTATGAACACTCAAATGAAGGTATTGAGCTTAACACACTTAATACTAATGATGAGATGAGAAATAATCTAATGAGCTATGATGTCCTCATACTAGAAGCCAGCTTCCATGACGTATGAGATGAATGAAATGGAACTTTATACTGAGTACCGATAGGCTAGCTATGAGCGGTGATGCCTTCTTTCGGGAAGGACGGAGGTTCACGTAACTCTCATGAGATGAGACTGTCCGGCATGCCGGGTATGGGTCTCCTTATATCTCCTAGTCTTTGAACCTATACTGCCAATATAGGGATCTGGTGGGGTTAAATTCCCATGTACGCTAGCATGTTATTGGATCACTTTGGCCAGTGATTCCACCTCTTTTCGGTGTGGGGGAGACACTGGATTTCATGATGCTCACATGATCTATGTCGGTTAAAGTTAAAGTTCCCAATGAATGAATGAATGAGGCCAGCCTCAAATGATGCACATAATGAAATAAATGATACCAAAGGTGTTAGGATAGGATAATCAAAGGTGAGTTAGATTCAAGTAATGACATTAGGTCATTCTTGGTCATGGTACAACAAACCTAATGAAAGTCTTAAACTACATCCTAGGTATAGTTGGTGGTTACACTGGCCTATGAATGAAATGAAATGAAGTACGTATGAATGAATGAAGCAGACTTTGTGTTTGCTAATGAAGATTCCCTAGTTGAGGTCCCATCTATTGAGCCCTCATTTCTCGGATGTCTTAATGTCAAGTCCATGATTACAAGGTCTCATGGCATATGAATGAATGATATGAAAGAAGTTATGTGCTACATGCAAAATATGCTGTATGCTATATGATATGTGCTATGTGTAAATGTTATGTGCTGTGTGCAAATGTGAAAAGTATGATGATGTATGTTATTCTCATGGCATAACTTTCCTAATCCAAATTTGGAAAGATCATTTACTTTCCTAATCCAAATTTGGAAACTTTCCTAATCTCAATTTGGCAAGTCCACTGACTTGACTTCCAAAAATCATGTTGTTAGGAAAGAGCTATTCTTTCTCATGCATGTCCTTGGTGTGTGCTTGCATATACCCATACTTAGAACAAGTGTGTACTAACCCTATTCAAACTCTACTATTTTAGGTGCAGGCACTGGTGGACGATAGTGCTACAGGATCATCGTTGCAGTTATCCGGACGTCCAGCATTTATCCGATTATGGTAGTTCCTCATGTCTTCGAGGATGCTACTATTTTATATTCTAGCTTAGTTTTAGAGTTGAGTTAGTGGAGCATGTTCCACTAGAGTTTCTTTCCTCTTTTTATTCAGATTATGTATTGGTGCCATTTTGGCAATTATATGCTTTATAAGTATTGAACTATTCCTTTCATTTGATTATCTCTTAATGTTAGATGGTTGATGGGGAACAAATTACGAATGTATTAGAAATGTTTAGTAAGCAATATTTAGAAACAAAAAGTTTCAAATTTTCCGCTAAAATTAATCTATGTAAAGTAAGAATGACGTAAGTAGGCTTGTCTGCGACCTCTAAGAGGTCAACGACGCCGGTCTCGTTTGGGGTCTAGATTCCAGTCGTGACAAAGTTGGTATCAGAGCATTAGGTTAAATTACGAAAATAATAAGTTCACATCGACCACATTGAGTAGTTTCTAAGTCATGGTAGTGAAGTGCACCAATATCCTAAATTAGAGTCTGCATGATGCGTAGGAAAACTTCCCTTTTTCTGATCTTATCGTGCTTCTCCTAAAGTTTAATTTCTTGGTGTTATGAGCGTGTCTAACATCAACTTTTTGTTGTTTTTTGAGAATGAACACTAGGAGAGCTATTGGTCAGAGGAGAGGAGGAGCAGCTGCTGGGGGTAACCGAGTTCCACCCTAGGCTCCAGCTGAAGGAGTGGCTGTGCCAGCTAATCCAGCTGGGATGACTAATGGTGAGGTGAGGGCATCTCTGGCCCAGATGACACAGGCCATTACTATGCAGGCCCAGGCTATGACTGCCCAGGTCAACCGGCAGGATGTTCAGAGGGAGAACCCATCGGTTCGTAGCATGGCCGACAGGCTGAGGGATTTCCCGAGGATGAATCCTCCTATTTTCACAGGGTCTAGGGCATGAGAGGATCCCCAAGAGTTTGTGGATGAGACTAATAAGATCTTGGTGGCTATGGGGGCCACTGATATTGAGAAGGCTGAGCTGGCTTCCTATCAGCTCAAGGATGTTGCACAGACTTGGTGCAAGATGTGGCAAGATAGCCGTGTCTTAGGTGGAGTGCCAGTCACATGGGAGCTGTTCAAGACAGCATTTCTGGAGAGATTCTTTCCTAGGGAGATGAGGGAGGCCAGGGTTGAGGAATTCATCAACCTTAAACAAGGCTCTATGACAGTCAGGGAGTATTCCCTGAAGTTTGTTAAGCTGTCAAGGTATGTTATTTTCCCTAGTATTTAATAGCAAGAATGAGGATCATACTAAACTTTGTTGAAATCATCCAGGTATGCTACTTCCCTGGTTTCTAACAACAGGGATGAGATGAGCAGGTTCCTCACAGGAATCAATGGAGACCTGGAGGAGGAGTGTCGATATGCAATGCTCCATGATAATATGGATCTTTCCAGGTTGATGGTGCATGTCCAGCAGGTAGAGGACAGCCGCAGAAAGAGAGGTGTTCGTGATGCTAGGAGGCCTAGGCCTCAAGATCAGGCAGGACCCAGTCATAGAGGCCACAGGAACAACTTTGGCGTCTGTGACCAGCCAATGTTCAAAAAGGGGCAATAGAGTTCTGGGAATTTTAATCCTCAGAGGAGTGCTACACCTATAGGAGGCAGACTTGAGCCCAAGAAGGGCAATGGAGGTGAGATGCAGTGTCCTAAGAAGAATTGTGCTAAGTGTGGCTGAGCTCACAGTGGAGAGTGCAGACAGGGCACTAATGCCTGCTTCAGTTGTGGTAAGAGTGCACACATGGTCAGAGACTGTCCACAGAACAGAGGTCAGGCTGGAGGTAATACTCAGCCTAGGCCTAATCCACAGGGTGCAGCAGCAGCCGAGCCTCCTAAGAGGAACAGGTTCTATGCCCTGAAAGGCAGAGAGGAGCAGGAGAATTCCGCTGATGTGGTCACAGGTATGCTGCAAGTGTTCTCAACTTCTGTTTATGCTTTACTTGATCCAGGGTCTACACTTTCCTTTGTAACTCCTCTGCTTGCTCTTACTTTTGAGACATTGCCTGAAGTTCTGCATGATCCTATAGTGGTTAGTACACCTTTAGGAGAAAATGTAAGAACTGATAGAGTATACAAGGATTGCCCAATAGTTGTTAGTGGAAAAACTATGTGTGCAAACTTGGTTGAGTTACCCATGAATGATTTTGATGTTATTCTTGGCATGGATTGGCTTCACAGTTGTTATGCCTGCTTGGACTGTCATAGTAGAGTGGTGAGATTTCGCTTCCCTAATGAAGAAGAGTTAGTCTGGGAGGGGTACAATTCGAGTCGTCCTAACCCCTTGATTTCTAACCTTAAGGCCAATAAAATGATGTCCAAGGGGTTGTTGTCTCATCTTGTGAGTGTTAATGATTTAGATCATGACATTCCTTCCATAGACTCAGTACCTGTAGTGAAGGAGTTCTTAGATGTGTTTCCTGATGATTTGCCTGGAGTCCCTCCCCTTCGAGAGATTGACTTTGGTATCGACTTAGAACCCGATACTAAACCAATCTCAATTCCTCCTTACAGAATGGCTCCAGCTGAACTCAAAGAGTTGAAACTACAGTTAAAAGATCTCACTGACAAGGGTTTCATTCAGCCGAGCATATCCCCTTGGGGCGCTCCAGTGTTGTTTGTAAAGAAGAAAGATGGAACCCTTAGAATGTGTATCAATTATCGGCAGCTCAACAAAGTCACTATAAAGAATAAGTATCTACTCCCCAGAACAGATGATCTGTTTGATCAACTCCAAGGGTCTAGTTTCTTCTCTAAGATTGATCTTCGTTCAGGGTATCATCAGCTTAGAGTTAGGGATGGAGATATTCCAAAGACAGCCTTTCGTACCCGCTATGGTCACTATGAGTTTTTAGTCATGTCATTTGGTCTCACGAATGCACCTGCTGCATTTATGGATCTCATGAACAGGGTCTTCCGTGAATACCTTGACTCTTTCGTCATAGTATTCATTGATGACATCCTCATCTACTCTAAGACCAAGGAAGAGCATGAACAGCATTTGAGACTAACCTTGCAGGTACTTAGACAGCATCAGTTGTATGCCAAATTCAGCAAATGTGAATTCTGGCTGAGATCAGTGACCTTCCTGGGTCATGTTGTGTCCGATCAGGGCGTGGAGGTGGATCCCAGGAAGACTGAGGCTGTGAAGAACTGGCCAAAGCCTCTTACTTCTACTGATATCCGTAGCTTTTTGGGATTGGCTGGTTACTACCGCAGGTTTGTGGAGGGCTTTTCTTCCATTGCTGCCCCATTGATAACTTTGACTAAGAAGAAAGCCAAGTTTGAATGGACGGAGACTTGTGACAAGAGTTTCCAGGAGCTCAAGGACAGACTCACTTCAGCCCCGGTGCTTACTTTGCCTAAGTGTGGTGAGAATTACACTGTTTATTGTGATGCATCTAGGGTTGGTTTGGGTTGTGTTCTTATGCAGGTTGGTAAGGTGATAGCCTATGCATCCAGATAGCTCAAGGTTCATGAGAAGAATTATCCCACACATGACCTGGAGTTGGCAGCTGTGGTGTTTGCACTGAAGCTGTGGAGGCATTATCTGTATGGAGTGCATGTAGATGTGTTCACAGACCATAAGAGTCTCCAGTACGTGTTCACACAGAGGGCGTTGAATCTACGTCAGCGGAGATGGTTGGAGCTGTTGAAGGATTATGACATGAATGTGCACTATCATCCAGGTAAGGCTAATGTTGTAGCTGATGCTTTGAGCAGGATGAGCATGGGAAGTACAGCTCACGTTGAGGATGAGAAGAAGGAGCTGGGGAAAGATGTACACAGACTGGCCAGACTGGGTGTGTGTTTGGTTGACTCCACTAGTGGGGATGTTTCAGTTCATCCTAGTTCTGAATCATCCTTGGTAGTTAAAGTCAAGCAGGGTCAGCATCTAGATCCCGTGTTGATGGAGCTGAAGGAATCAGTGCTGATGAAGATGAATGAGTCTTTCGCTTTGGGAGGTGATGGCATACTTAGGTATCAGGATAGGCTGTGTGTGCCAGATGTGGATGATTTGCGGACCAGGATTGTTGCAGAGGCCCATGGTTCCAGATATTCTATACATCCAGGTTCCACCAAGATGTATCATGATCTCAAGCAGATTTATTGGTGGGATGGCATGAAGAAGGACATTGCAGAATATGTGGCCAAGTGTCCTAATCGTCAGCAGGTTAAAGCAGAGCATCTTAAGTCTGGTGGTTTGACTCAGATTATTGAGGTTCCGACTTGGAAATGGGAGGCCATTAATATGGACTTCGTGGTTGGGCTTCCGAGGACTAGGAGGCAACATGACTCTATATGGGTTATTGTGGACAGATTGACTAAGTCTGCCCACTTTATCCCTGTGAAGTCTACTTACAGAGCCGAGGATTATGCGAGACTCTACATTGATGAGATTGTGAGATGGCATGGGATTCCCTTATCTATTATTTCAGACAGAGGAGCTCAGTTTACTTCTCATTTTTGGAGATCTTTCTAGAAGAGCTTGGGCATGCAGGTGAAGCTTAGCACTGCCTTTCACCCTCAGACAGATGGACAGGCAGAGAGCACCATACAGACATTGGAGGATATGTTGAGAACGTGTGTGATTGACTTCAGAGGTAACTAGGATGACCATCTGCCTTTGATAGAGTTCTCGTATAATAATATCTATCACTCCAGCATTGGGATGGCACCGTTTGAGGCACTGTATGGTAGGAGGTGTAGATATCTAGTTGGGTGGTTCGAGGTTGGAGAGTCATCCATTTTGGGTCTGGAGATCATTCATGAGGCCTTAGAGAAGGTCAGAATGATTAGGGACAGGTTGACTACTGCTTACAGTCGGCAGAAGTCATATGCTGATAACAAAAAGCGGCCCTTAGAGTTTGATGTTGGTGACCAGGTTTACTTGAAAATATCGCCTATGAAAGGGGTGATGAGATTTGGTAGAAAAGGGAAGCTGAGTCCGAGGTATGTTGGGCCATATGAGATCCTACAGCGTGTGGACGAGGTGGCCTATGAGTTAGCATTGCCTACAGAACTAGCTTCTGTTCATCCAGTCTTTCATGTCTCTATGTTGAAGAAGTGCTTAGGTGATCCAGCATTAATCTTACCTGTTGAAGGTTTAGGGGTTGGTGAAGACTTGTCTTATGAGGAGGTACCTGTCTAGATCTTAGACAGACAGGTCAAGCGGCTGAGGAACAAGGAGATTGCCACAGTGAAGGTATTGTGGAGAAATCATCTTTTTGAGGGAGCTACGTAGGAAGCTGAGGCTGACATGAGGGCCCGCTACCCTCACCTGTTCAGCTCTTGAGGTTAGACTCTATACTCTTAAAACTATGTTTCCTTATCGCCCCGTATTTTGTTGCTATTAACTGACTGTGTGTAGTGATTTGATTATGATCTGACTGGCATTACAACATGAAGTAGTAGTGTCATTCGGGGACGAATGTTCCTAAGGGGGGGATAATGTAACAACCCAAAAAAAAATGAATAGGATCAAGACTTAGGTTGTCAAGAATGCTTGCGACTAGACCAAGGTTCACACAAACTGATACGCGTAGAACCAGACCTCAGAACCCTTACTACGACCAAGCCAACTAACTTGGGGAGTTAGTTGAGCTTGGAAAGGTTGGAACCAACCAAGTAAGGCTCTTGAAAATGAAGATTTAATCGAAAGAGTTTTTACAGGACTTAAAAGAAGAAATTTTAAGTTTCGAGGGTCCAAGGGTAAAATGGTCTTTTCCAGGCCAAGGGTAATATTGTAATTACCCTGAGAAATTAATTAATTAGTTAATTAATTTAATTAAAAAGAGTAATTCGGGTTGGGGCGACCCAAGTGACCCATTTTCGCAAATGGGGAGTCACTCGGGTTCGAGCCCCACTAGAAGCAATGATTTAACTTGCTTTTATTTAATTGGATAAATTAATTTAATTAAATAATAAATATTAGCTGATTTAAGAAAAAGAAAAATCAGATTTTTATTTAAAAGTTTAACAAGGAGTCCTAGTTTGACTAATTCCCAAACTAAAACTCCTAATTGGAAGCCACTCTCTCACGATCTCTCTCTCTCACGTTTCACCATTCACTCTCACGTTTTCTCTCTTCCTAAACAAGTTCAAAAATAGAAACTATATTGAAGTTCTTCACACTTGAAGAACTCACACCAAAAATCTAAGAAAATAACGAAAATCCATCACTTTAAGCAAAGGGGAGGAGTCTTCCGTCAATTGGTGTTGAGGTGTTGAACTTGGACTGATTTTGGAGAGGATTTTGGGCAACAATTTCGTGGTTGAACAAGAAAAATAAAGGTATGGGTCTTCTTACTCTTTGTCCCTTTCGCAAGAGACCCTTAGGACTCAGACGAATTTATTTCGAATCTAAGTTGTTTCCCCATTGCATGTCCTTGTCCCTAGCTCCCAAATGACTTTGTAGGTTGGGTATTTTGTGCTGGTAGATTTAGGCATGTGTGATATGTGTATATTGATTGGGAATATGTTTATGTGCGTGAAACTACATGAATGATAATCAAAGCGAAATTGAAAAAAAATGTGGATATGTAGGCATGTTGGTAGTGACGTTTTAGTCACTGTTTGAGGGTGTGAAAAACTTGTTTTAGTCTTGTATTTCGTGTGTAAAGGTTGTACATAATGTGATGTTCATATGGTGTGTGAAATTACAAAGTTAGAGTGTAAACACTTGACTAAATGTGATCCTAAACTACACCTAAATTACATGCTAAACGATTGGTGAAACGTCCTACGAAAATCGTCCTAAACTAATGAGAAAAGTAGAGAGTATGGGCTGCAAAAAAAAAATATGTGACCAAATTTCCAGCTTTTGGAAATTTGGTTTCGGCCAAATTCTGGAATTTTGGGAGAGTTTAAAAAAGGATTTAAAGTAGGTGTGGTCAAGGGGAATCGAACCCAAGACCTCACATGACCAAGAGACTGAAATTAAAAAAAAAATGAAATGGAGCTAAGGGGATTCGAACCCCTTAGCTGCTGTTCACGCAAGAAATGACAAGGAAAATGGGGTTGGTGGGGAATCGAACACGCAATGCTTGGGAATAAAGGAAGAGGAAAACTAAAGAAAAAGAAAATGTGAGGCGTGGGAATCGAACCCACGACCTCAAGGCTGGAAATAGAGGGGGCGAAAATGAGTAATAAAACAAGTGAGGTTGTGGGGGTTCGATCCCACGACCTCACTGTCAATACCCTCAACCTAGCAAAAAGAATTAAAGAAATATATATATGGGGCTGTGCGGGTTTGAACCCACCACCTCACAGCCCCTAGCGAAATTAAATTAAAGGTAAGGAGGCTGTGGGGGTTCGAACCTACAACCTCCCTACTTAGGCGAATTAAAGGACAAAAATAAAAGAGGCTGTGGGGATTTGATCCCACAACCTCTTGGTTTAGGCGAGAGTGGACAAGAAGAGGTTAATAAAATTAGAAAGGGGTTGTGGGGGTTCGAACCCACAACCCTTCGGCCAAATTAGGAATATTATTAAGGAGAAAATTAATCCTTCAATGTTAATATTGTGATTTAACTTAGAGTCATAATGTTATGAATATTAGAATAAAATCAATTAAAAATATAAATGGTATCCAATTGATTCAAGACTGGGGTTTCCTTGCCCAAGTTTCCGTATTGATACATAAGTCATACGTGAATAAAATATCCGAGAATAATGCCACATACTTAGATCAAAATCAAGATCTTGGCATACATACAAGATGCATAAGTCTTGTATCACATAATCCTAGAAAGATATGAATCACTTAGACGAAATATGAATGAAACCTCATGGCTTGTATGTATAGACACATAAGTCTAACATACATTCAAAGTAAGTGAATTTAAGAAGTATGTAATGAAATGATGAATCCTAGAAGGGTTAAGTATGAGTGTAAGATACACTAAATGGCCAAGTGCATTGGCATATGATGAAATGAACGTTCACGTAATAAGAGGTGAGTAACTATGAAAAGCAAAGGTACTAATGATAATAAATGTGGTGACAACATGATATAAGGCTAATGTAAATGATGAGAGTAATCTCAAATGATCCTAAATATATGTTACCAATATGTACTCACCAATGAGAGTGTAGGATAATGAAGAGACCAGACTCTATGAACACTCTAATGAAGGTATTGAGCTTAACACACTTAATACTAATTATGAGATGAGAAATCATCTAATGAGCTATGATGTCCTCATACTAGAAGCCAGCTTCCATGACGTATGAGATGAATGAAATGGAACTTTATACTGAGCACCGATAGGCTAGCTATGAGCGGTGATGCCTTCTTTTGGGAAGGACGGAGGTTCACGTAACTCTCATGAGATGAGACTGTCCGGCATGCCAGGTATGGGTCTCCTTATATCTCCTAGTCTTCGAACCTATACTGCCAATATAGGGATCTGGCGGGGTTAAATTTCCATGTACGCTAGCATGTTATTGGATCAGTTTGGCCGATGATTCCACCTCTTTTCGGTGTGGGGGAGACACTGGATTTCATGATGCTCACATGATCTATGTCGGTTAAAGTTAAAGTTCCCAATGAATGAATGAATGAGGCCATCCTCAAATGATGCACATAATGAAATAAATGATACAAAAGGTGTTAGGATAGGATAATCAAAGGTGAGTTAGATTCAAGTAATGACATTAGGTCATTCTTGGTCATGGCACAACGAACCTAATGAAAGTCTTAAACTACATCCTAGGTATAGTTGGTGGTTACACTGGCCTATGAATGAAATGAAATGAAGTACGTATGAATGAATGAAGCAGACTTTTGCTAATGAAGATTCCCTAGTTGAGGTCCCATCTGTTGAGCCCTCATTTCTGGGATGTCTTAATGTCAAGTCCATGATTACAAGGTCTTATGGCATATGAATGAATGATATGAAAGAAGTTATGTGCTACATGCAAAATGTACTGTATGCTATATGATATGTGCTATGTGTAAATGTTATGTGCTGTGTGCAAATGTGAAAAGTATGATGATGTATGTTATTCTAATGGCATAACTTTCCTAATCCAAATTTGGAAAGATCATTTACTTTCCTAATCCAAATTTGGAAAGTTTGCTTATCTCAATTTGGCAAGTCCACTGACTTGACTTCCAAAAATCATGTTGTTAGGAAAGAGCTATTCTTTCTCATGCGTGTCCTTGGTGTGTGCTTGCATATACCCATACTTAGTACAAGTGTGTACTAACCCTATACAAACTCTACTATTTTAGGTGCAGGCACTTGTGGACGATAGAGCTACAGGATCATCGTTGCAGTTATCCGGACGTCCAGCATTCATCCGGTTATGGTAGGTCCTCATATCTTCGAGGATGCTACTATTTTATATTCTAGCTTAGTTTTAGAGTTGCGTTAGTGGAGCATGTTCCACTAGCGTTTCTTTCCTATTTTTATTCAGATTATGTATTGGTGCCATTTTTGCAATTATACGCTTTATAAGTATTGAACTATTCCTTTCATTTGATTATCTCTTAATGTTAGATGGTTGATGGTGAACAAATTACGAATGTATTAGAAATGTTTAGTAAGCAATATTTAGAAACAAAGAGTTTCAAATTTTCCGCTAAAATTAATCTATGTAAAGTAAGAATGACGTAAGTAGGCTTGTCTGCGACCTCTGAGAGGTCAACGACGCCGGTCTCGTCTGGGGTCTAGATTCCAGTTGTGACAACGACGACGCCGGTTACGTCTGGGGGGTAAACCCGGATGTGACACCCAAGGATCCTCACTATGTCCTTGGGCACTACTTAATCTACATGATCATTTTAAATGGTGATGTGTTATGGCACTAGGCATCGCACTAAATAGTTCATATGATTTGTAAAGACGAATTTTTAATTAGCTTAGGGTCTTCATTGCAGGTACATTCATTACACAAACTCATAGATACTTGAAAATTTGGCTACCACCCTCTAAGCCAACATTTTCTACTATGCCCATAATTTTCTACTATGCCCAATATTTCTAAATATTGGGAATTGGGATGCCTATTTACCCCTAATACGCATTCTTAAGAACCTATTGGGCTTTACATTAAACGTATGATTTTCTGAAATGTTACATTATCCCCCCCTTAGGAACATTCATCCCCGAATGACACATACACATCATTTAAACAAAGAGGGTAATTTTCGAAAGTTACTTTATCATGCTTAAACTTTTCTCTTTTGTGAATATATGATACACACATATTTGGATGATGCACATCATTCAAGCTTATCTAAAGCTTCATATTTGAAATTAAGGAATTTCCTTATCAATCACACTTAACTTAATGCACATCACAAATCATGCAACACAGAAAACATGTTTATGCTACACAAAAACAGCAACATAAAATGCAACATAACTTTGTTTTAACTCACATAGTGCTATTATAAGACATACGATTAGGGACTTACCACACCAAATCCACTAAATCACTTAAACTTAGAGTTTCTTAAACATAAACCTGACTTAGTAAGAGTATATCTAACCTCTTAGATAACATGTTGTTGTCCTAAAGATTTGAACCACGCCCTTCCCATTCCAGCTCTAACTTATTTGGAAACAAAAGTCTCACTACCCTGTTTCGACAATTTATCGTAGCATAACACTTATGGAGCAAATCCATGTCTAAGCCATATTCTTGAGTTGGTATGCATCCAACTTATCCTTCTGCTCCTCATCAATACTCATAGGAGGATTTTAGACATTACCATGCATTCACCTCCATGCGAACAACCACACTCACCACACACCTTTCGTCTAAGTTGGGCATTTCCATAATGGCACTTCTTGGGAAGGCTAGATCTTGAGTCTGGCTCCTTAGACCACTTGGCCATCCTAATTCTTGTGTGCATTCTTCTACGCGTTCACACAAGAAGGAAGTTAGATACTTATAATCACACAAAGTGTTAAAGCTCTAGATAGCACGATAAAGAGTAGAAGCAGGGAAGATTTCCTATCATCGCGTAGTCTCTAAGTCAGGATTGTGGCGCGCTTCACAACAATAAGTTAGAAACTACGTAATGTGGTTGTGTTGAGCTTTAGTTCCTAGGTAACTTAACCTCATGCTATGATACCAAGTTTGTAACGACCCAGATTCTGAAATCCAAATAGCCACCGGCATCGTTGACCTCTTAGAGGTCGCAGACAAGCCTCATCTTGCATTCATCACATTCATCTAGTTAAATTTGCGGAAAATTTAAAACTTTTTTTATATGTATGAAGTTTACTTAGACTTCATATAGTCATTACATATTTACATCCTATACTAAGCTCAACATAAAAGAACAACCATCTATCATAAAGAATCAATTCGAATCTGAAGATGAATATAGTATAAATAGTTTGCCAAACACGACCTTATTACAAAGCTTCAAAATAAAAGTACGAAAGAAACGCTAGGGACAACATCCACTAGCTATGTCTAAGACTAAGGCTAGACTAAAACTGTAGCATCCTCAAAATGATGAGGACCTACCAAATGCTTCGGAGAAATGTTGAAGTCCAAACCGCTGCAAGTGTCGTCAACCTATCCTCTGAACTGCACCTATAAAATAGTAAAATAGTAGGGGTTAGTACACCACTTGTACTAAGTATGGGTGTATGCACACATACACATAAAGCTATGCATGATCAAGGAAATTTCTTCCTAAACGACATGCTATTTCTGGAAAGTCTAGTCACTAGACTTTCTTAATTCGTTGATTGTGAATTGTGGTACGAATATGATGTATTTTAATGCATTCAAAGGACACAAATCCTTTTCTATATGATTACAAGACATTAGTATCATCAACATAATTTTAGAACAATTCGGGCGAAGATTTGAGATTTTGATCCTCTTAGGCCGAGAGCTCCTCTTTGTACACTTAGATTGTTTTTCAGTCTTTTTCTTCTTCTTGTTGTATAGTTCAATAACTCCTTTGGTCCTGTGTTTTACTTACAAGTGCAATGATTCATTGTAGTTCCATACCCACAATGAATCAAGTAAGTAATTAAAGAGATTAAGGAAATGACTTAACTACAATTTGGGGCATGAATATATTTATAAGTCAATACTTATTGACTATACTCATTCTTTAGTTGATTGAATAATGTTGATAGTTCTTGGGGCATATCATTAAAGCTTATGATCTTGCTTACTTAGGGCATGAATTCTTTATAAGTCAATCTTTATTGGCTAAATACATTAGTTAATCATTTTGGATAAGCATATTTGAATTCATTATTGTCTTTGATATTTTCCTAATAAAGGAAGTCATTATAAGCCAATTTTATTTGGCTTTGTTCAGTTTCATGACATGAAGATTCATTATTAGCTATGCCCTTTACTTATTGTAAACTTTATTGGACATGCTTTGACTATTCTTATAGCAAGTCATTTATTACACTATATATTCATTACATTTCATTAGCCATTCTCTATTGATCATACCATTGATTTCATTACTTGCATGTTAGGGAAGTTAGGGTTATTTAGTTAACATTTTCATTTTTTATATATTTTACATTCCATATCTACGAGACCTTGGAATTGTGGATGTAGCATTAAGACATCTCAAGTGACGGCCCAACATATGGGACCTCAACCCAGGGCCTTCTTTCGCAAACACAGAGTCTGCTTCATTCATTCATTCATAATTCACATTATTCATTTCATTCATTCGTAGGCTGATGTAAACACCAGCTATACCTAGGATGAAGTTTAAGACTCTAATCGGGATCATGAAGTGCAATGACCAAGAATGACCTAATGTCATTACTTGAATCTGATTTCACCTCCTGATTGTCTTGCACAAACACCTTCGGTATCGTTCATTTCTTTATCTTTCATACTTTGAGGAACTTCAACTTTAACCGACATAGATCATGTGAGCTCATGAAATCTGGTGTCTTCCCCACACCGAAAAGAGGTGGAGTCACTGGCCAAGGTGAAACCAAAACATCCCTAGCTCGCTTAGGTGGAAAACCACTACCTAGTTCCCTATGTTGGCAGCATAGTTCAAAGATTAGGAGATTTAGGGAGACCCATACCCACGTTGGTGGACAGTCTCATCTCATGAGAATTACGTGAACCTCCGCCCTTCCCGAAAGAGGGCATCACCACTCATAACTAGCCTATCGGTGCTTAGTTTAAAGTTCCTATTTACATTCAACTCATACATCATCGAAGCTGCTTCTAGCATAAGGTATTCATAGCTCATTAGATGATTTCTCATCTCTTCTTTAGGCATTAAGTGTGAATTGTCCTTACACTTACATATAGAATGTGATTGAGATTTATTTACTCTTTTGATGACTTGTCATCCTTACTTTACATTGATGAAATGTGAATTGTCCTTACATATTATCCTTACTTTACATTGATGAATGTGAATTGTCCTTACATATCATCCTTAGGTGTTAATGAGACTAGTCTCACACATTCTAACACCTTCAGTCGTGAGTATTCTTTTAACAAATTAGCTTTGGTGTAAGTAAGACTTGTCTCACTTCCTTTAACACCCCATTCTGGTCACTTACTTAATTTAGACCCCTTTAATTATGTTATAACTCATGTTACTTACTTACTTTAGTGTAGTAGCTTCATATCACCGTTTATGGACGATGAGCACTTCATTCAATGAGTTTCATGTGTTCATAGTTCATTCTTGTGGAGCATGTTGGGAGTTGTACCAATGAATGTCATGCCCTTGGTTATGGATTCATTGATATTACTTTAGAAGTGCTTAATATATACTTGATACTCTTACTACACAAGAATTGGCATATGATTAGTATTGGCTCAACATTTGGGATGTTAGACTAGCAAATTCATTCTTTTTGGCATAATCCATTTTTACGTATGTTCATATTTAAATTGCCATATGTATGAACCCTTAGACAATCTTTTAATCATTTACATAAGTTCCTAGCCATTCGCGTATATTCATTTTGACCAAATAGAGTTAGCCAATTTTATTGGAACCAGATAGCCAATTTATTCAAGATATGATTTCATAGATGTTTTTGAGCCAATTCTTAGTTTATGGCTTTTAGTGTAACGTTTTAAGAGCATATTGGACATCATTATATTAACATTTGATGGCTTTAGCATCTTCATAACATCATAACAACAGCAAGCCAACATTCATCCAAAGACACATAATTCACTTAACACATTACGGACTTAATTTAGCATATTATCGATCCTTAATTATCATGATAAGATTAACTTTACGCAATTACAAGTTCATAAGTTCATTAGATACCCATCATTCAAGAACAATACATGTTAAGAACATCAAGAACCACATACCAACAACATGATCTCTAACCTATTCAACATTGAAATCGATGAGAACGACGGGAACAACCCTAGTTTTCAAGATCTTGTGAATCGTTCGAAGGAAAATACTCTTGGAGAAAGAGTTCCAGAAGAGCAACCCATACCTTAATTAGAACTTAATCTACGAAGTCAATCTTGAACGAAAACTTGGAGAAACCTTGAAATCGCGTAAGAGAATAAATGGAATTTTATGTGCTTCTTTCCCTCGCTTGCTTACTGTTTTACGTCCTTTTTTTCTATGAGTTTGAAAGTGATTTTTAGGTTTAAGAACTGATATTGAATGATACAACTTAGGTTTAATAAGTTAATTTAATAAACTAATTAACTAATTACCAAAACGCCCTCCTAAGTTGACTAAACATAGGAGAACATAACACTTAGTCAAATTTGGAAATTGGTGTTGACTATGGTTTTGGTCAACATTTTGACTTTATATTAATTAATTAATTACTTAATTTAATTAATTTAGGTACCTAGGGTAAGTACTAAAGTAACCCTAAGTCATTGGAACCAAAATTAACCCTTTTGGACTATCCTAGGTTAAGTACTAGGATGTTTCTTGAGTTGTACTAGGTTAGTGTAAGAATTTCATTTTGATAATTTAAACTAATTAATTAAATTTCTAATTTAATTAATTAGGTGACCTAAGGTAATTACTAAATTACCCTTAAGTCGTAAGGACCATAACCAATCCTTTGAACAATCCTAGGTTAGGTACTAGGTTGTCTTTTTTCTTGTTTTAACCGAAATCTGGAAATTGCTTTGTGATTTCGGTTTTGCCCCTTTACATTAATTAATTAAGTAGCCTAGGGTAATTACTAAAGTATCCCTAGGTTGTTAGGATCTTAAATAACTCTTTGGACAATCCTAGGTTAGGTACTAGGTTGTCCCTTTCTTGTCTTAACCGAAATCTGAAAATTTCCTTTGTAGTTTCAGTTTTAGACCTTTTAAATTAATTAATTAAGTTGATAAATTAATTAATTAGGTAACCTAGGGGAATTACTAAAGTACCCTTATGGTGTTAGGATCATAACTAACCTTTTGGACCATCCTAGGTTAGGTACTAGGTTGTCTCTTTAACTAGTACTAGGTTAGTGTCAACCCGGTTTTGGTCCTAGGTTGTCGGGTGCACTAATGGGTCCATTTTGGTTGGTCGTAGGTTAGTTATCTAGTTAGGGAAGTAGGTTAGAGTCTAGAATTGGTTAGGAAGTTAGGCCCCACATGGAGTGGTCCCATGTGCACGTTTTTCTCCCTAACTACCCTAACCTAATTTGGTTAGGGTGGTCCCCTCCTTTGGCAACTTCATCACATGTCTTGTACATGTGCTTGCACATGGGTTGATTGTACTTTTCTAACTAACTATTATTTATGGTTCATTTGGGAATGTTTACTTATTGTCCCAAGGATCCTCACTATGTCCTTGGGCACTGCTTAATCTACATGATCATTTTAAATGGTCATGTGTTATGGTACTAGGCTTGACACTTGGATGCCTAGTAGTTCATATGATTTATAAAGATGACTTTTTAATTAGCTTAGGGTCTTCATTGCAGGTACATTGATTACACAAACTCATAGATACTTGAAAATTTGGCTACCACCCACTAAGCCAACATTTTCTACTATGCCCATAATTTTCTAATATGTCCAATATTTCTAAATATTGGGCATTGGGATGCCTATTTACCCCTAATACGTATTCTTGAGAACCTATTGGGATTTTCATTAAACATATGATTTTCCGGAATGTTACAGAGCTAAACATGAAATTCGGTGTATCCCTCACACCGAAAAGAGGTGGAATCACCGACCAAAGTGATACCTAACTTGCTAGCATGTTTAGTGGGTGGCCTCCACTAGCTAGGTGCCCCTATGTTGGAAACATAGCTAGTCTATCTGATGAGACTTACGTGTCCCACTATCTGATGAGACTTACGTGAGCTAGCACATGCTCATAGCTAGTCTATCGGTGCTAAGTTCAGATTTTTTCTTCTTATCTTTTACAGTTGACTCATTACATAATGGAAGCTTGCTTCTAGTTATGAGATTTACTTACTCTATGGATGACTGGTCATCCCTATCTTTACTTGATGATTCTGATATTGAAGCTTTACTTTATCATCAGGGTGCGAGTGAGACTGGTCTCACGGACACTAGCACCCTCTTATGTGAGTATTATTGACGTAGTGATTAAGTGTTCCTGAGACTCGTCTCACTTCTTTCTAACACTCTATATTTGGTCAATCTTATAAATTAACTCTTGGTTATCTCTTTACTCACCTTAACTTGTTAACATCACTTACTAAACTTATATCATTCTTTTATGATTGTTATTGACTCTTAGTAAGATTTTATGCCGTTACAAGTGATGTGGATAGGGTATGTTGGGACTTGTCCCATTGATTGGCATACCCTATATTATGAGCTTATTGAATTGATATTGGAACCACTTTGCATTTTTGGAATCTACTGGTACTAGCCAATTTGTTAGCACTAAATTACTTTAGATATTAGCACAAGCCAATTCAATCATTCATGAATGCAATATAGTGATTTAACATGTTAAATAAGTCAACTTATAACCTTTAATGAACATATCAACAGTTCAACAAATACTCAAAACCATTCACATTCTCGAATACATAGTTAGGCATTATAACATTTAACGTTCATGTAATTAACACCCTAAGTATGCGGATCTAACATGTATTTATTTCAGTTGACATATAAATCACTTAAACACACATATAAGATCAGTTCATACCTCATGTAATCAAAAATGCATCGAGAATAATACAACTATACTACAAGAATTAGAAATCGGGAGAACTAGGGTTATGAACATGCAATTCGACGGTACAACCCTAGTTTCGATAATCTTGAAGTAAAAATTTTTGAAAAGCCTCTTGGAGAAAGTATTCCATTAGAGAAAATCCATACCTTGCATTAGAATTTAATCTATGAAGATCACTACGAACTTTGCACGAAAAACCTTGAAGATCCTTGCTAGAGTTCTAGGGTTAGGTCACGGTTCTTGTTCTTGCGTTTTTTTTTGGACGTTAATGGTGAGCAGCTTTAGGTCTAAATCTTTTGATAACTGATTGTAAATTAAGTGAATTTAGTTTATATACTTAACTAAGATAGCTTAGGTAGTTAATTACCAAAATGCCCTTCCTAGAT
This sequence comes from Solanum sitiens, assembly GCA_016801875.1. Taxonomy (NCBI): domain Eukaryota; kingdom Viridiplantae; phylum Streptophyta; class Magnoliopsida; order Solanales; family Solanaceae; genus Solanum; species Solanum sitiens. The sequence goes on along the minus strand of JABWTJ010000267.1, from coordinate 570,345 downwards.
TGACTAGACTTAAGGGAAATATTGACTTAATTGATTTTTAGGGTGTCTTCCTTGTAGTTTCGGTTTTGTCTTTTTATTATAATTAATTAAGTTGATAATTTAATTTATTAAGTTGTCTAGGGTAGTTACTAAAATACCCCTAGGTTGTTAGGACTAAAGTCAACCATTTGGACCATCCTAGGTTAGGTACTAGGTTGTGCCTAAGTTACTTGAATCGGTTACGTGTCACCCGACAAGGTCCTAGGTTGTCGGGTGTCTTAGATGTCCGTTCTAGGTCGTTCTAGGGGTGGTTGGGTAGTTAAGTTAGTTGGGTAGTGCCTGGTTAGAGGGGTTAGTCCTACGCAGTTGGACCCGCACGTGCATGGTCCCCCCAACCGCTCTAACCAAATCCGTTAGGGTGGTCCCCTCAGCCGTTCCTTGCCCATGTACAATCCCATATGCTTCTTGAATTTTCCTAACTTAATATTGGGAAGATTCCTTTGGAATATTTACTTATTGTCCCAAGGATCCTCACTATGTCCTTGGGCACTGTTTACTCGACATGATCATATTAACTGGTTATGTGCTATGGTATCTAGGTTTGACACTTGGATGCCTCATACCTTAAGTATTCAATTAGCGATCACTATTTTAGCTTAGGGTCTTCTTTGCAGGAACAATTTCTAATAAGCTTGGAGCATGATTCGATTATTTGGATAATATTATAGAAATTGGCTAACACCCCTTAGCCAATTTTCTATACTATGCCCAATATTTTTCAATATTGGGAATCGGGGTGCCTATGTACCCCGAATACGCAATCTTAAGGACTTATAGGGCTCTTTACTAGACGTGCAATTTTCCGGAATGTTACATTATCCCCCCCCCCTTAGGAACATTCATCCCCAAATGACACTACTTATCGTTTTAAAACAAAAAAGGGAAATTTTCGGAAATCACATACGCATACTAGAACTTAATCTTCGTGAATGTCTGATTCACAACTTACTCTTAGTGATGCACATACTCTAAGCTTATCTGAAGCTTCTTATTAAGAACGAGGAACTTACTTCCCAATTCTACTTTAACTTAATGCACATCACACTCATGCAACACATAATCACATAAAAAGTCATACAAAAATAGCAACGTGAAAGTAAGCATGAACTCATATTAACTCATAGTGCAAGTATAAAACACACAATTATGGACTTAGAAACCAAAAACAACCTAGTGCACTAAGATTTAGAGTTGTAGTTTAAGAAATCGGACTTAAAGAATGCTTATCTAACCTTAAGAACTGAATAAGTGAGGGTAAGGGGATCTCATATCTACCTCGGCCTCCCATGTCACTCCCTCAACAATATGGTTCCTCCAAAAAACTTTCACGGTGAGAACCTCCTTGATCCTCAAACGCTTCACTTGACGATCTAAGATTGTAATGGGAACCTCTTCGTAAGAAAGGTTCTCATCGACTCCTAACCCTTTGACGGGTAGAATGGACGCAGGATCGCTTAGAGACTTCTTAAGCATCGAAACGTGAAACACTGGATGAACAAAATCCAAGTCGTTCGGTTATTTTAGTTCGTAAGCAACGTTTCCTACTCGTTACAAGATTTCGTACGGACCAATGTATCTCAGACTTAACTTCCCCTTTTTGCCGAAATGCATCACCCCTTTAATGGGTGATATCTTGAGGTATACTTGATCACCTACTTCGAATTCAAGAGCTCTCTTTCGGTTATCTGCATACGATTTTTGACGACTATAGGAAGTAGCTAACCTATCTCGAATCATCCTTACCTTTTGCAAAGCTTCATGTACGATTTTGGGCCCAAGGATGGCCGTTCCTCCCACATCAAACCATCCAACAGGAGATCTACATCTCCTACCATACAATGCTTCGAAAGGTGCCATCCCAATACTAGAGTGGTAGCTATTGTTATACGAGAACTCGATTAGGGGTAAATGATCGTCCCAACTTCCCTTGAAGTCTATGACACATGCTCTCAACATGTCTTCAAGGGTTTGGATGGTGCGTTCTGCTTTTCCATCCGTTTGAGGGTGGAATGCGGTACGAAGCTTCACTTGTGTACCCAAACTCTTTTGAAAAGATCTCCAAAAATGTAAAGTAAATTGGGTTACTCTATCAGAGATGATAGACAAAGGAATCCCATGCCATCTCACAATCTCATCAATGTAAAGTTTGGCGTAGTCTTCGGCTCGGTACGTGGACTTCATGGGAATGAAGTGTGCGGACTTGGTCATTCGGTCAACAATGACCCAAATGGAATCGTGCATCTTTCTGGTCCTAGGTAAACCAACCACGAAATCCATGTTAATGGCCTCCCACTTCCACGTTGGAATCTCGATTGATTGAGTAAGACCCCAGGCTTAAGGTGTTCGGCCTTGACTTGTTGGCAATTGGAACACTCTTCTACGAACTTAGAGATGTCTCGCTTCATACCTTCCCACCAATAAATCTCTTTTAGATCATGATACATCTTGGTGGAACCTGGGTGGATCGAATACTTAGATCCATGAGCCTCTGCGATAATATTTGCCCTCAAACTATCAATATTTGACACACACAATCTTCCTTGGTACCTAAGTACACCATCTCCCCCTAAGGAAAATGATTCATTCATCTTACCCAACACCGAATCCTTCAACTCCATAAGTATTGGATTGAGATGTTTCTTGGCCTTAACGTCTACAACAAACGAAGACTCGAAACTCGAATGGACCGTAACACCCCCATCGGGTGCATCCACGATCCTTACTCCTAACCTTTCCAATCGGTGTACATCCTTAACCAAATCTTTATTATCATTATCGATGTGAGACACGATTCCCATGCTCAATAGACTCAATGCATCCGCCACTACATTGGCCTTACTCGGATGATAGTGAACACTCATGTCGTAGTCTTTTAGCAATTCTAGCCATCTTCTCTGATGAAGGTTCAATTCTCTTTGCGTAAAAACGTATTGAAGACTTTTATGGTTAGTAAATAGATCAACATGTACACCATATAAGTAGTGTCTCCAAAGCTTCAACTCAAGGACAACCGCGGCTAGTTCGAGATCGTGCGTAGGGTAGTTCTTCTCATGGACTTTTAATTGTCTTGACGTGTACGCAATCACCTTACCATCTTGCATAAGAACACATCCCAAACCTACTCGAGACGCATCACAATAAACCATGTACCCTTCATCACTTCTCGGCAAAGTGAGGACCGAGGCCGAAGTGAGTCGATCCTTGAGTTCTTGAAAACTCTTCTCACATTTTTCAGACCACTCGAACTTCACGTTCTTCTTTGTTAACGCGGTCAATGGAGCAGCAATCGCGGAAAAACCCTCCACAAACCGACGATAATAATTGGCCAAACCCAATAAACTTTGAATATCAGTAGGGGTAAGGGGTCTCGGCCAATTCTTGACCGCCTTTATCTTTTTCGGATCCACTTCTACACCTTGATCGGTCACCACGTGACCAAGGAAAGTTACCAATCTTAACCAAAACTCACACTTACTAAACTTTGCATACAATTGGTGTTCTCTGAGTACTTGCAATGTCATTCTCAAATGTTGTTCATGTTCTTCTCTAGACTTAGAATATATGAGGATGTCATCTATGAACACTATGACAAAAAATCAAGATACTCATGGAAAACCCTATTCATAAGGTCCATAAAAGCGGCTGGTACGTTAGTGAGACTGAATGACATGACAAGAAACTCGTAATGACCATATCTTGTTTGGAAGGCAGTCTTAGGAACGTACTCTTGTTTTACCCTTAATTGGTGATAACCCAACCAAAGATCTATCTTAGAAAAGAAACTTAAACCTTGAAGTTGATCAAAAAGATCATCAATTCGGGGAAGAGGATATTTGTTCTTTATAGTGACTTTGTTGTGTTAACGATAATCGATACACATTCTAAGAGTTCCATCCTTTTTCTTTATGAACAACACTGGAGCGCCCCAAGAGGATATGCTCGGTTGGATGAAGCCCTTATCAAGTAAATCTTTTAATTAAAACTTGAACTCCTTAAGTTCTGCTGGGTCCATTCTATATGGTGGAATTGAAATCGGTTTGGTGTTGGGATCTAAGTCAACACCAAAATCGATCTCACATTTGGGAGGGATCCCTGGTAAATCCTCCGGAAAGACATCTTTAAACTCGTTAACTACGGACACAGAGTCTATGGAACGGACTTCTTGTTCTAAGTCTTTCACTCGAACTAAGTGACACAAGTATCCCTTAGATAAAATTTTATTAGACTTAAGGTTGGAAACTATTTGGCTTGTTGGATTTGAACCACGCCCTTCCCATTTTAACTTTAATTCATTCGGAAACTGAAAACTGACAACCCTATTTAGACAATCGATAGTAGCATAGCATTTATGAAGCCAATCCATACACAAAATTATATCAAAATCAAGCATGGTTAATTCTATTAGGTTAGAATGAGTAACTTTATTGAGAAAAGTAATGGGAAAATTTTGGTAAACCCTCTCGGCCCTAACACTGTCCCCTATAGGAGTACTCACTAAAAATGGTTCATAGAGAATCTCAGGAAGCAATTAAAATTTACTAGCTACTAACAGAGTAACGAAAGATAAGGTAGATCCTAAATCTAATGATGCCTAAAAAGGAAAAGAAAAGACAAGCAAGTTACCAGTAACCACATTCGCGGACTTCTCTTGTTCCTCTCTTCCTTTCAACGCATAGAATCGGTTCCTCTTAGGTGGTTCGCTTGCTGCATTGGGATTCGGCCGAGGCTGAGCATCTGCCTTGTCCAGATTCTTTGTGTTCGCGCAGTCCCTAACCACGTGCCTACTCTTACCGCATCTGTAACAACCATTGAAACCTACCATGCATTCATCCTTATGCACACGGCCGCACTTACCACACTCCCGTCGGTCAATCTGGTTATTATTTTCATTGCTCTTCTTGGCATTAGTATTTTTCTAAGGATTAAAGGTACCTGAGCGTTTGTGCCATTTCTTTAACTTGGGCTTATCCCGAACTCCAAACGAACTCTTACCATGATTGGAAGCGGTCTGGTCCGTAGGCCATGACTTCTTGCTCTCTCGGCTTCTCTTTCTCCGACGACTCTCCTCAACTTGTTGTGCATGGACCATCAACCTACCAAGGTCCATATTGTCAGGCAACATGGCTGCCTGACACTCCTCTTCCAAATCTTCCGACACACGAGTCACAAACCTGCTCATCTCATCCCTACTATTCGCCACAAGAGAAGAAGCATATTTCGAAAGCTTAATAAACTTCAAAGAGTATTCCCTAACCGACAAACCTCCTTGTCATAAGTTGATGAATTCCTCGACTTTAGATTCTCTCTATTCTCTGGGAAAGAACCTCTCCAGGAATGCAATTTTGAGAATGTCCCAAGTGACGGGGACATCCCTAGGTGTTCGACCATCTCCCCACATCCTGTGCCACACTTCAGCCACATCTTTGAGTTGATAAGCAGCCAACTCAGCCTTTTCTTCTTCTTAACCCCTATAGCACTCAGAATCTTATAAACCTCATCAACAAACTCTTGAGGATCCTCACTAGTTTTGGACCCATAGTAGACTGGGGGATTCATTCTAGTAAAATCCCTGAACCTACTATCCATAGTGCTAAGCTGTGGATTTTCTGTGGGAGAAACTTCTCTATTGGATTGAGTCGTGATGACTTGTGCTTGCACAGTAATGGGTTGGGACATCTGAAGCAGTACCGCCCTAACCTCTCCATCAGTCATTCCAACTACATTGGCGGGAACTTGAGCTTCAGCGGCTGGGGCTTGAGGAGGAGCTTTATTGCCTCCAGCAGCAACTTCTTCAACCCTTCTGTTGGCATTTCTTCTTGTATTCATTGTCTACACATATACACAAGAAGGAAGTTAGATACTAGAATGACACAAAATGTCAAAGCTCTAGAAAGCACGATAAAAAGTAGAAGAAGGGAAAATTCCTAACATCACATAGTCTTCAAATCATGATTGTGGTGCACTTCATAACCATAAGTTAGAAACTACGCAACGTGGTTGTGTTGAGATTTAGATCCTAGGTAATTTAACCTCATTATGTGATATCAAGTTTGTCACGACCCGGATTCTAGAATTTGAACCGCGATCGGTGTCGTTAACCTCTCAGAGGTCGCTTACAAGCCTATTCTTAGCTTTCATCACAATCATACAGTTAAATTTGCGGAAAATTTAAAACTTTTAATTACTTAATGAAGTATACATAGACTTCATATAGTTTTGTATAAGAGTGATATTCTACTAGCTCAAACTCAACAACCATCTATCAATAGATTAAATAATGAAATAAATGATCGTAATAATAATAATAATAGTTCGCCAATTGGCCTTATTACAACGCTTTAAAATAAATACTTGGAAAGAAATGCTAGGGACAATAGTCACTAGCTAAATCTAATGTACTAAGCTAGTATAATAAAATGTAGCATCCTCAAACTCAAGAGGACCTACCAAAGTCTGGAAATCGCTTTTCCAAACTGCTTCGACGGACTTCAACCTTCTGGAGAACCTGCGCCTATAAAAATAGTAAATATATATGGGGTTAGTACACACTTGTACTAAGTATGGGTGTATGCACATAACACATAAGGGACGATGCATGAACAAGGAAAGCTCTTTTCCTAAACAAGTGTCAATGTTACGGAAATCACGTCACTTCTTTACCTAAGATGTTACTCTTGATTAATGATGTAAATGTGACACGTTCTCATGAAATTAAGGCGTACAACTCGTTTTCTATATGAACATAAGACCTTGGAATCATGAACATAATTTTAGAACAACTTAAACACACATTTATATTTTCGTTGTCTAGGCCGAGAGTACCCCATTCCACACTTATTTTATTTTCCAGTCTTTTCTATCTTCTTGTTGTGTAGTCCAATGATCTCCTTTGATCTTGTGTTTCGCTTACAAGTGCAATGATTCATTGTAGTCCCATACCTACAATGAATCGAGTAAGCAATTCACAAGACTAAGGAAATGATTGGCTACCCTACTTATGAGTTAGATTTTTCATTCTTCTTCTTTTGGGGTATACTTACATTAATAAGCGAATCTTTATTGGCTACGCCCCCTATTTGATTATTTCATAATATATAGTTCTTGCGACCTAATACATACTTCATTATTGGCCGCCCCCAACTTGTTATGTCTATGAACACCAGTGATTAATGTTCATTAAGCTCTTACTTTACTTAGTTCACTATGAACTTATAATCCTACTCCCTTGCTCGATCGTTCACTTGAACTTGCTACTTATTCTTTCTTACTCTCTTAAAGAATTCTTTTAGCATAAATAGAAGTAGATCATGCGAGCTACATGAAATCCAGTGCCTCCCCCACACCGAAAAGGGATAGTTCACCGATTAAAGTGAACCAAGCTCTGTGTCTTCCCCACACCAAAAAGGGGGATTCACCAGCTAAGGTGAATCGGTCGATGTCTTCCCCACATCGTAAAGGGGGGTTAACGGCAGTAGTGAACTGAATGCTTGTACTGAGATATAACCGACATAGATCATGTGATCTAAGCATGAAATCTGGTGTCTCCCCCACACCGAAAAGAGGTTGAATCACCGGCCAAGGTGATACGTAACTTGCTAGCATGTTTAGTGGGTGGCCTGCACTAGCTAGGTGCCCCTATGTTGGCAACTTAGTTCTAAGACTAAGAGACCTACGGAGACCCTTGCGATCTCATCTCATGAGACTTACGTGTGCTAGCACATAAGCTCAGATTTTATCTTCTTATCTTTTAGAGTTGACTCATTACATTATTGAAGCTTGCTTCTAGTTATGAGGTTTACTTACTCTATGGATGACTGGTCATCCCTATCTTTACTTGATGATTCTGATCTTGAAGCTTTACTTTATCATCAGGGTGCGAGTGAGACTAGTCTCACAGACTCTAGCACCCTCTTATGTAAGTATTATTGACTTAATGATTAAGTGTTCTTGAGACTCGTCTCACTTCTTTCTAACACTCTATATTAGGTCAATCTTATAAATTAACTCTTGGTTATCTCTTTACTCACCTTAACTTGTTCACATCACTTACTAAACATATATCATTCTTTTATGATTGTTATTGACTCTTAGTAAGATTTTATGGCATTACAAGTGATGTGGATAGGGTATGTTGGGACTTGTCCCATTGATTGGCATACCCTATGTTATGAGCTTATTGAATTGATATTGGAACCACTTTGCATTTTTGGAATATATTGGTACTAGCCAATTTGTTAGCACTAAATTACTTTAGATATTAGCACAAGCCAATTCAGTCATTCATGAATGCAATATAGTGATTTAACATGTTAAATAAGTCAACTTATAACCTTGAATGAACATATCAACAATTCAACGAATACTCATAACCATTCACATTCTCGAATACATAGTTAGGCATTATAATATTTAACGTTCATGTAATTAACACCCTAAGTATGCGGATCTAACATGTACATATTTCACTTGACATATAAATCACTTAAACACACATATAAGATCAGTTCATACCACTTGCAATTAAAAATGCATCGAGAATAATACAACTATACTACAAGAATCGGAAATCGAAAGAACTAGGAAGATGAACATGCAATTCGATGGTACAACCCTAGTTTCGATAATCTTGAAGTAAAAACATTTGAAAGCCTCTTGGAGAAAGTATTCCATGAGAGAAAATCCATACCTTGCTGTAGAATTGAATCTTCAAAGATCACTACGAACTTTGCATGAAAAACCTTGAAGATCCTTGCTAGCGTTCTAGGGTTAGGTCATGGTTCTTGTTCTTGCATTTTCTTTGGACGTTAATGGTGAGCAGATTTTAGGTCTAAATCTTTTGAGAACTGATTGTAAATTAAGTGAATTTAGTTTATATACTTAACAAAGATAGCTTAGGTAGTTAATTACCAAAACGCCCTTCCTAGATTGCCTAGACTTAGGCAAATATTGACCTAACCAATTTTTAGTGTGTCTTCCTTGTAGTTTCGGTTTTGTCTTTTTATTTTGATTAATTAAGTTGATAATTCAATTAATTAAGTTGTCGAGGGTAATTACTAAAATACCTCTAGGTTGTTAGGACTAAAGTCAACCATTTGGACCATCCTAGGTTAGGTACTAGGTTGTCCCTAAGTTAGTTGAATCGGTTATGTGTCACCCGACAAGGTCCTAGGTTGTCGGGTGTCTTAGCTATCCGTACTAGGTCAGTCTAGGGGTGGTTGGGTAGTTAAGTTAGTTGGGTAGGGCCTAGGGTTGGTTATACGGGCTGGTCCCACGCGGTTGGACCTGCACATGCATGGTCCCCCCAACCACCCTAACCGAATCGGTTAGGGTGGTCCCCTCGGCCGTTCCTTTCCCATGTGCAATCCCATGTGCTTCTTGCATTTTCCTAACTAACTATTGGGAATATTCCTTTGGAATATTTACTTATTGTCCCAAGGATCCTCACGATGTCTTTGGGCACTGCTTACTCTACATGATCATTTTAAATGGTTATGTGCTATGGTATCTAGGCTTGACACTTGGATGCCTCATACCTTAAGTATTGCATTAGCGATCACTATTTTACCTTAGGGTATTCTTTGCAGGCCAATTTTCTATACTATGCCCAATATTTTTCAATATTGGGCATCGGGGATCCTATGTACCCCCAATACACAATCTTAAGGACTTATAGGGCTCTTTACTAGACGTGCAATTTTCCGGAATGTTACAGAACTAGATCTTCACTTGTGTTTTTAGGGCTGTTAAATAGTAAATTTAATGTGTATATGAGTTTTTAGGTCAGTCCGGGTGAGTTTGAAGTCAAACGTCAAGGAACGACCAAGACGTTCGACGACTAGTCATCTATGTGCTTGTGTATGTCTTTGTATTTTAATGAATGTTTAGTTTGTTGTTTGAGGTCTAAAATAGTAGAGAGGACCCTACGACTTAGATAATCATATTTCGGGGCTTAACGTCCGTGTACTACTCAACCAAGGACCTACGAGGGGCCCTTGAGGAGGACTCATCTCCTAGCCAAGAAGCAGCCAGGCAGCCTCCTTGACAGTGCCGAACGACGACCCAAACGATGGGCAGTCATTCAATTGATGACTCTTTTGTCTGGGCGTCGACCAAGCCTTTAAGACCTGCACATTGTAGAGTTTATGTCCCATCAAATGACGTCCAGTAGTTGGAGGGCGTCGTTTGGGCCTGCAAATTCCTGTTGCAACTTGGCCTAGTTAGGGATGATATGGGTAATTCACCCCAAGTCTTTTAAAGTGTATGGTTGGTTGTTTTAGGTGTATTTAGGTATTTAAAGAGTATTAAAGTGATTAAACCCTCTCTTAGACGCTGGCACCTAAATAAAAACCCTTTCTTCCCAAAATTCTCTCCAAACCCCCCCATGGAATTCCGCTCAAGGCCAAGATGGAGCTAGGATGGTGGACTCTAATGGATTTATTCTTCAATTCTCTTTGGAGTTCTTCTAATAAGGTATTGGAGTTCTTTATCTAAGGCTTTCTATCACCTTAGAGCCAATTTTAAAGTCATTTCAACGATTTCAAAGTTTATAAAAAAGTCCAATTTTCACTCTAAGTCATGGGTTATTGCATGAAACATTTTCAAATGATTAGATATGATATAATTGATGTTAAATTGATGTTTTTCAATGAAAATATACATGAACCCTTGATCTTATCAAATCTCTAAATTTGGCTTATGAATGGGTTAATTGCTTATGATCTAATGATGATAGAATTTAGTTTAGATTATGTTGTATTGTTGATTTTTATGGTTAATTATAATATTATATTGTGAATTGATGGAGATGTTAAGGAATGGTGATCTTGGCTATTGGAAGAAGTTAAGTTGACCTAATTCCCTTAGTTAATGAAGAACTGATATAGAAGTACTTATGGTGGCGGTGCTTATGTGTTATATCTTATGGTGATCATGGACTTGTCTGCATTATTATGTGAATTGTAGTAGTTTCATGTTAGGGTTTATGAAGGTATAATATGAATTTGTGTATACGAAGTAATATGACTATATGCCAGGTGTTATGGCTTAAATGAATGTTTAAAGTGAAGGGTGATGTGATATATGTGTGACCTTGTATAATGTGAATGTATGAAGTGAAGGTGCTCATGTGATGTATATATGATATTTTACGGGTACTATAATGGTATGATCGAATGTTATGATTCTTCTGTAATTGAGGTTATATGATAATTAAGGATTAAGAAGTGTACTTATAGAATATTGTTGTATCTTGTGTTGGTAGACTTAGTTGTCCCTACTTGGTACTTGAATAATATTAGATAGACGATATGATGAATGTAGTGTCTTGATTGGTAGACTTAGGTCCCTCTTCTTCATATATGAAGGTTATGTGAATATATGATCTCTTGACTTGGTAGGCCTAGGAACCTTTGTAATGTATGTGTATGATTTAATATAATTCTAGGATCGGTATACCTATGGTGGTGCCCTTCTATGAAAGACGTATATAGAACCTTGAATATGAAAAGAAGATTAAGAATGTGAAACTTTGAATATGAAAAGAAGGTTAATATAGAAGCCTTGATCGGTAGACCTAAAAGGTGCCCTTATTGGGAGGAATGATAGACTTAGAGATGGTTGGAAGGAATGACATGAAACCATCTTTAAGAAAGTCGTAAGAGCTATCCAAATTTATCTTGAGTGGCAGCTCTAGTGGACCCATTCTCTGTAGTGGTATTATAAGTTGGTAGAACTAAGAAATGGTACATTCTCAAATACATTTATATGAACGAAATTACTCTATGATAACAAAGGGAAAGCACCGAGTGGATATGATTGTGGTAGTCTCTCTACTTGAGTATGAGACTAGAGTACAAAGAATCCCTTGATATCCCTTAACCATGTGCAAACATGGGATGAGTCTAGTTCTACCCTTGGCAAGTAAAATACCCTCCACGGACTAGGGTAGACTCCAAATTCCATACCTATCTAGTATGGTCTATGTCGGTTAATGCCTATTCTAATCATGTGGGATGTGCACCCTAGTATTGGATAGTTTCTAAAACGTATAGGTAGTGGTATGGGACGTTATCTACACATGGCACGAGTAGGCCTTGAAGGTGCTAGGATGAGTTCCCTTGGACTCCAACACCATTATGTGAAGTCCTCTAATTGTTTTGTTGCCTCTAAAATTTATTTATTGAATAATTTTGACTTAGTAAAAGCATGTTGAATAGAAAGGTTCTTATCTATGGTAGCTTTGAGGATTTTTTAGGTGTGCTTGAAGAGGGTGTAAGGGTGGTATCTTCATGTCTTACTTAAGTGAGTCTTAGAGTAACCTTAGGTAGAGATTCTAAATCATGGAAAGGAATATCCTTATTTTTGGTAGTCTTGATGATCACCTAGGTGTATGTGAAGGGTTTGTATGGGCGGCCGCTTCATATCTTACTTAGGTGGTGTAACAACCCTAAAAATGGATATGCTAGGTAATGCTTAATGTGTCTAGAATGCCTAGGATTAGACCGGGTTCACATGGATTGATGCGCGTAGAACCAGACCTCTGAACCCTTGCGACAGCCAAGCCAACTAACTTGGGGAGTTAGTTGAGCAACGAAAGGTTGGGTCCAGCCATGTAGGGCTCCCGAATATGAAGATTTACTCGGATGAGTCTTTACCGGACTTAAAAGGGGAAATCTTAAGTTTGGAGGGTCTAGGGGTAAAATGGTATATTTCCAGGCTAAGGGTAGTATCGTAGTTACCCTAAATATATAATTAATTATTTATTAATAAGGTGGAGGGGCATTTTGGGTAGAGAGGGCCAAAATTGCCCTTTTAGCAAAATCTTGCTCCACCCGGGTTCGAACCTGGGTGGGAGCAATGATTTAATTTGTTTTATTTAAATTGGTAGATTAATTTAATAAATTAATAATTAATGGATGATTTAAAAAAAAAGGGAAAATCAGATTTTATTTATTAATTATTAATTATTAATTAATTTGACTAAGTCTTGCCAACAAGTCCTAGTTCAAAGGGGACACTACCTCACACTTCTCTCTTTCACGCCTATCTATCTATCTCTCACGTCTGCCTCTCTCTCAACTTCATGTTTTCTCTCTACTTTACAAAAAAGAACAAAAAAAAAGTTGTTCACACTTGAAGAACTTACAAAAATACAAATGAACAAGCTAATCAAAGAAACGAAAAGTTAACGAAATTTCTAGTCGGGTAAGGTGTGAGATTTGTTGGTAGACGTGAATTGGTGGTGGGTTTTGGGCAGCAAGTTCAAGTGTTGAACAACATTAAAATCAGGTATGGGTTTCTCTCCTGGACTGCTTTCTCCAAGAGAATTTTCTTTCCCATGAATTCAACGAATCTTGTAACTAGGGTTGTTCCCGTTCTTGTCGAACTCCTTGTCCCTAGTATCCCTTTGATCTCAATGTGAAATAGGTTAGAGATCATGTTTTTGGTATGTTTGCTGGTAGTTTAAGTATGAAGTGTGATTTTCGTGATAATGTGTTCACGATTATGTGTTCACGATTATGTGTTTGGAATTGTAAGCATGTTAAGTTATGTCAATCGAAAGTATGTGAAAAATGATATGTTTTATGGTTGAATTTTATTTGCGAATGTTTGTGTAAATCATGAGGTGTAAAAGTGGTGTAATGTTGCTGCATGTAATGGTAATTCTTGGCTGAATATAATCATAAAAAGATTACACTTAAAGAGGCACCAAATGATCCACGAAATGCCTCAAGAATTAACGTATGAATGATGATAAAAAGAAGCTGAAAATAGTGAACAAAATTTCCAGCATTTGGTAGGTTGGGTTCGGCCAAACAAAGTGGTACAAAATGCAATGAAAAATGAATGTAAAATAAGTGAAATCACAAAGGATTGAACCCACAACCTCTTGGATAGGTGAGAAAGTTAAGAGATAAATTAAAGGAAAAATAATGAGCATGTGGGGGATTGAACCCACAACCTCCTTGACTTAAACGAAAAAGGAGAGAATAAAAAGTAAGGAAATATTATGGGGTTGATGGGGATCGAACTAGGGTCCCCCAAATCTAAAAAATGCAATTATCATGTTTGAAATAAGATTAAGTGTTATCCAAGGGATTCGAAATCGGGTTCCCTTGCCCAATTCCGTATTGACACTTAAGTCATACGTAAGTAAATACTTAATGAATGCTGCCTTTAAAGATCGAAATCAATATCTTGGCATATCTACAAGATACATAAGTCTTGTACCACATAATCTTGGGTAAACATGAATCACTTAGACAAACTATGAATGAAGCCTCATGGCTTGTATGTGTGGACTCATAAGTCTAGCATACGTTTAAAAGTAGGTGAGCCTAAGATGTATGTTATAAAATAATGTAACCCTAGAAGGGATAAGCAAGAGTGTGAAACACACTAAATGGCCAAGTGCATTGGCATATGATGAAATGAACATTCACGTGAAGGGGTGAGTAATTATAAAAAGCAACTGTGTTAAAGTTAATGAATGAGGTGACAATATGATAAGAGGCTAATGTGAAAGATGAGAGCAATCTCAATTGAGCCTAAGTAAATGTTACCAAAACGTACTCACCTATGAGAGTGTAAAGCAAATGAAGAGACCAGTCTCTATGAACACTCTAATGAAAGTATTGAAGTTAATGCATACTTAATACTAACGATGAGATGAGAAATCATCTAATGATCTATGATGTCCTCATGCTAGAAGCCAGCTTCCATGATGTATGAGTTGAATGTAATGGAACTTTATACTGAGCACCGATAGGCTAGCTATGAGCGTTGATGCCTTCCTTCGGAAAGGGCGGAAGTTCACATAACTCTCATGAGATGAGACTGTCCGGCATGCCGGGTATGGGTCTTCTTATATCTCCTAGTCTTTGAACCTATATTGCCAATATAGGTATCTAGCAGGGTTCGATTCCCTATATAAGCTAGCATGTTTTGGTTCACTTTGGCTGGTGATTCCACCTCTTTTCGGTGTGGGGATTACACACTGGATTTCATGATGCTCACATGATCTATGTTGGTTAAGGTTAAAGTTCCCAAAGAAAGACTGAGGCCATCCTCAACGAATGCATATAATGAAATGAAGGATACCAAAGGTGTTAGGATAGGATAATCAAGAGGTGATCTAGACTCAAGTAATGACACTAGGTTATTCTTGGTCATTGCACAGCAAACCCGATGAGAGTCTTAAACTACACTCTCATCGGGTTTGCTGTGCAATGACCAAGAATAACCTAGTGTCACTACTTGAGTCTAGCTCACCTCTTGATTATCCTATCCTAACACCTTTGGTATCGTTCATTTCATTATATGCTTTCGTTGAGGTTGTCCTCATTCTTTCTTTGGGAACTTTAACCTTAACGACATACATCATGTGAGCATCATGAAATCCAGTGTGTAATCCCCACACCAAAAAAAGAGATGGAATCACCGGCCAAAGTGAACCAAAACATGCTAGCGTATATAGGGAATCGAACCTTGCAAGATCCCTATATTGGCAATATAGGTTCAAAGACTAGGAGATATAAGGAGACCCATACCCGGCATGCCGGACAGTCTCATCTCATGAGAGTTACTTGAACCTCTGCCCTTCCTGAAGGAAGGCATCACCGCTCATAGCTAGCCTATCGGTGCTCAGTATAAAGTTCCATTACATTTAAGTCATACATCATGGAAGCTAGATTCTAGCATGAGGACATCATAGCTCATTAGATGATTTCTCATCTCATCGTTAGTATTAAGTATGCATTAACTTCAATACTTTCATTAGAGTGTTCATAGAGACTGGTCTCTTCATTTGCTTTACACTCTCATAGGTGAGTACGTTTTGGTAACATTTACTTAGGCTCATTTGAGATTGCTCTCATCTTTCACATTACCCTTTTATCATATTGTCACCTCATTCATTAACTTTAACACATTTGCTTTTCATAATTACTCACCCCTTCACGTGAATGTTCATTTCATCATATGACAATGCACTTGGCCATTTAGTGTGTTTCACACTCTTGCTTAACCCTTCTAGGGTTACATTACTTTATCACATACATCTTAGGCTCACCTACTTTTAAACGTATGCTAGACTTATGATTCCACACATACAAGCCATGAGGCTTCATTCATAGTTTGTCTAAGTGATTCATATTTACCCAAGATTATGTGGTACAAGACTTATGCATCTTGTAGATATGCCAAGATATTGATTGCGATCTTTAGAGGCAGCATTCATTAAATATTTACTTACGTATGACTTATGTGTCAATACGGAATTGGGCAAGGGAACCCGATTTCGAATCCCTTGGATAACACTTAATCTTATTTCAAACTTGATAATTGCATTTTTCAGATTTGGGGGACCCTACTTCGATCCCCATCAACCCATAATATTTCCTTTCTTTTTCTCCTCTCCTTTTTCGTTTAAGTCAAGGAGGTTGGGAGTTCAATCCCCCACAAGCTCATTATTTTTCCTTTAATTTATCTCTTAACTTTCTCACTTATCCAAGAGGTTGTGGGTTCAATCCCCACTCTCCACATTTATTTTCTCCTTTATTTTTCTCCTAACTCTCTCATCCATTCAAGAGGTTGTGGGTTCAATCCCCACTCTCCACACCTATTTTTCCTTGCATTTTTCTCACGAAATTTTTATGAAATTTTCATTTAGTGAGGTCATGGGTTCAATCCCCAATGACCTCACATTTTAAGAAAATTTTAAACGAAGTTCATTTTTTTTTAAAGTTGGCCGAGACTACAATTTCCAGCATTTTTGTAGTCTCTTCCAATCCATTTTTGTCTTAATCTTTTGTTGATTATTTTTGTAGCTTTCATGTAATGATGTCTTGGGTTCAATCCTTTGTGATTTCACTTATTTTAAATTCATTTTTCATTGCATTTTGTACCACTTTGTTTGGCCGAACCCAACCTACCAAATACTGGAAATTTGTTCACTATTTTCAGCTTTTTTTTTTTATCATCATTCATACGTTAATTCTTGAGGCATTTCGTGGATCATTTGGTATATCTTTAAGTGTAATCGTTTTATGATTATATTCAGCCAATAATTACCATTACATCCAGCAACATTACACCACTTTTACACCTCATGATTTACACAAACATTCGCACATAAAATTCAACCTTAAAAACATATCATTTTTCACATACTTTCGATTGACATAACTTAACATGCTTACAATTCCAAACACATAATCATGAACACATTATCACGAAAATCACACTTTATACTTAAACTACCAGCAAACATACTAACAACATGATCTCTAACCTATTTCACATTGAGATCAAAAGGATACTAGGGACAAGGAGTTCGACAAGAACGGGAACAACCCTAGTTACAAGATTCGTTGAATTCATGGGAAAGAAAATTCTCTTGGAGAAAGGAGTCCAGGAGAGAAACCCATACCTGATTTTAACGTTTTTCAACAGTTGAACTTGCTGCCCAAAACCCACCACCAATTCACGTCCACCAACAAATCTCACACCTTACCCGACTGGAAATTTCGTTAACTTTTCGTTTCTTAGATTAGCTTGTTCATTTGTATTTTTGTAAGTTCTTCAAGTGTGAAGAACTTTTGTTTTGTTTTATATTTTGTAATGTAGAGACAAAATGTGAAGTTGAGAGATAGGCAGACGTGAGAGATAGATAGATAGGCGTGAAAGAGAGAAGTGTGAGGTACTGTCCCCTTAGAACTAGGACTTGTTGGGAAGACTTAGTCAAATTAATTAATCATTAATAATTAATAAATAAAATCTGATTTTCCCCTTTTTTTAAATCATCCATTAATTATTAATTTATTAAATAAGTCTACCAATTAAATCATTGCTCCCACCCAGGTTCGAACCCGGGTAGAGCAAGATTTTGCTAAAAGGGCAATTTCGGCCCTCTCTACCCAAAATGCCCCTCCACCTTATTAAATAAATAATTAATTACATATTTAGGGTAATTACGATACTACCCTTAGCCTGGAAAAAGACCATTTTGCCCTAGACCCTCCAAACTTAAGATTTCCCCTTTTTAAGTCCGGTAAAGACTCATCCGAGTAAAGCTTCATATTCGGGAGCCCTACATTGCTGGACCCAACCTTTCCTAGCTCAACTAACTCCCCAATTTAGTTGGCTTGGTTGTGGCAAGGGTTCAGAGGTGTGGTTCTACGCGCATCAAAATCCATGTGAACCTGGTCTAATCGTAGGCATTCTAGACACATTAAGCATTACTTAGCATATCCATTTTTAGGGTTGTTACAGGTGGGCCTGAGGATAACATTTAGTAGGGGATCTAAATGCTTAAATGGATTCTAAGTGACTATGGTCGTATCTTATTGAATATTTAATTATGTCTTATATGTTATTGTTATTGTACTTTGTCTCTTAAACTCTTATGATGAAGGTATTTATAAAAATTTCATGAAAGAACATTTCTACACTAAATGTGCTTTTTGCGTGGTTTTTGCATGGCTTCCATACTTAGTGCATTAAATGTGCTAACCCCTTATTTTCCTTTTTTACTAAATTGTAGGGATTGGAGTTCTTGGTATGCCATGAATTATGGATAGGTTTCTAAGGTTTGAAGATGAAGTTTTGGTGAGTTCTCATAGATTCGAGGACAAGACCCACATGTTCTTTTTATGGTCTTTAGTCTTTATTTCAAGTCTTGTATGGGCTTAGTTCTCACTGTTGTAGTCTAAAGTTACTAGCTGGTTTAATGAGACCGTAAAGGTAGAATATTTTAAAATGTCTTCCGCTTTCTAGTTAATGAAAGTATTCTTCTTGTGTAAATTTTTCTTTTATTCTTACTTATTTTGAGTATCGTATGCAATGAATGATCCATGTGGCTTGTATGAGACCTCCGAGAGGTCGATTACGCCGGTAATGGCTAGGGAGTACCCTTGCGTTGTTACACTCCATGCTTAAACTTTTGAAATCAGATACTGTAACCCACTTCTCTGAACAATTTTATGGAATTGCAGGATGGCTCGTAGGTCCACCTACTTTTCATAGCTTGTAGTAATGGTTCGATACTTGGTCATGAATTCCCTAAATTTTTTCTTTTAGCATTGCTTGTCTATCTACGCTACCATTAATGGAACGTGACTGGACCTACGATCTATAGGTCACTTCTGTAGATGCCATTTTCTGCAAATTCTTTAGTTGTGTCTCCCAAATTCCATGTTCAAACTTATTTCTTGTAAACATGATAAAAACATATTAATAATGATACAAAATGTCCCTAGACACGCAAAACTCTTAAGTTAAATGTACTCAAAATATCGTAAACTCATGGTATATCAAATACATGTAAATTCATCATAAAACATGTATTTATATCAATTTAATCATAAAAAATCATTCTGCACTCAATTGGATCAACATTTAACATGACCCACGACATTAGAAGAACCCCTAACATGAATGGGGAATTCTTTTTCTTCAAATGGTGGAATTCTAGAGCTCTCCATGGATGAATAAACCATCATACCTTAATGAAAAAGCCCACATATCTTGGAAGAATGGAGACTTGACTTGACCAACTTGAACACTCTTTTTCTTTTTCAACTTTCTAGAGAGAATTATCTGAGAGAGGAACCCAATTCTTTCAGTGAGTTTGAAAGGATGACCTAATTTGGGGGTCTAAAGCACTTATATAGGTTGTCTAGGCTTAGGAAAAATGAGACTACTTAAGTTTAATTAATATTGAAAAGTCCCAAGGTGCTCCTTAAATAACTATCTAGGCCTCATTAATGAGACCATGAATGTCCGACCATGGAAGGACCAACGGTCCATCCTTGTCAACCGTGGTCTTGTCAAAGATTTTTGGTCATCCACGAAACCCATAGACATGGGTCGTGGACCCTTCCATGCGGCGTGGGTCCTAGAGTGTCTACTGCCTTAGGTAGTGTTCAGGGTCCTCTTGCATGTACCCATGGCTGGTCCTTGTAAGGTGGCCCCTTTACATTCCAACATGTTATCCCCCATATTTTAGATTCGGGATGTTACAAATATCGTCCCTATTTTGGGAGGAAGAAGATGGCTCCTGTGGTTTGAATGAAGTTCATGTGCTTGTCAATCAAAGCACTCATGTTGTTGTTGAGCATAGTGACTCTTATAGTCATTACCATGGTAACTCATATTTTAAACATGTGAATCAGTAAACAACAACACCAAATAGAATTATCAGTCATCATTCCCCGAAAGCGGTACCATTTTTCACTAAAGTAACAATACTCTTCAAAACCAATTAAAATAGTAAGTAGTTGTCATCAATAAAAATACCGAACTAAGAGTATTGGTGAATGATATCTCATGAGTTTATGGTATTTTTTATATATGTCACTTAAGAGTTGTGTGTGTGTCTAGGGCCATATTCTATCAAGAATTAATGTTTTTATGTCATATTTGAAGCAAATTGTCTTGGACGTGGATTTGTTAGATGACAACTAAAAATCTGCAAAAGGAGCCACACCTGGAGGTGACCTACGGACCGTAGGTCCAGTAACGATCCATCAATGGGTGGCATATATGGAGCATCAGGGAAGTCTGACCAAGTGTGGAGCTACGGATGCAAGTGAAAGAGCATAGATCTAACCACGCGCCATCTTGAACATCCGTCCAATGTTTTAGAGAATTTGAAGTTTCATTACCTCATTAAGTTCCCAAGTATGGAGCCACAAAAGAGGACATACATACCGTAGGTCAACCTATGGTCCATTCTACAGGTCCCGATTGATGTGACAGTGAAGGTTCTAGCCTCTACAAGAAAAAATCAAAGTATGGACCAACAGGGGACCTACTGAGCGTAGGTCGACCCACGGTCCGTAGGTCGAAATTGTCGATCAAAGTCGCGTATAGAAAGTTTATTTCTTTTTCTTTTGTTTCGGACATGTTTTTATATAATTAGAGTATGCAAACCTCATTTTGGGGGGTTAGACATTATTTTTTTTACTTTTAGTTCTTGATATTTATTGGGAATTAATTTACAAACTTTAGCAATTGGATTTCGTATTTCGGATTATAAGATTTTTGCTTTTAAATTCAATTGGAGATTACAGGTTTCTAATACTCTATACGTAAGTTCATGAATTCTTTTTACAAAATATGAATTGTATTCTTTCGAATAACTAAATCCACAACTAGGGTAGTGGGACCAGGAACAATTAACAACATATGAATAATAACTAAGTAATTATTGACTAGTGTTGATGCATGTATTGGTAATTCTCTCGTTTAGATTTCTTTTTAACAAGTGCACATGTTAGAACTCACCTTTGTTTTACTTGTCGTACCAAGGAGGTAGTTAATAAGAAAAGAATTATCAACAAAGGTTTACTGTGATACTATCTAGTCTAATGTCAATAAGTGCAAGGGTGAAAACTAAGCCATACATTGATGTTATGTCTAATCTGAGGTAAAGGTAAGAGTTAGTAAATTATAAACACGTAGCCAGACCAAGGTGCGGCGTGAAATTCCCTATTTGGAGGACCAATTACATAGGGATACATATCTTACCAACTTTACATATGATACACTAGAAAAGGATTACTATTATTAGGATTATGGCATTAAGAGATATGGGGAACATATACACCCTAGTTTCTCTCTCTCTCATATGTACAACAAAGTTTGAATCCAGCTCAATTGTTACTTAACAACAATTGGTTATTTGCTTACATAAATTCTCCCCCCTTTAATTACTTGTCTCGTAAATAAGTTGACTAAACGAATGTAATAGTGATTTAAGTTTAAGTCTAAACTGTATTCCTTGTGGGATCGAGCCCAACCTACAAGTTGGGTTCTTTCTTTGACATTGATCACTTATACTTCTTTAGGGAGGTATAATTTGAGCATATCAATTTTTGGCGCCTCTACCGGGGAATAAGTCTCTTAGATTAAGTTTAACTTCATTATTGAACTTTAGTCTATTATTTCCTAATTTTACATTTTATTTTGTTTTTGTTACCTCAGGTTTTTATGGTACATGGAGTCGAGGAAAACCATTGACCTCATATGATCAAGGGTTGAACAAAACTTTGAGAAAATTAATAATCTATGGGTCAACTCAATCTAATCAGAGGGAATCTAGGTGATGGAGTTGAGTTGCAGCCTCCTAGGGTTATTAATAGGAATGCTCAGGTTCTTGGTGATAATATACTTGGAGATGCATTGAGGGTGTAGGATCCACCAGAACCAAGACAGTGCGATAACTACAAGATTGAGTTTACCAAAATTGAATTAGAAGGACCCTTTGTCCTCCCTCCACTATCTCTAGGGCATACATTTGTGGTGAAAAATAGTCTGATGCAGATGCTTACTGCTATGGTTTTTTTTTCTAGTATGGCATCAGAAGATCCACATAGGCATATGACCAAGTTGAGGAGTGTCTGCAAGAGTTGTGTGGGAAACAAAGTTAGATATGAACGTCATAGCGTTGAGATTCTTCCCTTTATCATTGACCGGTGATGCTACAGTATGGTCCGTACAACTCAATCACATATGGTATCGATTTAACAAAGTGGTCATGGCCAAGTATTTTCCTTTGTCCAATAAGCGGAATCACAAGGTCAAACGGAACAACTTCATTGCACTACCTGGAGAGTCTGTGAGAAGTTTGTGGGATAGGTTCAGTGCATTAATAAGAAGTGTTCTAAATAACCGCATTGATGTTGAGTCACTTAAGGAGTATTTCTACAAAGGTCAGGATGACAATGGTAAAGTTGTACTTGATACTGTCGATGGAGGATTATATGGTAAGTGCACTTTTGAGAAGATCGCTGTGAAACTGGAAATAATTTCCTGAACAATAAATCACGGAGCGCTTGAGGAATGCTACTATGAGTAGGATGCTTACTTGGTGAATGATCGGATGGGGGGTTTCCAAGGAAACGCCCAAGTTTCCAATTTGGATAATTGGTGTCAAGTTCAAGGAAACCAAGGTCGAACTATGGTAACTACAATCGAGATGGGAACTACAATCGCGATAACAACTTCAACCAGAAAACTATGGCCATAGAAATGAGAGAGTTAGGAGGCCCTATGTTCCTTCCACCAGCAAATCAGGAATCTGGCAATAGGGAAGTTGGGGGAAGTATGTCACCAACTTGATCCTCTTCCCTAGAGATCTCAGATACAAATAAGGATATGATGTAGAAGATGATGAATAGGCTTGACACGACTTATGAGAATATGAAAGATATGTGAAACAACTTGTCTGGAATTGGTCAAAAATTTGATGCCCCTGCAATGTCGATCAAGAAATTTGAGCAACAGATGAATCAGTTGTCCTCTACAGTAAACCCACGCAAGCCTAGCACACTTCTTAGCAACAACATCAAGAATCCTAAGAATGATGAGCATTGTATTGCATTCACTACTCGATGGGGTAAACAGACCATTGATCCACCTATGTCGTCTAAGGTTTAAATTGTGGTAGAAAATGATGATGATGAAATCGAGGTTACTAGAGAGTACGAGAATGCTACAGAGAAGGAGGCGGAGATAACCCACAAAGTTGTTCCCATGCCTACACCTCTACCTACATTTCCACAGAGTTTGGTAAAGAAGAATGAAGAATGGAAATACCGCAGTTTTATTACTATGTTGAAACAACTTTCGATCAATGTTCCATTGATAGAAGTTTTGGAGAAAATGCCTAGGCATGCAAAATTTATGAAATAATAAGTTACTAAGAAGAGGTCTGTCAGTTTTGAAGATAATGATAGGTTGCACCATTATAGTGCTATTGCTACTAGGTTGCAAAAGAAAGAGGATCCGGGTGCTTTCACCATTGCTTGTACCACCATTTTGTTGCATTTTGTGAGGCGTTGTATGATTTGGGTGCTAGTATTAATCTGATGGCATTGTTTATTTACATTAACTTGGGTTAAGGGGCTTCAAAATTGACTATGATGTGCTTACTCATGACCGATAGAATAGTGAAGAAGCCCATATGTGTTCTCCAAGATGTACTTATGAAAGTGGAGTCGTTTATTTTTCTAGTGGATTTTGTGATACTTGATTGTTAGGTTGATTTTGAGGTTCCCATCATCTTAGGGAGACTATTCCTTGCTACTGGGTACACTTTGGTCTATGTGGAAAGAGGGAACATGAAGTTTCAATTGAATAATGAAGAGGTAACTTTTAAGATATGTAGGTCCATGAAGCAGGAAAGTGATCTCAAGTTAGTGTCAATGGTGAGTCATGTTGAGGAGAGAGGTTCATATGTGTTTATTGAAGAGAGTTGGGTGTTGAAGCACTTGGTAATGATGAATTTTGAGGGTAATGGTATAAAGTCTACGATGAGTTAGTTGTCGCACTTGATAGGTTCAAATTTCGTTCAAAAACAAAGAAAGTGGAGTTAAATATGAAGAATCGTTACTCTCCACTCGCAAAACCGCTTGTTGAAGAGGCTCCAAAATTGGAGATGAAGTATCTACCATTGCAGTTGAGGTATGTATTCTTGGGGAGAGATGGTACTTTACCATTCAATATTGCGGCTGATTTGAGAGAGATACAGGTTGCGGCATTGATTTCTCCATCGAAGAGGTTCAAGAGGGATATTGGATGGACTATTGTGGACATTATTGGGATTCCCCCTGGAATTTGTTCCCATAAAATCAAACTCATGTTGGACCACAAGACCAGTATTGATCATCAAAGAAGACTAAATCTGCCTATGCAAGAGGTAATTAAAAAGGAAATCATCAAGTTGTTGGATGCGGGAGTCATTTATCCCATTGCAGATAGTAACTGGGTTTGTCTTGTTTAGTGTGTGCCCAAGAAAGGTGGGATTATTGTGGTTCCTAATGCAAAAATTGAGCTTGTTCCGATTCGGCCTGTGATTAGATGGAGAGTATGCATGGACTACCAGAAATTGAATACCTGCAAATAAAGGACTAATTCCCCATGTTGTTAATGGATTAAATGTTGGACTGCCTTGTTGTTAAGGGTTGGTATTATTTTATTTATGGTTATTCGGGCTACAATCAGATCTCTATTGCTCCGAAAGAATACAAGAAGACCACCGTCACTTGCCCCTTATGGGACTTTTGTCTTCAAACGGATGTCAATTGGGTTGTGTAATGCTCCAGTGACCTTCCATCATTGCATGATGTCGACATTTTAGATACGGTGGAAGAAAATATTGAGGTATTTATGGATGATTTCTCTATGGTAGGTGACTCAATTGATGGTTATCTCACGCATTTTGCTAAGGTACTGAAGCGGTGCGACGAGTGCAATATTGGAAAAAGTACCACTTCATGGTGAAAGAGGGGATCGTTCTAGGTCATCGAATTTCTGAGAAAGGTATTGTGGTTGATAGAGCTAAAGTAGATGTAATATAAAATCTTCCATGACCTATCTCTGTTAAAGGTGTTGGAAGTTTTCTTGGGCATGTAGGCTTTTATAGGAGGTTTATCAAGGATTTCTCCAAAATTGCACACCCATAGTACAAATTGCTTGAAAAGAAGTATAAGTTTGTTTTTAATGATGCTTGTCTAAGAAAATTTGGAGTGGAAATCGAATCCAGGTTCTGCATCTATCATTATTTCAGTGTACTAGGGGCAATCGTTTAAAGTTATGTGTGATACGAGTGAGCGGTGCTTCGTGTTGTATTGGGGACAAACACTAGAGAAGATTCTTCATCCTATTTACTATGAGACAAAAGCTCTGAATGTTTCTCAAAAGAACAATACGATAACCGAACAAGATTTCCTTACTTTGTTTTTCGCATTCAAGAAATGTCGATCCTACTTGCTTGGTATTAAGGTCATAATGCATGATGACCATTATCTATTGAGGTATCTTATGTCTTAAAAGGATGCAAAATCAAGTTTGATTAGATGGGTATTGTTGCTGCAGGAGTTTGATTTTGAGGTGAAAGATAGAAACGGGAAAGAAAATCAAATTGCCGATCATTTGTCCATATTAGAGGAGGAATCTATGCTCAAGCTAGGAGATGGGGCTGAAATTAATGATGATTTTATATATGAAAAGGTATTGGTTGCTTCTCATGATCTTATTCCTTGGTTAGCAGACTTCCCTAACTACATGAAGGGTGTTTTGGTGTCATCGGATTTGTCTTTTCACCAATGGAAACGGTTTATGCATGATGTGAAGAAGTTTTTTTGGGATGAGCCTTACTTGTTCCGTATTTATGTGATGGGTTATTTGTCGTTGTGCTCCCGAGTTTGAGATTATCAGTATACTAGAGGTGTGTCATTCATCACCTATTTATGGTCATCATAGTGGTATTGGTACTGCTCATAAAATCTTGCAGTGTGGGTATTACTGGCCTACCATCCACCAAGATGCTGATGATTTCTCCATGTCTTGTGATCGTTGCCAAAGATAAGGAGGAATTTCAAAGAGGCAAGAACTACCTATAAATTCGATATTGGTGATTGAGTTGTTTGATGTATGGGCCTTGATTTTGTGGGCCAATTTGTGTCGCGGTTAAATATGTGCCAAAATGGGTGAGAGCAATTGTGCTTTCAAATAATGAAGGAAAAAGTGTCAACGCATTCCTAAAAAAGAGTGTCTTCTCAAAATCTGGTAAACCTAGGGCGATTATCAGTGATGGAGGTTCCCACTTTTGTAATAAATTGTTCTAGGCGTTGCTATAGAAATATGGAGCCTGTCACACTGTATCTACTCCTTACCATCCGCAGTCTAGTAGGCAAGTTCAAGTGTTAAACATAGACATAAAGAAAATCCTTGTGAAGACTGAATGAAAATAGAACTGATTGGTCAAGGAGGCTTGATGATGTTGTATGGTCCTATCCCACGGCATTCAAGACTCCCATATGTATGTCCCCCCTCCAACTTGTATATGGGAAGTCATGCCATTTGTCGATTGAGCTAGAGCACAAGGATATGTAGGCGCTAAAAAAGTTTAATTTTATTTGGGGCATCGGATCGAGTCAAAGAGTGAATGAAATGAATGAGATTGATGATTTTCTCTGACTTACAAGTTCAATCTTGTACAAGGACAAACATGATCAGAAGATTGAAAAGCGTGAATTTGTTGTGGGTGATCTAGTGATTCTATTCAACTCAAGATTGCGCTTGTTTCCTGGAAAGATCAAGTCCAAGTGCACCAGGCCATTCAATGTCAGTCAAGTTTTTTCACAAGGAGCGGTCGAGCACGAGAACAAGGAGCAAACAAGGTTCAAGGTGAACGGGCAAAGGATCAAAGTCTACATGCGGGCAGTTGGAAAGGGTCCAACAAGTGATCGAGGCCTATTATCTTGATGAAATATGATTAATCAAGGGGCATGTGGCGTGTCGCAACATTAAATCAAGAACTGCTTGATAGGCAACCCAAGATGTACAATCTACGGAACTATAGGGTTTTCTTCTCGATTGAGGAGTTTTCTTCTTTTATTTCAATTCAAGTATAGGTGTTTTATTTTTGTATTAGTGTTGGATAGATTTAGCATAGGTACTGTGTCTAAAAGGTGTCATGAAATGTAAAAAGAAAATCATAATAGGTGTTATGTGTGCAGCAATAAAAAGCTAAATATGTAGAAAAAGGTTGTGCAGTGATCTACAGACCCCATAAACGGTTAGTGGGACCATCCATGGACCGTGAAATGCTTCTGTTGACCCAGGTAAGTTTTCTAAAATTGTAAGTGTCGAGTGACCTATGGACCAAACCGTAGACGAGGTCTCTTGGGTCCAACCTAGGATTACTGGAGACCCGACTCGGACCCCCCTCTAATAAAAACTCTTCATATTAAATTCATCCCCAACTACCCAAATGACCTCCTAACCATTTTGAACTCCTCTAAATTCTGAAACTCTCATATTAATTCCCTATATCACTCTCAAATCCCACAAATAAATCTCCTCTCCCATAATTCCAATTTTCTATCCAAAAATAAGCATATT
The DNA here is from genome assembly GCA_016801875.1 of Solanum sitiens. Taxonomy (NCBI): domain Eukaryota; kingdom Viridiplantae; phylum Streptophyta; class Magnoliopsida; order Solanales; family Solanaceae; genus Solanum; species Solanum sitiens. The sequence goes on along the minus strand of JABWTJ010000267.1, from coordinate 542,397 downwards.
TTTCCCCTCACGGAGAGTTCTTGGTTTGGGTTCAGTGTCAAAGGCTTGTCAAAGGCTCTAAGGAATTCACGGCAATCACACATTCACCCACTTTTCTTACTTGTAAAGTAACAAGACATCACATTAACTCTGAATTTTGTTTTTCATTGTTCAAATCTTGAAGTCACGAAGTGGATCTTTCCCTTGGGTTGTTTTTCTATGAAATTGCATGTTAGATTATAGTTAGAAATACCCTTGGGACGATGGAATGTAAATGTCATTCATTTAACCATAATATCTCATATAATAGGCCGAATTGGAAGTTTTGACTTAGGTCTCATAGGTTTTTGTACGATAGTCTGTAAATTCTTGTGAAAAATGGAACACTAAGGATGATTAACAACCTAATCACTTGTTGAAATGCATGTGTAGGCCTAATATGTTTGCATTTGTTGAAAAATATGGCACACAAGAAATTCATCTAAAATCTGGCACAGAAGTGACCCACGAGACACCGCCTATGGATTGTAGGCTAGGTTCATGGGTCATAAGCACACACTATTTTTATTGAGTGTGGAACCACGGAGGTGGACTATGGTCCGTCGTTCCATAGATGGATCATTCTCCATATCCATGGTTCATATTAGAGACCCAAATTCTGGGATCTCTAACCTATGGAGGGGACCTACAGACATAGGTCCATCAACGGACCATAGGTACCCACCGCAGGTTGATTGTTCTGCTACTATCCAAAAAAAAATTCAATTTTTTTTTCGTTCATTTATTGTTCTAAAACTTTCCGAGTGTGTTTTTTATTTTTTCTGGTACTAGCCACACGTACAATGGCCCCCAAGCAGGCTCTGACGAACTCCGCAAAGGGCAAATGAAAATTTGTGGCACCTTCTTTCGATCTAATCGATAAGGATACCGAAGTAGGGGATACATATGGGGAGTATGTTCTACCTCCCACCACGACTTCTCCACTACTCCCCATATGACATGAAATAGAGCTCAGCAGATGAGTTTCGACGTGGTCGTTGACCTTGTAATCTGAAGAAGGGAAAACACCACTGACTCTGAATTTGCATTAGGCTCCAGTCGCAGTGGTAGCACTGCCTCGTTTCTGAGGCCAACAGTACAGGTAATATCCCCATACCTCCTAGTTCCGATCCTCTAGCATATCTTGTCAAGCCAAATAGATTGTGTGTTGCTGGAAAAAACAAATTTTTCAGGGATGCTCGTGTGCTGAATGATAAGGAAAAGATGACCTGAATTATCACATAGGAGTACCGGTTTGTCACATCTAGTCTCCACAGTGCAGCCACCATCCACGATCTCATCTAGAGGCGCAGGTGTGAATGGATGGCCCGTATCCAAGGTCCTTCAGTGATGAGGTAGTTAGGGAGTTCTATGCTTTCAACACCGCCACCCTCAGAGGATCCATTGACAAACAGTCCAAACCCTCCGCCCATGCTCTAGGTACGACTACACTGGTGCATGACTTTTCAGTTAACATATGTGAGACCACTATCCGCAGGTTCCTCTACGGCCCAGACTACACCTTTCTTATACATATGGCTAAGTTCAACTATCGCATGAATATTATTAGGGGTGGGGCACTTAAAAGAAATGTCGATCAGAGAGAGTCATTTTTATGTTTGTTACCCCACCATCTCGCTACAGACAGAGAGCGTGTCGAGTGGGTCCACATCCCTAGCTTGGGTCCACCCTGATGTTTGCTGCCAAATTTTTCTAGTTGGTAGTGCAGAACCGTGTGTCCCCTACTCAAGCAGATAATGCTTCACTTGGGACCACACAATTTTGGCTCAACTCTTGTTGTTGGTCTAGAGGTCGATTTTGCCCGCATGCTTATTGTGGATATTCATGAGAGGGGCTTCAAGTCCACCATTACCATTCCTTTCACATGCCTCATCTTCCAGCTTTGTAGGGATGCGGGAGTACAATTATGGAACTGTGATTGGTTGCTAAAGGCAACCAAGTCTTTTTATATCGGCCTAATTCGGGATGAGGCCAACATAACTGCACCTCACAAGGAGCCACGGGTTGAGGTGACACCTCTAGGTGATGATCGTGGCATTAACATTGCACAGATGCAGGCAGATGACCCCATTGTTCTGGCCACTATAGTAGATATCCATGCTCCTCCCTCCTTGTTTGCTAGTAAGGCCCGTAGATCTTCTAGAGACACTCCTTTTCCGGATCCACTCTTATCCCTCTAGCCTGAATCTAGAAGGTAGAGGCGCAGATGGATATGTTGCTTCAGCATGTGAATCCATAGATGTAGCGTTCTATAGTAGAGTCTGAGGAACGGATAGAGCACCCGATGGATCAAAAGGTCTAGGCCATTCATAAGAGCCTAGATATTTTTGAGGAATGAGTTTTGGAGAGGCCAGCCCTGACTGTCCATTTGAGTACATTTAAGCAGGAATTAGTGAGCCTACATGCTGACATAGATGCACTCTTATCTCCTCCAGAGACTGATCCCAAGTCTGCCCCTATGGCACCGGTTGATGATACGTTGTTTAGTGTTATATTTGAAGATAGTATGCCACCTCCTGGTTCTTCTTGTACTACTGGGAATTGGCCCCACTCTAGTTGTACTTATTATGATACTAAATCTAGGAGAGCAAGCAAAAGGGAGAACCAGCAGACGAGGCGGCGAAGAGGGCTTCCATATTTGACGAGAAGTTGAGACAGCAGCCGGCTATAGAGATTGACGTTGGTGCTTCTAGCAGCATAAGCACTACTGATAGTGCGGCGACAGTTAATGACAGCATTACTGGGGGTTTTGAGATGGCATTCCTCGTGTTGCTCCAATGGCTCCGAGAAAGCAGACCCACCCGCTACTTGACTAGTCTTTGGTGCATATACACCTCAGGTTTTCTTCGCGCGATCCTTAACTTTTTATTTTTATGCATTGGGACTGTCACACACTATTTTATTGTGGATGGGGTAAACAACTTATGAGTGATAGGGTGAAGTCTGATTAAACCCATCTCATAATCCTCTCTAGTGGTTTTCTGGCATGTGTTATTTTCCCCAAGAGACTTTCTAAATTTTGTTGAACCGACATGTTTAGAAATGTATATATAATATTAAGCAAAAAAATGAAAGCATGATGGCATAAAAAGCATGAAAAAAAATTATCCTTGTCTAAAAAGAATTTGAAATGTGCTAGATCGATAGTTTTGATAAGTTGAATGTGTTGGATCTCAATGTTACACGATAAGGAACTGATTTGACCTCATGAGTTAAATCTAAAACTTTAACTGGGTAATCTAATAACCTAATAATGAAACAATTTGCCAAGAGTGAGTGAGAAAAGTTGAATGTTTAGACAGTTTGTACCAATCTAGAACTTGCATCGTTGGTCCTTCTAAGATAATCTAGGTTAGAAGTTGGGAAGTGATCATAGGACCTTGTTCAAATTATTCCACTTAAGCCTAAATGATACAACTAAATAGAATCAAAGTTCCCTTTGATTCAAATGTTTAAGCCTTAAATAGACCATTTCTTTTGATTGACCTAACTCACCTTCCGTAAAATAAACGTCTTGGCCCCTGTCCCTCCTTGGACATCTGCACCATAACTTAGGCAAAAATCCTAAGTTGAGGGTGGCTAATTCAAAATTTATCTCGATCTTGGCACTAGTTATACATCATATAGTGTGCACCTCAACTAATGTAAAATCCATAAGTTAAGGTGGCTATGAAAAAGAAAACCAAATGAAAAAGGGGTATGAAAAGAGTTTCGTGTTAAAAAAGAGAAGAAGAAAAAAAGATAAAAGAGGATGTGACTTTGTGAAAAAGAAGAAAGAAGATGATAAAAAAAAGTGCTGAAAAAAAATAAGAAAAATAAAGTGAAAGAAAAATAAGTAAGTTAAAAATAAGAGCCGCAAAATCAAAAGTCACATCCATTTTGAAAAGAGTTAAGGGAAAGAAAGTAAAATGAAAGGATGTCAACAATAGGTTGAGAAAAGAGGTAAAATCCAATGTAATGTAAAAGAGGGCAGAAAGTAACTAAAAATTACCCAAATGTACCCCACCTTACCCTGAGCCTATGTTCCAACCAAAAGAAAGTCTTATAGTGATCCTAGCAACTAGTTTGGGGAATCTAAGCAGTGAAAATAAGGGTAAGCCTATGGTATTGAGCACTAATTGTACTTGAAGTCACTTTTGAGTATGAGTGGTGAACGAATCTTAAAACTCTAAATTCATACTTCTATTTGTGAAAGGGATTTCGTTTGAAGTTAGGGCACTAGTTACATTGTCAGAAAGTTATACCTTGGTGATTCTGAAAAGGTGTCTGTTGTGTTGTCTCTTGGTCGATCTCTGTCATATCTTCATCCACATGAGTTAGCTTGTTCAGTCTAAGAGAAACGATTTGCACTGAGAAAATGGAATGGATTGAAAAAGCCATGTGATTGCTTGAGTTTGTATATTTTCTTATACACAAGTCTCGTTTAGAGTTAGTGTGTCGCGTGAGGTCAAACAACGAGATTAAGTTAAGGGTGTTGATATGCCGTGAGTTTACGATATTTTTTATACATTTCACTTAAGAGTTGTATTTGTCTAGGGTCATATTGTATCAGGAATTAATGTTTTTGTGTCATATTTACACGAAATAGACTTGGAAATGTGAGATGACAGCTTGAAATCTGTATAAGGAACCACTCACAGAGGTGGCCTATGGACCGTAGGTCCAATCACGGTCCGTCGATGGGTGGTGTAGATAGAGCATATGGGAAATCTCATAAAGTGTGTGTAATACCTCTAAAACGACTTAGGTGTAACTAGAGCCTAACATGTTTGTAATAAGGGTCTAAGTTCCTAATTTGGTTTATAATGTGGTAATTAGGTAGTGTCTAAATATTTGAGGTGACTTGGAAGTGAAACGTCAAGGGACGACCAAGACGTTCGATGACTAAGTTACCTATGTGTCTTATGTGTTTTTATGTGTTTATGTGTGTATCATGAACTTATAAGGTCCTTGTATGAGAAATAATAGTTTTTATAGACAGTGTGTCAAGTTTCATGAGGTTTGGAGTTCAAATGTCCAAGAACATCCATGACGTTTGAAAGGTTTTCCTTGAAGTGACCTTGTGTGTCTAAGTGAGTTTCGTTGAGTTTTACGTGTTCGTTTTGGATGAGGTTGATGTGGGAGGTCCTAAACTTGTATACAGACATATTTGAGTTTGAAACTTCCGGGAAAACATCTCCAAGGACCAACCAAGAGCCCTTGAGGAAGGACCCTTCACAAGATACAAAACGTTGTCAAGCCAGCTCAACCTACGGTTGGTAATCGACGACCAGTAGGTCAATCGAAGACCAGTAGGTGGGAGGCGTAGGTTGAAACTTAGGCGTGGGAGGCTTTTCACCCTTTGGAAAAGCCTCTGACCCAAACCATGGACCAACAGAATGGTCCGTTGGCTGGGTGACGGGGCGTAGGTTGGCTAGTCATAGGTTTAGCCTACACCTGCGCAGCTCACTGTAAAATGCAAGGGTGAATTGGTAAATTCACCCAACATCCAAATAATTAATTGGGAGGTTTAATAAGGCTATTCTAGGTATTTTAAGTGGTTTATAATTCCTAACTACCTAGATGAATTCATTATTCCAAAATCAAAACCCAAAACCTCTAAAGAGCTCTCTAGAACTACATTGAAGCTTGAAGGGAGATTGAAGCTTGAAGGTTTATTCCTCCACAAAATTCTATCAATTTCATGTATTAATGTCAGTTCAGGTATGGTTCTTCATCCTTGAAATTTCTATCATCAAGGAGCCAATCTTCAAAGTGTTTTTCAAACACTTCTCAAAAGATGAGTTTTCTAAATTGAAATCTATCCATGGGTTATTGCATTTATGGTTTTGAATCATTGAATATTGATTGAATTGTGTTTACTTAGATGATTTTAATCTAAAATCTTCATGAACCCATGCAAAACCTAAGTTCTTCAAATTGGCTATATTATGGGAGTTATGATCATGTCTCAATGCTTATGAATTCTAGTGTAGTTTTCCTTGGGTTATTGAATGATGTAAGAATTGTATTAGATTGATGTATAGTCTGTCTTAGATTGATAAATCTATATTGAATTGATTTAGATTCATTGAATATCGTGATTGTTGTATTTAATTGATGTTCATGGCCATGGGTAAGGGCATTTTGGTATTGTATTAGATGATTTGTCTATTGATTGAAGTGGTGAGAATGGATTGGTGGTACACTTCCCTAATTATCTTTATATTATGTAAATTAGGTCTTGAATTATGTTTTTATTGGTATGGTCCACTTATGGTGGCAGTGTTATGTGTTTACTTGTAACTAATATGGCCTCGTCGGCGTTACTTTATGTATTATGATGATCATAGCCTTATCGTCATTACTTGATATATTTTGAGGATTTGTGTAGTCGATTATATGAATTATGATCATATCTAGCTACATGCGATTAATGTGAAAGTATGTGTTCTTCTATTGATGTTGTTAGGTGATCATTTTAGACTATGACTATGTCATTATGTGTGTAGTCTTAGAGTTGATGCATGATTCTTCCTAATTGACTATGTGAGTCTTATGATGGTTATATTGTAACAACCTAAAAATAGATATGCTAAGTAATGCTTAATGTGCCAAGAATGCCTACGATTAGACCAGGGTTCACACGGATTGATGCGCGTAGAACCAGACCTCGGAACCCTTGGTACAGCTAAGCCAACTAACTTTGGGAGTTAGTTGAGCTAGGAAAGGTTGGGTCCAACCATGTAGGGCTCTCGAATACGAAGATCTACTCGAAAGTGTCTTTACCGGACTTTAAAAGAAGAAATCTTAGGTTTGAAGGGTCTAGGGGTAAAATGGTCTTTTTTCCAGGCTAAGGGTAGTATCGTAATTACCCTAAATATATAATTCTTTGCACCTCATTAAGATCATATTGGCATACTCTCCCAAAAAAGAAAGAGCAGACCCCATTGAAGACGAGAGTGAGGTACAACAAGGCCATTTCTGTCCACCGCCCTTCTCACGGAGCCGTACGTGGACGTTACCGCTCATACAGCTCCCAGCCAGCAAGCAGTTAGCCTTCCTCTATAAGGAATGGAAGTTTAAGGTGGAGGGGCAAATTGGGGAGAGAGAAACGAAATGGAGCTCTTGAAGTTAAGTCTTGCTCCACCCGGGTTCGAACCTAGGTGGAAGCAATGAATTAAATTGTTTTTAATTTAAGTTGGTAAATTAATGTAATTAATTTATATTTATTATTTATTATCTGATTTAAAATAAAAGGAAATCAGATTTTTAATAATTAAATAAAATCTTATTTGACTAAGTCCTAAACTAGACTCCTAAGCCTAAGAAAACTCTCCTCTCCCACACTTACCTCTCTCTCTCACGTCTCTATCACCCTCATTCACGTTTTTTCTGCCAAAATAACTTCAAAAAACAGTAGGTAAACCAAAGTTCTTCACACTTGAAGAACTCATAACGAAAATTACAAACAAACAACTAATCAAAAACGTTACGCAAGAGGGAGGATTATTCCGTCGAATTGGTGTTGAAGTTGAGGGGATTTGGACGTGATTTTTGGAGAAAGTTTTGGGCAGCAAGTCAAGGTTTGAACTACATAAAAGGTATGGGTTTTCTTACTCTTGGTCCCTTTTCCAAGAGACCCCTAGGATTCAGTCGATTCTAATCCGAAAACTAGGATTGTTACCCCGTTTCATGTCCCTGTCACTAGCTCCTATTGATGGTTGTAGGTTGGTATGTCTGCTGGTAGATATTAGGCATGTAATGTATTTTTTCGTGATGAATATGTTCATGAATGTGTATTTGGAATCGTACGAATTATAACCTATGCTTTCCGAAAATATGTGTTTATGTGTGTGCAATGTGTAGTCGTGACTTTGAACACGGATTGAAGTATGAAAATGACTTGTTTTATGGTTGTATTTCACGTGCACAAACTTGTATTAATCTTGATGTTCATATGAAGTATAATGTGGCTGATTTGAGTGAAAAACTATTAGCTAAATGATTCACGAAATGCCCTAAGAATTAACTCTAAATGTTGATGAAAAGAAGCTGAAAAATGTATCTCAAATTTCCAGCACATTGTTGGTTAATTTCAGCCAAGTAAAGTTCTTTAATAAGCTATGAAAAATAAAGAAAAATAAGTGAGGTCACTGAGGATCGAACCCGTGACCTCACCATGTTAAAAATCAGTGAAATAAGGTGAGAAAAAGGAAATGTGGAGAGTGGGGATTGAACCCCCAATCTCTTGAGTGGATGAGAGAGTTAGGAGAAAAATAAAGGAGAGAAATAAATGTGGAGAGTGGGGATTGAACCCCCAACCTCTTGAATGGATGAGAGAGTTAGGAGAAAAATAAAGGAGAGAAATAAATGTGGAGAGTGGGGATTGAACCCCCAACCTCTTGAATAGATGAGAGAGTTAGGAGAAAAATAAAGGACAAAAATAAATGTGGAGAGTGGGGATTGAACCCCAACCTCTTAAATGGATGAGAGAGTTAGGAGAAAAATGAAGGAGAAAAATAAATGTGGAGAGTGGGGATTGAACCCACAACCTCTTGAATAGATGAGAGAGTTGGGAGGAAAATAAAGGAGAAATATAAAATGAGGTGAATGGGGATTGAACCCACAACCTCTTGGATAGGTGAGAAAGTTAATAGATAATTTAAGAGAAAAAAAAGAATGAGCTTGTGGGGGATTGATCCCACAACCTCCTTGACTTAAACGTAAAAAAAGGAGGAGAAAAAGAAAGGAAATATTATGGGGTTGATGGGAATCTAACTAGGGTCTCCCAAATCTGAAAAATGTAATTAACAAGTTTAAAATAAGATTAAGTGTTCTCCAAGGGATTCGAACTTGGGTTCCCTTGCCCAAATTCCGTATTGATACATAAGTCATACGTGAATTAAATGTTCAAGAATAATGCCACCTACTTAGATCGAAATCGAGATCTTGGCATACATACAAGATACATAAGTCTTGTACTACATAATCTTAGGAAGATATGAGTCACTTAACGAACTATGAATGAAGCCTCATGGCTTGTATGTATAGACCCATAAGTCTAGCATATGTTTAAAAATAAGTGAACCTAAGATGTATGAAATGAAATGATGAAACCCTAGAAGGGTTAAGTAAGAGTGTGAAACACACTAAATGGCCAAGTGCATTGGCCTATGATGGAATGAACAATGAAATGATGAAATGAACAATGATATGATGGAATGAACAATGAAATGATGAAATGAACAATGAAATGATGAAATGAACAATGATATGATGAAATGAACAATGAAATGATGAAATGAACAATGAAATGATGAAATGAACAATGATATGATGAAATGAATATGAAATGATGAAATGAACAATGAAATGACGAAATGAAAAATGAAATGATGAAATGAACAATCAAATGATGAAATGAGAAATGAAATGATGAAACCCTAGAAGGGTTAAGTAAAAGTGTGAAACACACTAAATGGCCAAGTGCATTGGCATATGATGAAGTGAACATTCACGTAATTAATGGTGAGTAATTATGAAGAGCAAATGTCCTAATGTTAATGAATGTGGTGACAACATGATACGAGGCTAATGTAAAAGATAAGAGCAATCTCAAATGATCCTAAGTAAATGTTACCGATACGTACTCACCTATGAGAGTGTAAGATAATGAAGAGACCAGTCTCTATGAACACTCTAATGAGAGTATTGAGATTAACACACTCAATACGAATGATGATATGAGAAATCATCTAATGAGCTATGATGTCCTCATACTAGAAGCCAGCTTCCATGACGTATGAGATGAATGTAATGGAACTTTATACTAAGCACCGATAGACTGGCTATGATCGGTGATGCCTTCTTTCGGGAAGGGCGGAGGTTCACGTAACTCTCATGAGATGAGACTGTCCGGCATGCCGGGTATGGGTCTCCTTATATCTCCTAGTCTTCGAACCTATACTGCCAATATAGGAATCTAGCGGGGTTAAATTCCCATGTACGCTAGCATGTTTTGGGTCACTTTGGCCAGTGATTCCACCTCTTTTCGGTGTGGGGGAGACACTGGATTTCATGATGCTCACATGATCTATGTCGGTTAAAGCTAAAGTTCCCAATGAATGAATGAGGCCAGCCTCAAATGATGCACATATGAAATGAATGATACCGAAGGTGTTAGGGTAGGATAATCAAAAGGTGAGTTAGATTCAAGTAATGACATTAGGTCATTCTTGGTCATTGCACAACAAACCCAATGAAAGTCTTAAACTACATCCTAGGTATAGCTGGTGTTTACACTGGCCCACGAATGAAATGAAATGGAGTACGTATGAATGAACGAAGCAGACTCTGCGTTTGCTAATGAAGACTCCCTAGTTGAGGTCCCATCTGTTGAACACTCATTCCTGGGAAGTCTTAATGTTAAGTCCATGATTCCAAGGTATCATGGCATACGAATGAATGAAATGAACAACGTTATGTGTTACATGAATTATAATATGTGTTATGTGTACGTTGTTGTGTGCTGTGTGCAGAATGTTAAGTATGATGATGTAAGTTATTCTCATGGCATAAATTTCCTATTCCAAATCTGAAAAGCCCACTAACTTTCCTAATCCAAATTTGGAAAGCTCATTGACTTTCCTAATCCAAATTTGGAAACTTTTCTAATCTCAATTTGGCAAGTCCACTGACTTGACTTCCAAAAATCATGTTGTTAGGAAAGAGCTATTCTTTCTCATGCATGTCCTTGGTGTGTTCTTGCATATACCGATACTTAGTACAAGTGTGTACTAACCCTATACAAACTCTACTATTTTAGGTGCAGGCACAGGTGGATGATAGAGCTACATGATCATCGCTGCAGTTATCCGGACGTCCAGCATTCATCCGGTTTTGGTAGGTCCTCATGCTTTCGAGGATGCTACTATTTTATATCCTAGCTTAGTTTTAGAGTTGAGCTAGTGGAGAATGTTCCACTAGCGTTTCTTTTCTATTTTTATTCAGACTATGTATTGGTGCCATTTTGGCAATTATACACTTAATAAGAATTGAACTATTTCTTTCAGTTGCTTATCTCTTAATGTTAGATGGTTGATGGTGAACAATTACGTATTAATGAGAATGTTTTTATAAGTATGTTAGGAAACAAAAAGTTTCAAATTTTCCGCTAAAATTAACCTATGTAAAGTAAGAATGATGTAAGTAGGCTTGTCTAAGACCTCTGAGAGGTCAACGACGCCGGTCTCGTCTGGGGTCTAGATTCCAGTCGTGACATATATTGATGATATTATAGAAGTATGTAGGATGACTAGTAAGTATGTTTAGTTTGATCTTATGTTCTTCTAGAATGATATGTTATATGTGAAGTATGTTGTGTCTTGTTTTGTAGACTTGTTCCCTTACTTGATACATGTATAATGAGAATATGACTTCTTGACTTAGGATGATAGAGCTTCTTAGTCTTGTATGTATAAATTAAATGTGACCTTTAATGTTTCTAAGAAGGTCTTTATGTGGAGCCTCAACCTAGTGGTAAGGTTATGATATCCTTGAAGTCGAAAGTTGTAATGGTATTCTTCTTGTGTGAATGGTGGACATCGGGATTGATCGGATAGAACGACATGAAATCATCCTTAGAAAAACCATTAAGCTATCCTCTTGACCACTGTAAGGCAACCCTAGGGGACCTCTTTGGTAATGTGTAATGTGATTGGCTTATGAACTAGATATAGAACCTTTTCATGTACTCCTTTATTGAAATAATCTCTGAGAACAAAGGCTAGCACCAAGTGAGTATGCATGGGTAATAGCTCTAGTTAAGTATGAGACTAGAGTATAAAGGAACACTAGATATTCTTTAACCATGTGCCTACATGGGATGTGTTCAATTTCTACCATTGGCAAGTAGAACACCTTCCATCGGAGTAGGTTACAACTTCGGATTCTATGCTTAGCTACCATGGTCTATGTCGGTTATTGCCTATTCTCATCATATGGGATACCCTCTAGTGTTGGAGAAGTTCTATGAAGCTTAGGTGGTGGTATGGGACGTTATCTAGACATTGCACAATAGGCTTTGAAGATGTTAGTGAGTGAGTCCCTAGGTCTTCTCCAAGACCATTACTTGAATGTCCTTATATGTGATGAATGTATCTTAATGAACTAATAAAGACAAATGACTCAAGTTGGAAAGTAGGTTAATGACTAAGTACTTACCTAGAGTAGTTTAAGAGTTGCTTAGTTAAGGTGTGAAGGGGGCATAGGAATGGTCACTTCATGTCTTACCTAGGGAAGCCTTATGAATGACTCTAGATAGGAAAAATAACTTGAATAAGTAGACATGATCTAAACTTAGGTAGTCATAAGGATTATTTAGGTAAGCTTGGAAAGGATGTATGGCGTTCTCTTCTTGCATTACTTAAGTAAGTCTTGTGGATAACCTTTGGGAAGAGAAAGTTATATATTATATGTATACTATTATGTGTAGTGAGAATGATTCTATCCTAGGTAATCTAGAGGATCTCTTAGGTATGTGTGAAGGGATTGTATGGGCGATCGCTTCATAACTCACTCAAGTGAATCTTAGAATCACCTTTGGTAGGAGGATCTCATGTTATGTGTTTTTGTGTATTGTAAGTGTATTTATCTCGTTATAGGTGGTCTTAAGGATCATTTAGGTGTGCCTAGAGAGGTTGTATGGGCGGTCTCTCTTTGTCTTACTTAAGTGAGTCTTAGGATAAATTTTAGTGAGAGGATTGCATGATAAATGAATTCACTGTAATGTTTGTAATAGTTCACTGTAACATTGGCTTAGTTTACTTTAATAATTATTATTGTTTGATAAAATTCTTATGTGATATCTTATGTGTTTCTAAGGTGTTAAATGTTGTTCTTGTACTTATGATATTATTCATTAAGCCATACTTAGAACAAGTGTTTGTACTAATTCCATACATTTTGTTATATCTAAAGGTGTAGGTGGAAGGTGAGAAGGATCTTGAAGGAAAGCCTGGGTTCTAGTTATCGTTCAAGCAAAAGTTGAAGTATGTCCTCACTTGAATCGAGGACATAATCGTCTTTAGATGTCTTTTAAATTAAAGTATTGTAATAGACTAAGTATTTCTATATTCGTATTGTATGGGCCGTGTCCCAAGTATTTTTGAGTCTAAGATTGGCATATGTTGAGACTTAGTGTTTCTATGATTTTAATATGAAAGATGTTTTAAGATATTTCGTGTGAAAAGTTTTAATTCTGCACTATTTTTCATACATATATGCAATGAATGATGTCAAAGGGCTTGTACAAGACCCACGAGAGGTCAAGTATGTCGTGCCACGACTTAAGAATACCTTAACTTCTAGGTTATACATGCGGGTCGTGACAGTATGGAGCTACATATGCAAGTTATGGTGCGTATATTGACCCATGGATCTTCCTGCACATCCGTCGAATGTTTCAGAGAAGTTGAAGTTCAAGTTTCTGATGAAATTCCAAAGTATAGAGCCACGAAAGAGGACCCACAGACCGTAGGTCAACGTACAGTTTGTTTTGCATGTCCGTCGATTGTATGTGAGAGTGAAGTTTCCATTCCCTGTAAGAAAAAAACCAAAGTATGGACCAACTAAAATTAGCTACGGACTGTAGGTAAACCCACAATCTGTAGGTCGAAGTCGTCAGTCAAAGTCGCGTCCAGAAAGTTGTTTTCTTATTTTATTTCCTTTTTGTGAAGGACATGTTTTTCTGTAAATATGGTTGGTAAACCTCGTTTTGGGGGTTAGAAAATATTGTTTACTTTTAGTTCTTGATATTTTCTTGGGAATTAGCTTGCAAACTTTAGCAATTTGATTTCGAATTTTGGTTTATAAGATTTTTTCTCTGAAATTCAGTTGAAGATTACGGGTTTTTTCTACAGTATACGTAAGTTCATGAATTCTATTCACAAAAATATGAATTGTGTTTGTTCAAGAATGAGTAACTAAATCCACAACTAAGGTTGTGGGGACCATGAGCAATTAACAATGTATGAATAATAACTAATTAAGTAATTCTTAACTAGTGTTGATGCATGTATTGGTCATTCTTTCGTGTAGAAGTCTTTTTAACGAGTGCACATGTTAGACCTTGCATTTTTACTACTTACCGGGACCAAAGCGGTAGTTAATAAGAAAAACATTATCAACAGAGATTTAGTGTGATACTATTTAATAGTCTAATGTAAATTGATGTGCTAGTGAAAACTTAGTCATACATTGATGTGATGTCTAATCTAAGGTAAATATAAGATTTAGTAAAGTATACACACGTAGCTGGACGAAGGTGCGGGGTAATATTCCCTATTTAGAGGACCAATAACTTAGGATACATATCTTACCAACTTTGAATTTGATACACTAGAAAAGTATTACTACTATTAGGATAACCGCGTTAAGAGATTATAGGGAACACATACACCCTATTTTCTCTCTCTCATTGATAAAGCAAAGTTTGAATCTAGCTCAATTGTTACTTAACAACAATCTGTTATTTTCTTACACAAACCCCCTTTTTGATTACTTGTCTCGGAAATAAGTAGACTAAACTAATATAATATTGATTTAAGTTTAAGTCTAAATTGTATTCCTCGCGAGATCGACCCCAACATACAAGTTGGTTCTTTAGTTGACAACGTCTGCTTATTCTTCTTTAAGGAGGTGTAATTTGAGCGTATCCGTGAAATCCCACATAAATTGATATAGCGCGGAGAATTCTATCAATTAATTTGGAATATAAATTCATTCATTTATAGTAATAAGGACAATTGGATGGATGACTCCCCCAAATTTAAGAAAAGTGGTTGTTATCAATAGTCATAAGTAAATTAGAGTTTGAGAAAATAAAATATGTAACAAGAAATTTAGGGATGCTGGGATTGGAAATTGAAATCACATAGGGGTAACTATGTTTGTCTATAGTGATAAACATTCATCGATAGGTTTGGTCATATTCAAAACGCAAATCTTCTTTCTATCTCATAGCATCAGTATGAAGATTCTCCTTTCGGAGTAATCTATGTGCAGAACTAAACAACTCAATACCTTACTCTATGTGAGACATGTGGTTCTTTCGCATAATATGTGTGTCATTGCATGAGGCTTATATGACTTGGTGTATCATTTCATAAGAATAAGGTTGAAAAGGGGAGGTAAAAAATCAAATAATTAGACTAACGTTATGGGTCAAGGATGCCCTTAAACAAGTTTGAGTTAAAGAATGTCTCTTCTAACACCCCACCAATTCGGAAGGTTCAAGTTATCCAGTACCCTTGGGGTAGGATAAATATTTTATTATATTTTAACAAGGATGTTTTATAAGGTGATATAGTTGCGCAATGATCGTAAGTTAAGATTTGAAGTCGAGCAAGTTTGAAAATAAAAAGTCAGCAAAAGTTAGAGTAAGTTCTTGGATAAATTTTCTGAAATTTAGGTTAAATGTCTCAGATCTTTTCTCCCAATATATAAAGATATAGAAGAACCCCAATATACCAAATCGAAGGTCTAAGAGTCTACTTTCCAACAAACTAAACCATTTATCCTTATGTGAAAGGCATTGGAATTGTAGCTGACGTATTTTTTTGTGACTCAGTTATGTTTATATTCCACTCATTCGGTTATATAGGTTACTTGGTGTCTATGTGTCATTTTGTGGATTCCCTTGACTGTAGGTTTGTGTGTATATATTATTCTTCTTTAGGTGTTGTAACTTATAAATATTAGGGAGGAACATTAAGAGTATCAAATAAGTCCTCCATCTTTGTTAATTTCTTCTTTTTTGAAAAACTTAAAATTAATATGTTGATTTCCGAAACTCTTAAATGTAACTCGTATGTTTAAACTACTAAAGGACATGTTTTTTTGGAAATACTTTATTTTACAAATTACTAATGAAACATATATTAAAATCAGGTGAAGCGCCTTAATTTCTTTTTGAACATTCTCAAGTTTAAGTTACCTTTCTTAATTTTATTTTAAGTGATCTAGTTTAATCTACAAGCATGTGGTTATACGAGATATTTACATGTGATACGTAACAGATTACGAGATTATGAGGACAAGATTACCCACGTTCCAAGATTGGCAACATGATTAAGGTAACATAAATGCATTATGAAACCATGACATGACATGCTATGCATTCTACTCCGGAGCTATAATCGGAATGTATGGGGCATATTGCATATATTTATATGTATGGGACACAAATGGCCACAAGTAGGCGAATATGATGTTGGTTCGGTACCTGAAGGAACCACCATTAGTAGCACTTGGTTGGTTATGACATGCATTTTCATATATATATATATATATGTGTGTGTGTGTGTGTTCACGACCTACAATAATGCGAGTATACAATGCATACTTTATTTATATAAGGTAGGATGTCAGCCATGGAGGCTATCAGAAATTTTGTTTCAGGCGGTATATTTATTACCCCTTTTTAACTTATATTCATCATTTGATTTTCCGTCTTACATACTAGTACATTTTTATCCGTACTGACATCTCATTTCCAGGGGACTGCATTTTTGTTTCGTTCGTGTAGGTTCAAGTAAGGATTCTAATTGACCCCACTACTGAGATTCCGGGTTCAGCTGTGAGTTGGTAAGCTCCACCTCTTCATGGAGCTTTCATAGGATGTTTAATTTTCTTATACAACTTGTCTAAAGTCGGGGCCTTGTCTCGACCAGTGCTTATGATACTCACAGAGGATATTATGGACATAATATTCTGGGTTTCTTTTTGCATCTTCCAGTTTCCAACCACATAGGCTTGGCATGTATATATATTTATGTATGTGTGTACGTCCTAATTTCATCCTCGTTGTCCAGCTAGTACTTTATAATTTTTGGATTGTCTATATGAATTGTAATTCAGGTTATGACCCTAATGGTCCGGGTTTAATATTTTAGATCTTATGTTGCCCGGCCTTCTAGGCCCATAGTTGAGTTAGTTGGTATATTTCAGTGCCTAACTCGATTGCATAAGGTATCAAGTGCCAGTAACGCCTCCCCTTGTTTGGGCGTGAGAAACTTGGTATTAGAGCATGTCGTGTCACATGGAGTCCACAATTCGCGTCTTTTAGATTCTTGTTTATGGATGTGTTGTTCACCAAACTCATAATCCAGAATCTGTAAGGCATTTAGGATTGGTTAAATTTCATTCAATATATAGATGGTGCTATAGAGATGAGTTATAAGAATGTATGAAATCTAATCGTGCATTGTGTTTCTTTTATGCTCAAGAGGATTTATCAAGGTTTTACTGTAGAGATTGTTGGTCATCAAAAATATATAGATGTGATAGAGCTAAAGATGCTCGACTTTGTTATTGATATGGGCATGGATTGGTGGAAGCCTTTTTATGCCAATGTCGACTACCGAGAGAATATTACTAGATTTGAATTTCCAAGCTTGATTGCGAAACTTACAGTTTGATGTGGAAGATTGTGTTTTCTAGAAAGTATTGCTAGGAAGGGTATCACATGATTCGTCAAGAACAGGAGGTCGAGTTAAGTAAAGTCCAAAGTATGTAAGGTCATATAAGATTATTGGGAAGATTGGCAGGGTGGCATATGAGCTTGATATGCCTTAAGAATAGAAAGTGGTCCATCTAGTGAGTTATATATGTTGTAAAAGTGCTTCGCTGATTATCAAAAAATACAGGGAAAGCAAATGTGATTTTTCCTTTTTGTCATCCATCTTTGCTAGAGCAACGGTACGATACCAGCTCCAAAACCAACTATGGATTTGTCCTTGCTCGCGCGAGATGATGAGGTATCAATTTTCAAGGACAATAGATCAATCCTAGCCGTCCACTTCTCATCTTCCCATTCAAATTTTGTTGAGGATTTAAGAATTTTTGGATTTAAATGGGAATATTCTCGTCCTTAAGGAAAATGCAAAATGGGGGATTGCATTGAGAATTCCTAATCACCCCCTTGTTCTTATCCGATTATTTCACCATCCCCCCATTACGTACCCTACTTTCCCCTATAAACACCCTCCTCTTCTTCTTTTTTAGGGGTTGGAAAGAGTTAGAAAGAAA
Organism: Solanum sitiens; assembly: GCA_016801875.1. NCBI lineage: Eukaryota > Viridiplantae > Streptophyta > Magnoliopsida > Solanales > Solanaceae > Solanum > Solanum sitiens. Next base: position 524,289 of record JABWTJ010000267.1, on the reverse strand, counting down.
ATTGAGAAATGGTATAGACGGTTAATAGAGCTTTACTCACCAAAGCATAGTTTGCAGAAGGTTTTGAGGAATATTCTATTTTACATTTTGACAAATTCTTTGAGAACTATCTAGTTTAAAGGTTTTAGGAAGAATGTTATTAGGTTTCATTTGGTTTATCTTGGTGTACTGCTCGAGCTTCAAATTCTTGTGGTGGAAAAGCTCGTCCATGCTCGTTGTTGTCTAGTCGTTGTTCGAAACAAGGTGACACTTCTTCCTCAACCCCCTTCTCTTCATCTTTTCCCATATTTCGATATTTCGGTGTTAAAAATCTCTGGTTTTTGGCTGGCTAGTAAATTTATGTTGCTAAGATCATATTGTTCTTAATATAACACATATGTTCCTACGTGATTATATGACTTAGTCAAGTTAAAGCTTTACCGGTTTGTCATGTATTTTTGGTGTTTCTTTTCTAATTCTATTTGTGCTTGTTCATCATTTCTCTTCTTGAACCTGCTACCTGATGTGATTGAGTTTGTACTATTTCGTTTGTTTTGTGATTCAGTGTGTTGCATTTAAGTTTAACACTGTATAAAGTTGTCATCTACGGGTCCAGGCCTCCAAGATTAACTGATATGGCTAAGTATTTATAGTGTATTCATATTATTATTCCAATAGTTTAGTATTATCTATTTCTTGGATATCTTTATGGTATTAACGCCTAATGACTTGTTTGAATCAAGTTTTATCTTCCTTCTATTCCAATTTCAGTCGAAAATGCTTACATTTGCAAGTTGAGTCTTTATAAAATCTGAGTTTTCTTATTTTATTTTCCTAATCTTAGTTTTGTTGGAGTTTAGTCTTTAAGATCGTTTGAAGCATGATTTCTATTAGTATTATTCTCTCATTTGTGTAGTATTTTAATACCTGTATCTCTTGTGAGCTTCATCGACTCAATTTTTGTCATGTTTATGGCTCTTGATTCAGAATAAAGAATCAGCCTATTTTCCTTTTAGATTATAAGTTCTTTATGATAAATGCTCTTTTTACATTCCAAATTTATTTGTTGAATTCTAATTAGTTGTGTATCATGAAATTTTCTACTCCTATAATGCCCATAAATGACTCTCTTGTGGACTTTATTTTTCGAGTATATGCATGAAAGTGTTTGTATTTTCTCAATGTTTGTTTCCTTTCTACAATTTAGTGTCAAATCTTGGTTTCTCAAATTTTGTTTATCATCCAAATGTCGATCACATTTCTTCTTATTTGTCTTGTTAGTGTTAAAATTTTAAGCTTTTTGCTTGATTAATTCTTGTCATTTGTCAAGTCAGATCATTCTGTCTTTCTTAAAGTAATTTGTTACTTTCGGTCTAATAGTTGGTTTCTGACATGCCCTCAAAATGAACTAAGGTAGCTAGAGCCTCATATTTGCCTAAAAAGGTTAATAACATGTTAATAAAGTGTTTTACAGTTTGTATAATTGATTTGAAGTCATCTGGAGGTCAAACGTCCAAGACGTTCGAAAGTTGGTCTATAGTCGTGCTAGTGAGTCCTTGTATGTTTGGCTTGATTTTATGTGTGATTTGGAGTTGAGAAGCAGTGTAGTTGACCCTAGTACCTTAATAGACCTATAAAGCATCAAAACTTCTGGGTACGACTCCCCGGGGGCCACCCGAAGGGCTCCCAAGGAGGACCCAAACCTTGGACAAAAGGCTGCCCAAGGCAGCATGCAAGAGCAAGATTTGGAGCTTGCCCTCGAGACGCGCGGCTGGAACGCACCTCATTGCCTCAAATTATTTTTGGGGCAGAATGGTAAGGCTGCTCCGCGACGCGCAGCCCACTCCCAGATCCGGTTGCGTCGTTTTTAAGTCAATTTTGACATGTCTAAGAGCCCCAATTCGTGTGGGGGTGTTTTGGTAACTTGGGGACATTTTATTAACTGATTTTAAGACCTTTTTAAACCCTTTTCTCAAGAAAAAAACCCCAATACCCATTAAGAAATCAAATTCCTAAAGTTCTCTTCTCTCCCAAAACCCCCAAAACCTTCATTGAAGACCGAGCTCAAGAACAAGCTATGGAGTTGGATTCTTGGAGCTTTCTTCTCAGATTTTTATGGGCTTTTTAATATATAAGGTATGGTGATACTTCATCCATATATAACCATTCATCTATGGAGTCCTTTTAAAGGTTTTCTAAACATGAATTCTAAGTCAAAAATCCTATCTTTTAATCTAGCCATGGGTTCATTCTCAAATTGATTTAAAAGCATTCTAATGATGAGTATATGTTTATCTAATGATTTTATGATGAATTTCTATCCAATTTTATGAAGAACCCATGATCCTCCTAATTTTTCAAATTAGCCTATAATATGGGTATTGTGATTTTGATTACATGTTTATAGAATTATGATTAGATTGTATTGAATTGATTATTGCTATTACTTTCTATATCAATTGAATATATGAATTGTGGAGGAATTATCAAAGATACTCATTAGTTTGGAGATTTGGTAAGTTGACCTATTTCTTCTAATTATCTTACAATGTATATTGAATTGTGTTGATTGGTATGGTCCATCTATGGTGGCGGTGTTTACATTCTTGTACATGTTTGTGTTATGATCATGGCTTTGAAGGTATTAGATGCAACATGAATTGATATGATGATTTCTATGTTAGGAAGTTGAAGGATTTAGCCTTGATTCTAATATCATGTCTAAGTGAATTGATGTTATGTGATGTTATGTGTATAGTCTTCTACACTAATTGTTTAATCTAGGTGTGGAGATGATGTTATATGTATATGTGTGATTATAATGTTACGGTTAGGTGTGGCCTATATGGCTAATGAGGAAGAATATCCTTATAGCATGACCCCTACCTATATGAACCCTATATGAGTGTGTGATCAAAGTATGCTAGGAGTCTTATATCCTATTGTTAAAAATGAAATTGTCTCCAATGATGTAATGTGAGTGTGTGTAGTCTATATTCCTCAATACTCTATATGTTTGTATGACTTGAGACTTGAAGAATGTTGTACATGTTTTGTGGTCTTTAGAGGGTGGTTTCCTCAATACTATATGATAGACATTATGTGATCATGTTGATCAATGTACACACACACTTCATGCATATCTATGAGTAGGAGATTCATGATGACTAAGGAAAGGATAGTTCTCCTATGCATCATTACCTATTTTTATGCATGTAAAGTATATGATTTATGAAGTTATGAACATGTGTTCCTAAATGTTTTTATGTGAAGGTAGATCTCACATATATCTACACACACACATGCATGTATGAATATGATATGATTATGTGAAAGGACATTTAATGTAGGTTCTATGGTGAATGTAGAATTATCACCCTAGATACCTTTGAGCTATATGATATATGAGGGAGTAAGTCCCTACGGCCTATTCTTTAAAAACTAATGTTATATAAAGGCTTTATGATGTTTATAAAGCGAGTTATTGCTTAGCACTGAAAGGGCATGTAAATGAGATGGAAGTCTCACATTAGTAAGTCAGTCCTCCCACATGGGTTTCTTCATGACTAGTAGTGTGGATTCCCAAGGTATATGTTGTCTCATGAGATGGAAACCTTCACCCTTAGTTAGTCAAGGTTTCTCCCACATGGGTTTCTTCATGACTAGTAGTGTGGATTCCCAAGGTATATGTTGTCTCATAAGATGGAAACCTTCACCCTTAGTTAGTCAAGGTTTCTAAAAGCAATCTCCTTGTTCCTTAACTATGTGCCCGCATAGGACTCTAGCTTAGTGGATCCACCTATATAAGCTATCTACGAATTGTTGCACCTTAGGCAAGTGTTAACCCTCTCTTTTCGGTGTGGGAGTAGAACACCGGATTCCATGTAGCTCACATGGTCTATGTCGGTTATGGCTATGTCTCCTGAAGGTTAATAATTAACTAAAATATGAATATGAACTCTAATCTAAATTCCTTGAGAAGTGTACTTGGTATGGGAGGACGATGGACCCTACCTATACATTGCAATAGATGACTTCAAGAAAGGATAGGATTGGAGACCCTTATGAAGTAAAGAATTATGTTATCTATGACTTGTATGAATGCATGTAAAGACCTTGTTAAGTTAAGATATGAATTATGACTATGCATGTGAATTACAATTATGGATTCTAAATGGGTTTACTTAGTATATGTAGGGGTATGGGACTCCATGTGTACATTGCACAAGTAAGCTTGTGAAGGGGTTATGAGGGTGGTTTACCTATTATATGAACTAAGTGATTTATGACTAAGGTTGTAGTAAAGGAAAGAGTCCTGATATGATGATATGAAGTATGTGGCTTTATGTCTAGTTGTAAATGAATATGTTATGACTTGTTGAATATGTTATGCCTAGTCTAGGGTGACTTCTTAGGTACACTTGGTGGAAGTAGCATTATGGGATATTACCTACACATTGCACTAGTGTGACTTAGGAGTTGTCTAGGTGATGGTCCTTATGTAAAGTTGATGTCTTTGATGTGCTTATGACTTGTGAATATATGTGCTGGTGTTATGAATCATCTTATGTAAGACTATTGTAAGGTGACCTCAAAAGGATACATGCACTAGATATGTCACATCCCGGGAGCACCCCCTAGAAGTAACATGGCGTACTTGACCTGTCGGAGGTCTTATACAAGCCCATAGTTATCATTCATCGCATTGACATAGAAAATTTAGCGGAAAATTTAAAACTTTTCATAGCATATTATATGCTAGAAACTTTACTTCATCTATATAAAAAATAATTCATAATACATACTTAGACCTTAAGTCACTTTGTCATCTTAGACTCAACAACATTAGAGTACATTAGGTACATGGCCCTTAAGACATATTACATCACTACACAATATTTCAATACTTTACAGTAAAGACATAAGTAGGAGATCCTTGAACTTAAGGATTCCTTTCATTGAGCTTGGAAATCATCTATCAAGCTCTTCACCAGTCAAAACATCCTTTAAGCATCCATAACCTACACTTTTTGTAAAAAGTAGAGAAGAATGGGATTACTACAAAAATGCACTAAGTATGGCAACCATGCAAAAATATTCATTTAAAAGGGACATTTTCTTGAAATCATACTTTACGTCTTTTTGAGTAAATATTCATAAAACTGTTATCTAATAGCATTTATATCATTCACATACATCATATAAACATATTCAAAGGCCAAACATTTCATAGGATCACATATAGGATTTATTACATTTTCAAGTCACATTACAGTGACTAGTTTTCCCTTAACAGTGAACTAGTTTTCCCTTTTATTCATTAACCTCCCAAGTAACCCTCTAGTGATACTTGGTGCAATGCATCACCTTAAGGCCACAAGGAAACATACATATCATATACACAAGCCAACACATATCATTATGTAAGCATAACATATCAGACACATTTAAGCCAATACCATAGAACTATTACAGTAAGCCATATTCAGTTTACACATATATTTACTTCTTTTCATACTCATCATTTCAAGACCTTATTCATGACCCCAATCTTAGTCTACTAGAACAATGTACATGTGAATCCCCATAACCTCACACATCCTTAGTAAACTCATCATGGGACCACAAACCTTAACATTCAATTCATACAACAACATATAAGTGAAGACAACTTCATTCATATAAACAACCTTCATCATATAGTCATTTAGACCAAGATTGTACACATAAGGATAGATCATATCATGTGGATTCATGACATGCACATCTTCATAATAAGTAGACCACTTCTACAATTTCATGCATAAAAAATATTTATAACCATACACCTTAGAACACCTTCCTAGAACTTCCTAAGGAGCTACTTGTGCAATGTCTAGATGGGTTCATTACTTACACCTATTCTAAGTAACCTCCCTTAAGTCATTCTAATTAGGGTCCTAGTCATTTACTTCCATTGTCCATTTTACTTTTTGGAAACTATAGCCTTAACCGACACTAAGACCATGGGTGCTAAACATTGAATTTGGTGTTATAGAGCCTTACACCAATGGAAGGTGTTCCTACCTAGACAAGGTAGAACATTAACATATATCCTAGCATCCTAAGTGAATTCACTTTGCTAGATCCTATGTGGCAAGCATAGTTTATGGAACTAAGAGATAGGTTGTTCCCTCTACATGCCATTGGACAATTGGGGCCTCATCTCATGATAAAACATGGGTGAACCCTTCCTCAAAGGGAATTACACCCCTCATGTGGGTCCATAGGTGATTATTCCTCTAAGGGATGTCAACACTCTATAAGGGACAAATGTTGAATCTTCCTCAAAGGAAAGTCAACACCTCTCAATGTAAAGTTCACTCGGTGCTAAGCTAAGTTCCCTTTATTCAAAAGCCTTTAACTACATTTTCATAAAACATAGGCTTAATGTATTCATTCTTTATATGCTTATAGCATATTCAAACACCTATCTAGTTTAGAGAATTCTTGGGCACCCCTCTCAAGGCCCCTCTACTTACTAGACCATCATACATGTGTGTGAGTGTATACAAATATGTAAACACACCTTTCACATAACACATAATTTCACACATTTTCATATATCAATGCATAAGTCTATAGGTATCACAATATGAGCAATACTTTCATATAAACCCACTAAGACACTATGCACGTTCATACTACATTGTAAGCATGCATAATGTGTGAATGTGTGTGTACATTGGTCAACATCATCACATAATGGCCATCAACAACTCATTGAGGCAGCCACCCTCTTAGACCACAATACTCGTCAAGCATAGACCACACAACACACAATTGCATAAGAGACAAGTTAACTTCATAGAACACTTTAAGACTCCTAACATTAGCTATTCACACATTCACATAAGGGTACATGGGTAGGGGTCATAAATCATTAACACTTAACCCATGGCATCACCTACACATGCTCTTACATAGACATTCACATGCTCATAACAATAGTAACACAACCTAGGTTCACAACCATAATGGAAGACTAGACACAAGTTACACATAAGGTGATCATCATAACCACTCATTCATATAATCATCAATTTTCTTTCAAGGCCATGTCAACACATATATAATGACAATAAAGTAAACACCATCACCATAAGTGGACCATACCACACAATGCCATACAAGGCTTTATCAACTACAATACTATAAGGAAAGTAGAAGAGATAAGCATTCTTACCAATTTATTACCCTTTGATCATCATTGATCAATACACCTTGTTCATCAACAATTCATAAATAGGGAAGTATATATATGTACTTTAATCACAAAAGACACCATGTACAAGTAGCTACAGGATCATACTATAACATGATACAAGGCATCACATATTTATTAGAAAGTAGAGAGTCATAGATCACACATTAGTATACTTTACTTTGTTTATCATGATTAAAATTCACAATATACCAATAATACCAACCTAGGTCAGTAGCTATATCCATAATAATCAAGACTAGATCATGCTTCGTCTATCGTAAATCAATATCACATTATGGTCATAGCATTAGCAACTTTAAGGTTAAAACATGTAGATTAATCCTTATGATGGTTCCTTTGACTTTATCATTAAGGGTTTATACCCATAATACATTCATAACATCAACATAAAACAGTAGCTATAAGAATCTTCACCTAATCGATTTCAACATTAAATCATTAAAAAAGGCAATGTTACAGTGAATCATAAGTTACTACTTAATAGCTTAGAAGCACATAGATCAATTAGTACCAAGTTTTCTTTAATTTGAGCATACCATATTTATATTCACAATTCAACCAACTGATCATCCTAAGGCAGTAGCTACAAGAACCAAAACATAATCGAAATTCACTTTTATTCATTAAAAGGCCAATGTTACAGTGATCATATTGATAGCTAGGCTAGGCATGCTCATATCTTCATACATTGATCCACATGGATATTCATCATCAATTTATCATTAATTCATGTAAATAAAAGTAGATATAGACAATTCAACGTAAGAGAACCGCAATTCAACCATTAACAAGCCATGATCACAATGCCCATGCAAGGGCTAAATCAAGTTTGGGAAGGGACATGGTTTCATCATGCAATTAGATTCAAAATCACATTAAGACCAATATATTAACTTCAATTCATCATGATTTAATCATTAAAAATGTTTTTAGAAAGAACCCATGGCTAGATTGAAGAAGAAGACTTTGATCATGAAATCTCTTTTGGAACTTTGAGATTAACTCTCTAGATGGAAGGATAACCAGAGATGAAGGATCATAATACCTTTTTATTCAAGAAAACCTTTAAAACTTGGTGATTCATCCATGGAAATCCAAGATCCAAGCTGTTCTTGAGCTTCACCAACAATGGTAGTTTCTAGGGAGAATATTTTTGGAGAGAAATGTTCACTTTGTGTGAGTTGGTTTGGGAATGGGTTGATCACGTTTTTGAGCACTTAAATACACCCAAAAATCACCAAATAAATCATGTGGGGTCAGGTTAGCACGTGTGGTGAATTTCTCATTCACCCCTTTAATGAAACAGTGCACAGGCAGTGGTACCAGGCCCCCATCGACGGACCCAATCGACTGGCCGTTGGTCAATCGACGGGCCGTCCTTTGGCTTCCGTCGATTAGTCCTTGGCCAATTTTTGGGTTGAGACCTGCCCAAGCTAAGTATCAATCGATGATACCTCACCTACGGGCCGTTGGTCAACCAACTGGCCAGCGTTTGGTCCGTCGGTTGACACTGCCAAGGCAGTGTCTCGACTAACCTTGGATCCTTCTTGTGGGCCCTTTTGCGGGGCCCTTTTGAAATTGTACCCGGACGTTTCCCACGTAAATACAAACCTTAACAAGTTGTAGATCTCCCACATGAGTTTCATCCAAAAAAAAATAATCGCAACACGTCCAAACATGCAAGGCCCCATCAATACACACACATGCATGTCTCAAGGCTATCTTTCGAACGTCTTGGGCGTTCTTGGACGTTTGACCTACAAACTTCTCAAAAATTCACATAATACCATTAAACATCATTATAACTCATTTTAAGACTTCATAAGCTCATTTCATACACATATAAGTACACATAGACACATGATGCATATAGGCGACTAGTCATCGAACGTCTTGGTCGTTCCTAGACGTTTGACTTCCAATTCACCTCAAACTTTATACACTGCCTCTAAACCATATTATAAGCCATTTTAGGACCTTAAAACATTAATACAAACATGTTATGCTCTAGACACCCTAACTTATATTGGGGTTTTACAATATCCCCCACTTGGGAACATTCGTCCTCGAATGACACTTAGAACACTTTAATCACAACAAGAACTTCAATGCATCATAGAGCAATTCATCATATTCATAACATCATCACATAGAAGTTAATACACCAAACTTACAAGGAACACAACTTCACATCATTTAGCACTCAATGCACACAAGCAAGCAAAACTTCAATTCACTCACTCTTTAATGCATCAATCACAAGGCTCTTATCATGTTCATAGGAGGAACATCCTTCTCCTAATCATAACATGGTCATTACACTCCATTTTATTAAGAGTTCATCATACACCCTTCTTTTAATCATACTAAGGCAGATTACAACAATACTCAAAATCAAGTAGGCACTCATACTTCCATGCACATAGACTTGAGTTAATTGAATCAACAAGGACCTTCATTAGTTAGACCTAGTGCTATGAGGGTCATACTCAACCATACCATGCCTAGTTTTGTCCATGGAGGAATGTCCTTCTCCTCAACACACTTACTTGTATCATGAGTGCATACCCAAGCAAATGCACAAAGGTCATCTTTACTGTAATATGAGAATTTCTCAAAATTTTAAGCCAAGACATGATCATGTGTTCATCCTAGTGAAGTCTAAATGGCAAGTAAAACCAAATACATCACATCAATTAGGAAGCCATTTCACAAAATGTCAATTTCTAACATAGTACTCACCTTCACAGTAATCATCATTTGGGAAAATTAATACAAATCATAGGCACATACATGAATACTAAGCTAAACATGCTTTCACTTTTCAAGGGTGAGCCTACAATCATGCTTTCCCAACCATACAAGTCACATAGTTTTCAAGAGACTTCACATATTTCATTTTAAAGAGACTCAACTTTTCATTATAAGGCTAAACCTTACATATCAAAATTGACTAAAACCAAGTTTCTTACCTTACCTCATGAAGTCAAATTCACAATTAGCATATTAAGATGCAATTCAACAAGAGAAAACATGGATTTTATCAAAATTTCCCTTCATGCACTTTGGAATCTTCACAATATCTTTAATGTAAGGTCAATCAATGCATACCAAACATATAAAGTTCATGCAATTCATACTTTATGCAAGACTATATTCATGAATAAGCTTTCTAAGAATTCATTAGTTTCCAGTTCAAGCAAAAATAGAAGGACAAAGTAGAAATATCTACAACCTTAATATTCCATCACCATCCCCCACTTAGGGTAAACCCAATTAAGAGCAACTTAACCCAAATTTTCAAGAGGATTTTAGTTATCAAACCAATAAAGGAATTACAGTAACTCAACCAAGGTATTCTAAACTTTACCACTTAGGCACTTTATCCCCAATCATCAGTTAGGTCATCTCATTCGACCACATAAGGTTTTCATACTATACAATAGACACCAAGGTCATACAACATTAGGGAAAACAACAAGGAGAATTAGCCATAAAATTTCTTCTTTTCCCTAGAACATTACAGTAAAGTGACTTCTAGGTCACTATAACCCACATCATCACCCTACCAAGTCATGCATACTACCTTTACACCTAGTATCAAGTATATACAAAGGACTCCAATCCATACTAAGTAATCATGAATGTTCACACATCCCAACTAAGGAAATATTTGAAACATCATGCATATATTCAAAGGGATATATTGAACACCTTTACGCACATATTCCTAGGGTAGCATGCTTTCATACGTAGTCACTAAGCATTTCAAGTTCAAATCATAATAGTAAGCCACCAACATGTAAAACCATATAGTAACACATCATTTCAAATAAACTCATGTCAACCATAATAACTTCTAACATGCTTTAACTATATCATGATATACATTCTTCAACATAACATGATTATTCACATAAATCTCATACATAGCCATAAATGGCATCACATCATCAAAACATGCCAAAATTCTCCTTCACACATACTCATTCAACCATAAAACCAAGATAAGCATTTAAACTCACCTTTTCTCCCTCAAGCATATAGAGACAATCTCATCCAAGCAATCATATCTAAAAGACCACCGGACAAGAAAACATAAGAGAGAGATCTTATAGAGTTAAGTTCTATGGCACGATATGAGAAAGATGAAGAAGGGAAATTATATGGTCCTATAGCTTCCCGTACCATTTGATGTGTCGCGACTCACCACCAATGCTACGAGACTCTATAGACGTGGCAATATGAGACTTCTTGGACCCTAAACCACTCTTAAAAAAACACATGCTCTGATACCACGTTTGTCACATCTGGGGAGCACCCCCTAGAAGTAACATGGCGTACTTGACCTATCGGAGGTCTTATACAAGCCCATAGTTATCATTCATCGCATTGACATTATAAATTTATCGGAAATTTAGAACTTTTCATAGCACATCATATGCTAGAAACTTTACTTCATATATATAAATTATAAGTCATAATACATACTTAGACCTTAAGTATCTTTGCCATCTTAGACTCAACAACATTAGATAACATTAGGGACACGACCCTTAAGACACATTACATCACTAAACAATATTTAAATACTTTACAGTAAAGACATAAGTAGGAGATCCTTGAACTTATGGATTCTTTTCATTGAGCTTGGGAATCATCTATCAAGCTCTTCACCATTCAAAACATCCTTTAAGCATCCATAACCTACACTTTGTGTAAAAAGTAGAGATGAATGGTATTAGTACAAAAATGCACTAAGTATGGCAACCATGCAAAAACATTCATTTAAAAGGGACATTTTCTTGAAATCATACTTTATGTCTTTTTGAGTAAATATTCATAAAACCTTTATCCAATAGCATTTATATCATTCACATACATCATATAAACATATTAAAATTCCGAACCTTTCATAGGATCACATAGAGGATTTATTACATTTTCAAGTCACATTACAGTGACTAGTTTTCCCTTAACAGTGAACTATTTTTCCCTTTTATTCATTAACCTCCCAAATAACCCTCTAGTGATACTTGGTTCAATGCATCACCTTAAGGCCACAAGCAAACATACATATCATCTACACAAGCCAACACATATCATTATGTAAGCATAACATATCAACGACACATTTAAGCCAATACCATAGAACTATTACAGTAAGCCATATTCAATTTACACATATATTTACTTCTTTTCATACTCATCATTTTAAGACCTTATTCATGACCCCAATCTTAGTCTACTAGTACAATGTACATGTGAAGCCCCATAACCTCACACATACTTAGTAAACCCATCATGAGACCACAAACTTTAACATTCAATTCATACAACAACATATAAGTGAAGACAACTTCATTCATGTCAACAACCTTCATCATATAGTCATTTAGACCAACATAGTGCACATAAGCATAGATCATATCATATAGATTCATACCATGCACATCTTCATAATAAGTAGACCACTTCTACAATATCAAGCATAAAAACATATTCATAACCATACACCTTAGAACACCTTCCCAAAAATTCCTAAAGAACTACTTGTGCAATGTCTAGATGGGTTCATTACTTCCACCTATCCTAAGTAACCTCCCTTAAGTCATTCTAATTAGGGTCCTAGTCATTTACTTCCATTGTCCATTTTACTTTAGGGAACTATAGCCTTAACCGACACTAAGACCACGGGTGCTAAACATGGAATTTGGTGTTGTAGAGCCTTACACCAATGGAAGGTGTTCCTACGTAGCCAAGGTAGATCATTAACATATATCCTAGCATCCTAAGTGAATTCACTCTGCTAGATCCTATGTGGCAAGCATAGTTTATGGAACTAAGAGATAGGTAGTTCCCTCTACATGCCATTGGACAATTGGGGCCTCATCTCATGAGAACACATGGGTGAACCCTTCCTCATAGGGAATTCCACCCCTCATGTGGGTCCATAGGTGAGTATTCCTCTAAGGGATGTCAACACTCTATAAGGGGCAAATGGTGAATCTTCCTCAAAGGAAAGTCAACACCTCTCAATGTCAAGTTCACTCAGTGCTAAGCTAAGTTCCCTTTATTGAAAAGCCTTTAATTACCTTTTCATAAAACATAGGCTTAAGATATTCATTTTTTATATGCTTATAGCATATTCAAACACCTATCTAGTTTAGAGTATTCTTGGACACCCCTCTCAAGGCCTCTCTACTTACTAGACCATCATACATGTGTGTGAGTGAATACATAGATGTGAACAAACCTTTTACATAACACATAATGTCACACATGTTCATATATCAATGCATATGTCTATAATATCACAATATGAGCAATACTTTCATATAAACCCACTAAGACACTATGCACATTCATACTACATTGTAAGCATGCATAATGTGTGAGTGTGTGTGTAAATTGGTAAACATGATAACATAATGTCCATCAACAACTCATTAAGGCAGCCACCCTCATAGACCAAAATACTCTTCAAGCATAGACCACATAACACACAATAGCATAGGAGAAAAGTTAACTTCATAGAACACTTTAAGACTCCTAATATTAGCTATTCACACATTCACATAGGGGAACATGGGTAGGGGTCATCAATAATTAACACTTAACCCATGGCATCACCAACACATGCTCTTACATAGTCATTCACATGCTCATAACAATAGTAACACAACCTAGGTTCACAACCATAATGGAAGACTAGACACAAGTTACACATAAGGTGATCATCATAACCAATCATTCATATAATCATCAATTTGACTTCAAGGCCATGGTCAACACATATATAATGAAAATAAAGAAAACACCGCCACCATAAGCGGTCTATACCACACAATGCCACACAAGGCTTCATCAACTACAATACTATAAGGAAAGTAGAAGAGATAAGCATTCTTACCAATTTATTACCCTTTGATCATCATTGATCAATACACCTTGTTCATCAACAATTCATATATAGGGCAGTAGCTATAAAGTGTACTTTAATCATAAAATACACCATGTACAAGTAACTACAAGATCATACTATAACATGATACAGGGCATCACATATATATTAGAAAGTTGAGAGTCATAGATCACTCATTAGTATACTTTACTTTGTTTATCATGATTAACATTCATAATATACCAATAATACCAACCTAGGGAAGTATCTATATCCATAATAATCAAGACTAAATCATGCTTCGTCTACCCTAAATCGATATCACATTATGTTCATAGCATTAGCAACTTTAAGGTTAAAACATGTTGATTAATCCTTATCAAGGTTCCTTTGACTTTATCATGAAGGGTTTATACCCATAATACATTCATAACATCAACCTAAAACAGTAGCTATATGAGTCTTCACCTAATCGATTTCAACATTAAATCATTAAAAAAGGCAACGTTACAGGGAATCATAAGTTACTACTTAATAGCTTAGAAGCACATAGATCAATTAGTACCAAGCTTTATTTAATTTTATCATACCATATTTATATTCACAATTCAACCAACTTATCATCCTAAGGCAGTAGCTACAAGAACCACAACATTATTGAAATTCACTTTTATTCATTAAAAGGCCAATGTTACAGTGATCAAATTGATAGCTAGGCTAGGCATGTTCAAATCTTCATACATTGATCCACATGGATCTTCATCATCAATTTATCATTAATTCACGTAAATAAAAGTAGATATAGACAATTCAACGTAAGAGAACCGCAATTCAACCATTAACAAGCCATGATCACAATGCCCATGCAAGGGCTAAATCAAGTTTGGGAAGGGACATAGGTTCATCATGCAATTGGATTCAATCACTTTAAAACCAATATATTAACTTCAATTCATCATGATTTAATCATTAAAAACGTTTTTAGAAAGAACCCATGGCTAGATTGAAGAAGAAGAACTTTAATCATGAAATCTCTTTTGAAACTTTGAGATTAACTCTCTAGATGGAAGGATAACCAGAGATGAAGGATCATAATACCTTTTTATTCATGAAAACCTTTAAAACTTGGTGATTCATCCATGGAAATCCAAGATCCAAGATGTTCTTGAGCTTCACCAACAATGGTCGTTTCTAGGGAGAATATTTTTGGAGGGAAAGGTTCAATTTGTGTGAGTTCGTTTGGGAATGGGTTGACCACGTTTTTGATCACTTAAATACACCCAAAAATCACCAAATAAATTATGTGGGGTCGTGTTAGCACGTGGGGTGAATTTCCCATTCACCCCTTTAATGAAACGGTGCACAAGCAGTGGCACCAGGCCACCATCGACGGACCCAATTGACTGGCCGTTGTTCAATCGACGGGCCGTCCTTCGGCTTCTGTCGATTTGTCCTTGGATAATTTTTGGTTGAGACCTTACCAAGATAAGTATAAATTGATGATACCTCACCTATGGTTTGTTGGTCAACCAACTGGCCAGCGTTTGGTCCGTCGATTGACACTGCCAAGGCAGTGTCTCGACAATCCTTTGATCCTTCTTATGGGACCTTTTGCAGGGCCCTTTTGAAGTCGTACCCGGACGTTTCCCACGTAAGTACAAACCTAACATGTCTTAGACCACCCACATGAGTTTCAACCAAAACAAATACTCGTAACACGTCCAAACATGCAAGGCCCCATCAAGACACACATATGCATGTCTCAAGGCTATCTTTCGAACGTCTTGGGCGTTCTTGGATGTTTGACCTCCAAACTTCTCTAAAATTCATATAATACCATTAAAAATCATTATAACTCATTTTAATACTTCATAATCTCATTTCATACACATATAAATACACATAGACACATGATGCACATAGGCGACTAGTCATCGAACGTCTTGGTCGTCCCTTGACGTTTGACTTCCAAATCACCTCAAACTTTATACACTGCCTCTAAACCATATTATAAGCCATTTTAGGACCTTAAAACATTAAGACAAACATGTTAGGCTCTAGACACCCTAACTCATTTTGGGGGTCTTACAAGGTACACTTGAGGGTTACTTAAGAAAAGAAGTAAAAATAAAAGAGAGGTAATGTATGATGTGTATTGAATATGTCTCAAAGTATGATAAATGTATTCATGTTATATTATGAATAGTATCCATATCTATATGATGTATGTGAACTATATTGAGCTTATGTGTGCCTGTGTTTATGAAGTTTACTAAAAAGACATGTTGCATGATTTCAAAAGAAATGTCCTCTTTATATGCATGTTTTTGCATGGTTGCCATACTTAGCTCAATCATGTAATAACACCATTCTTCTTAATCTTTTTACCCATAGTGTAGATGGTGATGGCTATAGGATGTCTTCTAAAAGAAGAGCTTGGATAGATCTCCCAAGTTCAAGTAAATTGAACCTTATGATTCAAGGGTTGCCTATGTCAAGATATTTCTTTAAGTTGATGTAATAGCTTAGACTTATATTTTATGTTGTTAAGGGTCGTGTCCTTATTATATTTTATTGTGTTGTGTCTTAAGATGGCAAAGAGATATTAGAGTCTAACTATGTATTATTTTATTTTATATATATATGAAGTAATGTTCTAGCATATGATGTACTATGAAAAGTTTTAGATTTTCCGCTATTTTTATTATTAGTATGCAATGAAGGTACACTAAGAGGCTTGTATTAGACCTCCAATACGTCAACGATTCCGTGTTAAGACTCGAGAATACCATAACTCCTAGGGTATACTCTCAGCTCGTAACAAACTTGGTATCAGAGCATAAGGTTTTGTGTCTAGTATGTAGGTTTCAAAGTCTCGTGTTGCCACGTCTAGTAGAGTCTCGTAACATTGGTGGTGAGTCGCGACACATCAAATGATACGGGAGGCTATATGACGATAGAGTTTCCCTTCTTCACTATTCTCATGTCGTACCATAGAACTTAACTCTATAAGATATCTCTCTTATGTTTCCTTGTCCGGTGGTCTTTTAGATGTGATCGCTTGGATTGGGATGATGCCTCAATGCTTGAGGGAGAAAAGGTGAGTTTTTTATACTTACCTTAGTTTTATGGTTTGGTGAGTATGGAAGGTGAATTTAGTATATGTTGATGTGATGCCATTTATGGCTCTAGGTGGTTTATGTGGAAGGAGATGTTATGTTGAGAACTTATGATATGATATGGTTCTAGCTTGTTAGTAGTTGTTATGGTTGGATGGAGTTTCCCCATGGAATTATAGAATGCCTTATGATTATGTAGGATGGTAGAATGATGTTATGGTGTAGGCTTGAAAAGTCTTGGAGAATGTGGTGAATAGTGAGAAAGATGAATGTTACCTTAGTATAAGTGAAATGCTTCATAATTTTCCTTGTGTGGATTGGAATATTTTGTATAGGCTTGATCCTAAGGAGGGGAGATAGTGTGTTGAGCCTTGTAAGGTGATTGTGAAGTGTTCTAGTTAATGATACAAACCTTATGACTAGTAAATGATTAACGCTATAAACCTATTTTAAGAGTGGTAAAAAGGGGAATAGGTAGTTTTATTCCATAAGTTGGAAGTATGATTACCTTAAGGTGACATAGGGATATTCATGGTATGTACCCCTTAGCTCTTCAAGTTAAGGAGAGAACTGAGGTTGACCTACTTTGAAGTGGTTAGTTGTCTTTTAAGCTTGAATTTGAGTATGGTCAATTGAGGAAGTGATTAGATTGTACCTAGGCATGGTTGGTGGGAAAGCTCCACCATAAATGATGACCCTTGTAGGTTTGTCTTGACTTTCCTTGAACTTGATGTTTGAGGACATGATATGATTAGGCTTACCCCAAGTGAGGGATAATATGCATAGATGGTGAGATTTTAAGTGCCCTTAATATCCCTATTATGATTTCCCTTTTCTTCTCTAGGTTGAAAATCACCTTGAAGTGTTGGTGAGAAGGGTGTTCATAAGCTTAGATCCCAAGAGAGGGATGAAATGCTTAGTTTATAAGGTTGGTAAGCTAAGATTCTCCTAGAGTTGAGGTGAGTTTCTCTTAAATGAGTTTATCCTAAGTGGGGGAGGATGATTTGAGTAGTAAGGTTGTAGAAATCCCTATATTTTCCTTCTATTCTTACTCAAGCTTGAAACTAAAGAGTTCCTTAGTAGCTTGTGCATGATAGGATTCTTGAATAAGATGATAAGTTGCATGTTCTCCATATGATATGCATGTCTTAAATGACGCTATGTTATGCATATTATGAAAGGCCATTATTGCATGAAAAAGGATATTTTTTATAAATTTGCATGTTTATCATGTTGTTGTGCATCCTTATATGATAAATGTGCAATTTGATTTCATGAGATAGCTTAATGAGCATGCTTTATGTCACTTATGATGTGTGATTTGGCCCCACAATGAGAAGTTGAGTCTCCTTAGATAAGATGAGTCTCTTTGAGAAATATGTGACTTTAGAGATTTAGGAAGTGTTATTATAGGCTCTCTCTTGAGAAGTGATGGTTGGTATAGCCTATGTTTATTGGTGTGCCTATAAATTGTGATAAATTTCCCTAAATGATGCATGTTTATGAAAGCTAGTCATGTGCTAAGAATAGAAAGCTGTAAATTTACTTACTAATGTTGTGATGTGCTTGGTGTGACCTACCATCACTACAACAAATATGATATACAGCTACAAAATTATTACCTAAGACACAAAATTCGTCACTATTTGTTCGCTTTTAGTGACAAAAAATACATTTTGTGCTAAAATATATGGGTCACATATTTTTTGTGACAAAACATAAAATTTCGTAGAAAAATTTTGTCCACTAAAGTTTCCCACCAAAAATTGGATTGACTATTAATCACGAATTTGAAATTATTAGTGACACGATATTATGTCACTAATGGTATTCCCAATTAGCGACAAACCATTTTTTGTCTCTAAATTAGTTAACTTTTTGATACAAAAACTTTTTGTCTCAAAAGATATATTAATGTATCAGTGATAAATATTTTTCGTGCTAAAATTAGTTAAATTTTGTAGACGAAAAACTTTTGTCGCAAAAACTTATATCGATACATTAGTGACAACTCATTTTTTGTCTTAAATTAGATAATTTTATACAATTTGTTTTGTCTCAAAACATATATTGATACGTTAGTGACGAACCATTTTTTGTCCTTATATTAGTAGATTTTAGGATGAATAACTTCGTTGAAAAAAATATGTTGATACATTAGAGACAAACTAGAGACTTCAGTTAATCATCGTAAACTTTAGCCGCAAATGTTTATTATTCATTCGTGACCTTGATTTTCTTCACTAATAGTTCGAATAATTAGTGACAATTGTAAAATTGTCTCTATTCAACCTACTATTAGTCACAAAGAAATCTAGTCACAAAAAGAATGTATGTTCAAATGGCTCTACAACCTAAATTTCGTACTTGAATAGTTCAATTATTGGATACAGAAAAAAAATCATAGTTCTAATTTATATCATAATTAATTTTAAAAACATTTTTAACATTTTTTTAGAAAAATATTATATATTACACACCACACAAATATAATTTTTGTTCTAAAATATTATACAAGATATAAACAACAATACAACAAAAAGGATAAAATGTCTTAATTGAGCTGGGAATTTTTCATTCTCCTCAATAACATGTGACAAAATATCACCTCCAGAAAGTTCAACATAAAATAAGCTGCAACTTCTGTCGAACTGTGTCTGCAACGCTTGTCTTCCTTCTTTAACAGCAGTAAGCTTGAATCCCAATTTGTCAGCAGCCAAGTTAAAAATATATCGAACCGCAGATGCCCTGGACGAGGGAATAGGATAAACCTGGAGATTGGCATGACTTCCTCGCTTAAATACGAACTCAAAGAAAACTGCTTCCTTCCCTTGCTTTTTGAAGTAAGCTTTGAGGCTGCTTTGAAGTCTTTCCAGTTCCTTTTCACATTCTAGTGGCAGAGATAACGTATTGGGTGTGTTTTCAATAGGCATAATCAACACATGATCAGGTGTTAAAGGTCATTTAGCAAGTGCACAGTAGTAATATACTCCGACACTAGTGATGAGATGTGACTCAACATTTGGGCTTGACAAACAAAACCAGCATTCTCTTGACCTGTTAGAGCTTGCTGCCCCAGATGCTGATCTGTCACCTTCTTCCTGCAAGCTGTGCTTGAAGTTTCAATCAGGACCTTTTTCACATTTTCACTTGTTGAGAAAGTCAAAACACACACCTCTTGAGTATTGTTCTGAAGCTTCTTCATCATATCTAAAATGGCACTGGTTTCCTCTTGGACAAGAGCCAGAAGTGGAAAATTTAAAGCAGAGTCTGTCACCACCACCATCTCAATGTTTCTGCTTTTTCTTGGATACATCATACCTCCAATACAGTGACTCAAAAGTACTATCACTGGGCCTCTTTGTTGCTCCATCAGGTTGGGCTGCTTTGTCAACATTTGTATATGGACATGAAGTAGTGTTTGGTGGCTTTGCACTAAGTTTAGTTTTCGACATTGTTAATGCTGGACTGGGGGATATCGCATGAATGAATTTATGTTTATCTTTGTTTTTAACAGGAGCTAATCCCAAAAAGCGAGTTGCGTGTAGAGCATCAACATCATCTTGACTATATGTTCCGAATTGAGTTCCACTTAGAGTTCGCCTACCAGATAAGTATGCCACAGATAACCCATTAAGTCTAAACTTCCCACTTCCTTTCAACCAATACAAATTATCAGACTCTTAATCACTCCATCTTAAACCCTTTGTCACTTGGGTCCTTCAATGCTTCTTACAATATTTTTGGGGACCCTGCACCAAATCACCAATGAAATAAGTCAGTATCTGAATCTTGGAATGCCCCTCAATGTAGCCATTGAATTCCTCAATCCCCTATACTGAATCAGGAAAAAATTGGCCTACGTAAAAAAGAGCATCAAATGGACCAGCTTCCTTGTTCACCGAAGAAACGCGTTTGAATAGCTAGTTGAGACGGCTGAGTACATCACCACAGAGGAGAATTTTGAGAGGAGCCATAGCTGAGAGCTTGTGATTTGTCAGAAAATATCATGTAATAAATGTCTTTTTCGAATATGATAACAATAACCTTTCATACAAGTAGAAACCAATCAATAATTTGGTAATGAAATAAATACACATTGTCAGTTTTAATTATTTTCAAGGGGAAATTCATTAGTTGGAACAATCCAAATAAATAATATCAACGTTGACAGGAACAAAACTATCTTTTAGTAAGATGGATGGCTCCAAGAGAGGGTTGGATTACTTGCAACATGGATGGAGCTAGCAAAGGCAACCCTGGGCAGAGTGCTTTTGGGTTTTGCATAATAAATATAAGTGGAGATTTGTTATATTCATAGGCAAAAAATATAGGGGAGGCCACCAACATGGGGGCCGAGGTAAGAGAAGTATGGGAAGCTCTGTCTTATTGCACCAGGAAAAGTTTTAATTATGTTCAGTTGGAGACAGATTCATGAGTTTAAAGCACATGAGTACAAAGAATTGGAGAATTCCATGGGAGTTAGTGAAAAATAGAAGGCATACATCATATGGTTACTCAAATCAATGTGCAAGTGCATCATATATTCAGATAAGCTAATCAGCTAGCGGACTATGTAGCAAATTCAGAAATTAACAAAGAAGAAAAACAGTTTATTCTAAATTATAATCAGTTACCTAGCATGGAAAGAAAGATTCTTAATATAGACAGGCATCACATTCCATCTGTTCGTATCAAAACAAGGAGAATCATTGTTGAACAATAACGGATAACATGCTTAGTTACAGTGAAGACACAGAGTTCCACTGCTTTATGTACAATGCAGATACTAGACTTAAAGAGCGCAAAAAAGTTATAGGGGAACTAATCCCAAGTCTAAGCTATGACAGATTGACAACCAACAAAAATTTATACAAGGACCAGCAAAAAGCGAGAGAAAAGAGGCTAAACCTGATATTGTTGTAAGCAATACACAACGAGGAAGTTTTCAGCTTCCACTGCCAAAATAGGGGATCACAGTCAGCATACAAGAAAAACAAGCAGAATCAATAGCCCAAAGCTGGAAGGAGAGTCCATACTCTCTACCAAGTTCATCAAGAACTCAATCATTCCAACCGGACAGCGCACCAACCTTTGACTGCTGATATTAACAATTCATACAAGCTTGATGAGATCATTTTCAAGGCTCCAAGGCAGCAAGGGAAAAAGGAAGTGATAAGAAGATATATATAATTCAACTCATGTCAAGTAGCTTTAGTAATTGAACTTACTATTACGAGGTTACGTCAACAATCAATGTCGTCACCATCACATGTGCTATCAACTTCATCATCATCAGTACTATTATTACCTTCATTCTCCTCATGATCACTGATGTACTCTATCATAGTATCATCATCTTGGTCAGAATCATCTTTATTGTGATCAATTTCAACTTCTTGTTCTATTTGAGCATTCAATTCAATTACATTTGCATATAAGATAATCGAATCAACATCATCTCTATGTAGTTGACTCAATATATCCATTGTATCATTGACAATTTAATTATTTTCAAGTGAAATATCTTAATACACTTCATCATTTGAAATATGCAACTCATCACTTTCTGCCTCTGAAGTTTCCTTCTCAAGCACATCATATAAATGTCTATCTTGAAATTTGAGCACAATTCGCCAACTTTCCCCCAATTTGGGATCATCAATATAAAATACTTGATTTGTTTGAGTAGCTAGTACAAAAGTATCATGTTCATACCAAAATCTTTTAACACAAATGCTCGTAAAATGATTATCTTTTTGCATCCCTGTTTTCGTGCGAAGATCAAACCACTTGCACTTAAGAGCATACTCTAACTCAAGGATGTCAACTATAATACCATAAAAATCAATCACCTCATTTTCATGGTATCCTGCAACAACTATACCACAGTTTTGACTTTTACGTAATTCATTGCGGCGTTGAACATGAAAACTGACACCATTTACAATACAACCAGTATGTGTTCTTCCACGCACATCAGGTCCTATAGCCAAAGGATATAATTTCTCAATAGATATTGATTTTTCCTTGTTATATAATTGCACAATCTACAACAGAAAATTATTGCATTTAATTAGTAATGAAAAATAAAATTAAACACAATAATAAGAGTATTATTTTAAAATCACTTACTTTTCTCTTGAACCATAAAGGAAATTGTTCTCGGTGTATATCGTTTATATTCACAACAACGTGCCTCGACAATTCTTCTTTATGTTCTCTGCATGCAATAAATAAATTATTTAAAAATAATTTAAAATAATAAAATATCTACCTAGATATATAGAAAATTTACTTATTGAAGAAAAGGTTCTGCTTCTTCGCAATTATTAAGCACATACAACCGAGCCATATCAAAATCTTTCTTTGATATGGCATCATATACCCCATCTTCATATGGTCTAGAACTATTTGAAAATATGTCTAGAAGATCTTCACCTTTTCTTCTAGATCCATCATCGTTTCGATGCTCACGATTAAATCTAGTCTCGATGTCAGTAAGATACATATAGCAAAATGTCAAACATTCATCAATAATATAGCCTTGTGCAATACAATCTTATGGACGTGCCTTGTTTCGTACATAACGCTTAAGCTTGCACAAGAACCTTTTGATTTTGTACATCCAAAGATACTGTACTGGTCCCCTATACATAGCCTCTCGAGGTAAATGCACAGACAAATGTACCTTAACATCAAAAAAAAGCTGGTGGAAAGATCATCTCAAGCTTATAGAGTATACTAATTATATCCTTTTCAAGTTTTTCTAAGTCATCTCTTTTCAATGTCTTACAACATAATTGTTGGAAGAAATGACCTAACTCAATTAATACCAAATAAACATCTTTATTTACAAATCCACGAAGAGCAATAGGCAACACTCGTTGTAACAAAATATGATAGTCATGAATTTTGAGTCTAGCTAGCTTACCATCATCCACACTTACACATCCTGAGATATTTGAAGCATAACCATCAGGAAATTTAACTGATTTTAAGAATGCCCAAAACTTTTTTTTCTCTTTTTTTGACATAACATAACAAGCTGCTGGCATTGTACAACTGGAACCATCATGTTGCAACCATAGTTCTTTTCTGATGTTCATATCCTTAAGATCTTGTCTTGCTTTATATCTGTCCTTAGTTTTCCCATCTATATTCAATAATGTCCCCAAAATACTCTCACATATATTTTTTACTATGTGCATGACATCTAAATTATGCCGCAACTTCAAGATCTTCCAGTATGGTAACTCAAATAAAATACTTCTTCTCACCCAATTCAACTCTTCAAGGCAGCGTTTCTCTTTCTTATTACTTGAGTGTTTTCCAGCTCTATAAGTACTTAACAAATTCGATTGTTTTAAGACATCATCACCTGACAGTTCTTGTGGCTTCAATATTGTTTCTTTCTTACCATCAAATTTCTTTCTTCTTCTCCATGTGACTAGATTCAAGATACCGACGGTGACCCATGTAACAAATTTTACTTCTTATCTTTTGTGAAGATGCATCCTTATTGCAAGTAGGGCATGCCATGTATCCCTTTGTGCTCCATCCAGAAAGATTGCCTAATTCATTAAAAAAAATATGTTTAGTAGTGGTTTATAACCTTTACTATATCATAGCACATGCAAAATAACAAAATTCTATACAGTAATGGAATATATATCAAGATAGTAACCTGAAAAGCAATCACACTTGAGTGAACATCTACAGAGAAAATGCCTTTGGTATGATAGTAGGCAAGAGTCTGGACTATATGGGACAACATGTACAATGTTAAAATAATTCAAGATCATAAAGAACTCATCTGTTGCCACATACATGGAATAAATAATAAGGAAATGTTTATTCACAATTATATATGCCTTCAACACTTTAGATCAAAGGAAATATTCATGGAATGCACTAAAACTATTAGCTCAAGGGATCTACAAACCTTGAGTACTTGGTGGAGCTTATGCTCAGTTGAAAACACATAATAACAACTTAAAAAGTAAAGTCTCTTTCAGATTTTTCTATGTCTAGGTCAAAATATATCCTTTGTGGATATTATTCAAGAAAGCTGGAAAGTAACCAAAACTACAAATAAAATGAAGAATATATCGGAGAAACTAAAAGCTCTTAAATGACCCTTAAAAAACTCAATTCTCTGACCATACCCCTCTTGCAATAAAAATGGAAGATATTGACCCCATGTGTAACATACCTTTTAAATTCATAACAACCTAGCGGATCATCTAGATTTCAAGGAAATACTTAAGTGTGCGTGGTACTGTGCAAGGCCATTCTCTGGTCCTGATTTGGAGAAAGTTAAAACTGTCAAGATAGCACTAAGAAAGTTGAATTCTTGAGAGTTTACAAATATTGACCATAAAATTCTGGCTGCGATGGAGAAAGTTTGGGAGATCAAAGATATCATAGGGGAATACACACACTCTGAAGATCTATATAATAAAGAGAAAGAGGCAAGACGTCAGCTAGAACATTGGAATCATGTTGAAGAGAATATCTTCAATCAAAAGGCTAGGGTGCATTGGCTAAAGACTGGTGACTCAAACTCAAAATACTTCTTTGTCTCTATGCATCCTAGGCAATCCTAAAACTAAATTAGAAGCCTCAATGATAGTACTGGGTAGAGGCCTATTACTACTTCAATGTAAATAGGGGGAAGGGGGGGGGGAGATCCTGTTTTCAATACAAACCATCTTGTCTTAGGGTTTTGTGCTACCTCAGAAGATACTTATAAGGATTACTTCTACGAGTAGAGTGTTCTTATGGACTGGAAGGGCAGAAAAAATAGTAATAAATCACCTATAGATTAGGAACAACTATGAAAACCCAAAGTTTCTTGTGAGTTAAATATAATAAGTTTGGAGCAGTGGAAAAAATTTGCTATTGCTAAGCTGATGTGGAACTTGAGTCACAAAAAGGACAAACTTTGAGTAAGGTGGGTCCATAGCTACTATGTCAAGAATCGATCATTATGGGACACTGATCCACCACAGGCATCATGGATACTAAGGAAGTTTTTTAAGAGTAAAAATATTTTGAGGCACCTGGAATTTCATAGAGAAATATATGAAGCTGAAAGAGTTCTCAATTAAGAAGATGTATAGAAAGCTGAAAGGGAACTTTCATAGAGTTACATGGAAAAAGTTTAGTTTGTAATCATATTTTGGGTGCACCAAAATGGTGCTTTATCTTTAGGATGGTTGCACTGCAGAGATTATATACCAAAGATAGGATAGAAAGGTGGAGAATTATCTCAAATACTGAATGCTCTTTATGTCCTAATAGGGTGGAAACTCTTGCTCACCTATTATTTGATTGTCCTTACTCATCATATGTGTGGAGGAAGCTATTGAATTGGCAAGGAAAAGATAGATTTCCCAAGGAATGGAAAGAGGACCTAACATGGATAACTGGATGGAGAGGGAGATATCCAACATATGAGATTTTTTGAATGGTGGCCATGTACAGTGTCTGTCCACTGTGGAAAAAGGGGTATCATAGAGTATTTCAAAGCAAAGAAAGAGAGGCAGATGAACTGATCAAAACAGTTATACCCTTGGTTGCGCTTACTATATTATATTAATAGTCTAATACATAAATAGTATAAATTGTAAGCCATTTAGAAAAGTAAGTAATTTAGAAAACTGTACATAATCATGAAAGTCATTTATGGTCCATAAAACAACAGCATGCATCTTGAAGCACTTTCCAGTTGATGCATCAAATGTCTCTACACAATCACTCCATAAACCTTTCAGCTCATCAATCAAAGGACGCAAATAAATATCAATATCTTTTTCTGGTGCTTGAGGACCAGGAATAAGCTATGACATTATCATAAATGGGTCCTTAAAACATTTCCAAGGAGGAAGATTATAAGGAACGACACTGACAGGCCACATGCTATACGATGTGTTCATGTTACGGAATGGGTTAAAACCATCTGTTGCAAGACGAAGTCTAATATTACGAGGTTCTTGTGAAAACCACTGATGATTTTTGTCAAACTCTTTCCATGCTTCAGAATCAGCAGGATGTCTTAACACATTTTCCTCATTAAGATGTTTTTCTTTATGCCACCTCATGTCCACACTTGTTTCTCTAGACATAAACAATCTTTGAAGTCTTAGTTTTAATGGAAAATACCGCATAACTTTATGGGGAATCTTCTTATTCATTCCATTATCTATTTTCCACCTGGAAGTACCACAATGTGGACACTCCTGCCTATCTTTATGTTCAGCCCAGTACAATACACAATCATTTTTGCAAGCATGGATCGAAATATATCCTATTCCTAAACCTTGCAACATGTTTTTAGCATCATAATATGACTTAGGAAGTGTCTCATTTGTAGGCAATGCCTCTTTTAGCAACTCCAACAACATATCAAATGATTTATTACTCGATTGATTGTACACTTTCAAGTGTAATAACTTCACAACAAACGAAAGATCTGAGAATTTCTTACATCTGGGGTATAATTCACGTCCTGCTTCTTCCAGCAATTTTTCAAACTTCTTTGCTTCTTTCTCACTCATATTACCACAAACATTATGACCTGTTGTCTACTCTGAAAAATCGACAAATGATCTACCACTGGCCTCTTCTAACATAGTGTGAATTCCATCATGGTAATCATGTTCTTCATTTTCATCTTCACTATAAATTGATTCATTGCTATCTCTCATTTGTGATTGTTCCCCGTGGTATATCCATTGCACGTAACTTCCCATAATTCCTTGGATCAATAGGTGGCCATACACTACTTCTTATGTTTGAAAAAATAACATTCAAATAGTCTTGACATGGGCATCGAACTTTGGAATTTCTATCAAAGTGAGATCGAACATGTTGCATGAAAGATTGGACACCCTCAAAATATCTTTTAGAGAATTTTGGTTCATGCATCCAACCTTTATCCATGATCAACTGCACAAACATAACAATTACCCATTAAATATTGTAAAAGAAGCACATGCAAGATTCTTTCAAATAATATAAGATTACAATTAATATTCAATCAATGATGGAATACTAGGCCTTACAACACGAATTGCAACTAGGGTTGGAACCTCACTAGGTACATAATCAGATCTAAAAAATTTTGTTGTAATTCACAGAATGTTCATTATTTCTGCTATGCAACAAATGAGGACAAACCTGTGACATTCCTAATCCTCTTTTGACATTATCTTCCTCACCATAGTAAAGAAGTAATGCCAATAATAAAGGAAAATAAGACTAGTAGCAGCAACAAACAGTACGGTAATCGATCAAAGATAGTCACCAGTGACAGATATATTGGTGCATCATGGTGAACTGATGAATCATTTTATATCGATGCCTTTCTAACCAATTGAAATTGCTTCTCCATTTCCTTTCTGTCATTGTCTAGAATATTTTTAGTAATTCTATATTCTATGAGTTATTGTTAGAGGTTGCCTCAAAAGTTATAAATTTCATGCAATAACTTTGGGAGTTGTTATTTTAGCATGTCCAATATTTGTGTTGTTTGAATAAAACCAAAACCCGAAAACAAATAGTAGCAATAACTCCAAGGAATGGTTTACAGATGGTTTTTCACTCTCCTAATTTCTAGGACAACATAAGCTCACTTTTCCGGTAATGGTTTGACCGTTAGGATCCCAATCGGCCTGCATCAGTGGAAATGGAACAATCAAATCATCGGTGACTCGATGGGAAGAAACTCCTACTGGAATCTAAGCCTCCTTGGTTCAATCCAACAATAATTACCCATTGTGATTATTGCATACACCATAGCTCTTAGATGGAGAACATAATTTACTCAAAACACGGTCTTTAAATCTTTCCATATAACCAGATGGTGCACGAGTAAGTATGAATGATGTGATTGAGTTGAAAGAAGTCGTAAGTTGATGCGTATATCAGTAATGAGCAAGGAATCCATGGAATGGATCTGTTCAAAGGAATAAAAGGAGATTAAGATGTGAAGATTTTCAAAATGAGGTGCAAAACATTTTTGTACAAGGAACCATAATGATATGGGAAATTTATAAGCATAATAACTTCGAATAACGGGGTAGGGGGAGGTAAGATTTTATTATTCCTGAACTTGCATTGAATACATGGTGGCCGTGGAGATGAAAAGCAGAAAAGGAGATATACAGATAACAAAACCAAGCTAGTGAATATACAAGAGGAAGATCTCCAAAGATGCCTCATAGGATATTGTGGCAAGAGAAGAAGGAAAAAAACAACCCTTGCGGAAATTAGAAAGTGGGTCTCAGCAAACTGAAAAAAGTATTTGGAGTTAACATGTATGAGTTGAATAATGAGATATTCATGTTTGATTTCCCGGATAAATACATGGCGAAAACTGTCCAAGGTCAATGGAGGTGGAAGAACAACATATTCCAGCAGAATTGTTGGAGTCCAACAACTGGATGCATCTCCGGATCTGTAAGGATGTAGAAATATGGATTAGAGTTGTGGGAATGCATTTACATTGATGGTCAAAGAAGATTTTTAAATAAATACACCTAGTCTATTCTGATTCTGATGTCTAGCTTGAGTGGGACTTAAAAGTTTGAGCATGTGATCGTCCACTTATGAATGTCCTAAAATGGTGTGATTTTTTTATTAACAATATGAGTCATTGATTTTTTATAGGTTGTGAACAGCCCTTGAGCTTTAGGACTTACAACACCATCTTCAATTCTGGTTGAGACCTCACTAGGTATAATTTATGAAATTTTCTCCATTCTCCCAGCTATGCAACATTTGAGGACATACCTGTTACATTTTTCTATCCTCTTTTGACATTATTTTTCTCACATGAGTATTCTCCTTACACCTCCATGCCTCATAGACTAAACAGCTAGAGGATATTTACGTGGTGCAACCAACAAAGATAAATATGGATTCCTTGGATATTGGAAATGCCAATGACACAAGTAATCCCACAAGTGGAGTCTAGGGAAGGTAGTGCGTACACAACTTCACCCCTAACAAGGTAGAGATGCTATTTTGAATAGACCCACGGCTCAAGTAAAGAATATCAAAATCAAGCATTAAAAGAAATACATTAATATCAAATGACGTCATTCCAAAAATAAAGGAAAAGAAGACCAGTAGCAATAACAAACAAAATAGTAATCGAAGCAAAGATAGTAATCGGCCAGTCCACAACAGCTAATTATCTTTTTTTGTTGGTGAATTAATAATTTGTACTGAAGAGGATGCAAGGTTAGTGGTTACAAGAGAAAAAAATCTGCTTCAAACAAAACATAAAGCAAAGATAAGCTTAAGCCTGTGAGCCAAATGAATTTCCTGAATCTAATTGTATTTTAACAAAAAGAGGGGTTTTTCTCTCGTCGCAGGATAAGCAAACTTCTGCTTGCTTATACCACCATTTTTTAACTAAAGTACTACTCCGTCCAAGTGTATCCGGGAACTAGATTACAAGTCCTTTTTTAACATATTAGTTATATTCGTCATGGTTTTATACTTCTAAGTTGTCTTTTATGTAATTTGTAGGACAAATCCTCATTTATTCTTCCTTTAGAAGCATTATTTGAACCCAAAGTTGAATCTAAAAGATAAAACTCTTTTAAATTACCGATATGAGTTGCCCGGAATCAATGGAGAAACTCCATTCAATAATGAGTGTAAGAACACAAAGGTAACCAAATTAATTAGATAAATACTAATGAATCCACACATAAATCAAACTTCAATTCAATCTTTTGAGAAATTTGTTCATAAGTCAGAATATAGTATTTTGATGCTAAGAAACAAATAGAGATCGAGGAGAAGTACAACAATGTATGAGGAGAGAACAACATAAACTTACTAGGCTCAGATGCAGCTGATTAATGATGGCGACAAACACGGAGGCTAGAAAAATCTGATGGCAACAACGCGAGAGAGGAAGAACGAACGATGCAGCTGCAAAACCTATTTTCTGAATGCCTAGGGCTAGCTATTGACGATAATTGCTTAATGAAGAAAAAGAGAACCCATTTTTTTCATTTAGTGAGAAAAATTAAAAATAATAAAAAAAAGTTTATGGTATCAAAATTTGAAAAAAAAAATGATTGTATTTATTTATTAGGCTCAAATTACTCTCCTTTTTCTCATTAAATGGGAGAAACTAAAAATAATAATAATAAGCTTATGGTATCAAATTTTGAAAAAAAAATGATTGTAACTATTGATTAGGCTCAACTTACTCTTAAGTGGAAAAAAATGTTAATTACTAAAAAAAAATTATTTCATGATATTGACATAAAAAAAATTAAGATATGTGTAGTTCTATTTGATTTATTTTTTATTTAAAAATAAACTTTATTTATTACATCACATTTTTATTATTAGCTAAATTTGACATAATAAGTAAAAATGTTTAAGGGGACGGCATTTGCCTGTTAGCGAAATATGAGACTCGAACCCACAAAATGTTACTCTTCTTAAACATCGTTTGACGTTAGATCATATGTCTTATATGTCTCAATGATGTTCACAATATAATATATATATTCGTTCAATATATAAATAAAGTGCATGAATTAATTTGTGTTGAACATGACTTTATTTTGTTCTAATAAGTATTCTTATTATTATAATATATATATGTAGTCTATGTTGTTCCATTTTATTTTTATCAAATTTCAAATATTTATTTATAATTCATATATCTTAATATTTATCAAAGATTAACGCTTTTTCTAATATTTGGTTAATGTAATATTTAATAACTATTTTATTTGAATTATAATATTTTAATATTATTTGAAATATTAATAAATTTATATATATATATATATATATTGGAGCCCGTGCAAGCACTGGCCCAATATAATATTTTTTGTTTCAATTTATGTTATATAGGTTGAATTTCAAAAGATTATGAATATTTAGTATAATTTATGATATTTAAATTGTTAATTATTATGATTTATAGTATTATTTATATGTTATTTTTTCTATTTTAATCTATGTGACACTGATGGAATTTCGAGAGTCAATCAGATATTTTATATTTTTTATTTTAAATTGTTTTAATGATAGTAATAACCAATGGTATGATTTATAATATATTTTACGTAATTTTAAATAATATATGATGTTTCTCTATTTTAATTTATGTGCTACCAATAGAATTTCGAGAGTTAGTCAGATGTTTTATATGTATTTTTAAGTTGTTTATAATGTCATAGTAATAATGAATTGTATGATACAATAAATTTGTGATGATGAATAATGATACAAGCTAAAGGGCACATTTATCCATGTGAGCAAAATTTTATATGAAAGCTACAGTTAGATACTATTTTGGCCAATAATATTATGTGGTTATTGGAAAGTTTGCAACAATACCTCGATGGGCCCATAGTGTAAAAGATAGATATATGTGGCATTAAATTAAAAGTTTGTGATAGTTTTGTCAATTAAGCCCCAACAAAGCAGTGAAACTCAATTGTACAAGCAAGTGAATACACAAGAGTAGCTTAAAATGACCATTATACCCTTAAAAAAATCAAATGACCCTAAGCTAACATGTTGACCTGGTGTGTGCTAACTCCCTTTTATAATATAGTATATAATATATAATATATAATATATAATATATAATATATAATAGAAAATAGAAAATAGAGAAATAGAAAAGAAACACAATATATATATATATATATATATATAATATATATATATATATATATATATATATATATTGTGTTTCTTTTTCACGCCTCTTCATCTGAAAATGTGCTCTTCTCCAGCTAATTTTTCTTTTTACTCTTGTTCTACTTTCAAGCAGTGAAACTCAGGATTGCTCTTCTCAACTCTTTCTTTTGTAATTTCATTCTAATTTTGCACATTTTTCTAACTTAGTAGGTGTTATAATCTATCATCTAAACAGTAGATATTAACTTTTTTAGATTGAGTTTAATTTTTAGTGTTGAAGAACATGATTTGAGTGATCAAGCTCAGATCCATGCTTAAATTGAGTGAAATTAAGATTCCTCTGTTTTGTGTTTTTGTGAAGATGAACAGTACACACTGTTTCTCCTCATCTTCATGTAGAGATGCTTCAGATCCAATTTCACAGAAATGAATCTTTGCATGTCAGCTCATATACCATTGTTGATGTCTTCGCCAGCTCTCCTACTCTAGTTAGCTTGTTTAGCAACAAAATTGCAGCTGATGGAAGACTAAACAGGTCCAATGTGTTTCTCTTAGCTCAGTTCCTCTAATTCTTGGAATGGGATTTTCAGGGTTTAATGTTTTCTTACTTGTTAGGATAATCAAGCAGAAGTACCAGACCAAGGATCTTGGGTTTCTGCTGATGGAGATGCGAATGTTAGTCCAATCGGTAAGATATCGACTTTATGTTTCTTATAGGTTTATAGATTCTGCAATATGTTTTCCCTTTCCTTTATTATTGTAGTTAGTAATGCTATTATTCTAAAAAAAATTACTTTTTTCCATTCAAGAAGAGTAATTTCTTGATCTTCCTTTCTGATTTTAAGCATTAAGAATCTGCCTTCATTGTTTAATTTGATAAATAAAATTGTAAGACATATTTGTCTTTTTGTGTGTGCAATTTTATTTTGTAAAGTGTTGATGGACCTTTGGTGTGGGTAATGTTATTTTGTAAATATTAGCCGGAGAAAAAAATAAATGTTAGATTAAAAATAAAGTTGATCACGTACT
Organism: Solanum sitiens; assembly: GCA_016801875.1. Classification (NCBI taxonomy): domain Eukaryota; kingdom Viridiplantae; phylum Streptophyta; class Magnoliopsida; order Solanales; family Solanaceae; genus Solanum; species Solanum sitiens. Next base: position 490,298 of record JABWTJ010000267.1, on the reverse strand, counting down.
TCTCTACTTCCTAAGTTTCTGGGTTAATTGGAAGCACTACGTCACTTTTTCATATTCTCCCACTAAATAGAATTACAAAAAGGAGATAATGGAGAAAGAAACTATCTTTTGGCGCTTAATTATTTTTACGTTTTGGCTCCAAAAGAATTTCAGCATAACCACTAATATATATATGAGAAAAGGAACCAAAAAAGTTTGTTTGCAAAGTGAAGAAGAATTTCAAAACCTAAACAAAAAGAGGAGGTATGTATTTGTCCTCCTATATCTGTTAGATCCAAATCCTTTTCTTAACACCTTATCTTATATAAGTTTACAGAAAAGTTTTTGTGCGTTCAAATTTGGACATTTCTTGCATTAAGTTCTCTTTCATATGTTATACTGGTTCTTTAATCTATAGTGATGCTTCAATAGTTCAATTAATATCATGACGAGAAGATAGTGAACTCTTATTTATAAATGTCGTGTGTGAGACTTTCCAGATTGTTACCCTTTGTTGTTTTCAGATTGTTCTTTAGTTGTCAATGATTGGTATTTTTATTAAACCAGTTGAGTTGATATCTTATGAATTTACTAAATTACATATTGTGATTTTCATAGAATTCTGCAAATCAATGGCACTGGGTGGACGTGTCTTCAAGCAGACTACACTTACAAGGGAAACTATTCAAGCTTCTCAATCACCGGATAAATCAAATAACATTACCCCTGTTGTTGATACAGTAACACATTTTATTAAATTTACTAGTATTAAGTTATTGGCCAAGTTGCAACAAAAAACATTAACTATTGAAACTTCAATTATGTTAAACTTTTAACGAGAAAATTTACATTAGCTCAGTATCTGAGGATTTGCGGATGGTGAGAATGAAGTTAGGCAAATAAAGTAGTAGGATAAATGAAGTTGAATCTTTTCACTCTAGTGAAAATCATTCAACCTCGGATGATGGGGATGATTAGCAAGTTAGTGATAAGCAGTTAATGATAATTGAGAAATGAAGCTTGTTTAGATTTGATTATTCTACACATGACACTGTTCTTTTTTAAACGCAATGGAGCTTCTTTCTTTCAAAGTGAAATCTAGAAATTTTTAGCTGACAGTTTGAGAACTCACATATTCACAATACACAATTGGAGTTGTAAATAGTGAAAGTACAAAATCTGTAATAGTAGTTTTCAGATTACTCATCTCTTATTTGTTCTTTAATTTCTCTCCTCTCTTTTCTATATTTTCGAGTTGGTCGAATGATTTTTATGATAATCTTAATTGTTACTACAGTAATTCAATCATCAACTCAAGATATGTGGATTTAAATTATGAGGTTATCAATGATATTTTAACATTTTAAATGAAGCACTTCATGATATCACCTATAATCTTGCACACATTTTTCTTAACCTCAAAGCCATTGAATGTTTGTATGTGTAATTTCAATTGATTTTGCTTTATCAATATGTTATATATGTTACAAAAATTGACTCTATGGAGTTAAAAAATGTTGCAATAGATAACATGTAAAAACTTCTTCATCATAACTTGTATTTGTCAGTCTTGATTTATGTTTGACCAACTCTCCTTTGCTTTATGATGACATAGAAATAGGTAGGTAAAGGTGCCTTCTCTGCCAATATGTACTAATTGAATCTTTTTCTTGATGAATAAGTGTTATGATCTCCACCTTTAGAATCTAACGCCAATTTCTGTAATCGGCGGAACTTATAAACAACGGCATGATCTAAATGATCAAAAAAGATACTATTAGCTCTCTTATATTCTGTTGGTTTTGTGATGAATCTCTTGACTTAGTCATTTGTTAGCATACGAAACAATAAATCAAATGTTTTAGATAGTTCATTCTTTATCGTGTACCTTACTTCCATATTTAAGTGATATTTGAACTGAATATTTTTCATCAGATGATTCCATTAGAATCAGGAAAGGTCGTGGCAAGACTAGAGGAAAAGGTCTTGAAAAAATGAAGAAGTCTATTGGAGGCAAGATGAAGATCGAGATCTCAGTTGGTAAAGGAAGGCCAACTAAACCAACTCAATCAGCAAAACTATCCAATGAGTTGGGCGTAATTGCCCGAAATTTTCTTCCGCTTCCAAGTAAGTGGAAGGAACTCACAAGAGAGGACAGAGATACAACACTTATTAGATGTCAGGTAAGTATTCTTTACTCTTGATCAATTTATTACATGATAGTGATTATACTTAGTTCTTTTTTGGGTACTACAATTATTCATCCATCTATTTTTTTTTGACGAACTACTCGGCGATATCTATGTACAGTGATATGTAGTAATAAGTTTAATAATGGTCTCTTTCTCTTTTATCTCTGATATTCCTATTCTCTATTTTTCAAAAATATAATAAGAATTTTATCGGCAAAAGATAGCATACTAAAAAACAAACAGCCAATACATGTGATCAACTACTGGGTACTAAAACTATAATTAGGGGTATACATTCATCTCTTTATGGTTGATTCCTTAACTCTTCCTCAGGGGATCCTCTTAAGATATCTTGTACAATCCCCTAAAGGTGATAACAACTTGAATTATGCTGCCAAGCCCCTTAAGCAAATTTCAGTAGCAGGCTCTTATCTTTAGCATGTGCAAGTGCCCACTCCAACTCTTTACCCCATTTTAATGCTTAGCCAGACAATCTTTGATGATGTAAAAAATTACACCATATTGTTCTAGAGCACTTACACATAAACTGCAATTACTTTTTGTGGTGTAGTACTAGTTTATTGGACGGCAATCTAGGGGAAATTTGGTCTAAGGGCGCTTGAGTTTGAGGTTAATTAGTATGTTAGCAGATATGATCATTATTATTTTAATATAAATGGAATTTTGTGTGTTTATTCAAAACTTAATTATTTTTAGGAGAGGTTTGAGATTAATTTAGACGAGCATTACGTGAAAGATAGCTGTGAGGATATTCTGAAAAATAGAAGTCGACAACGGCGCTACAAGTTAAAACGATTATTTGAAAGTGCACGCTCCGAGGAAGAAGCTCGTAAAATTGAAGTGCCAGAGTTGACCCTTGAAAATTGGAATAGGCTTTGTGACATGTGGATCAATCCAGAGCTTAAGGTAATTTATATTCATCTTATTCTCGTTGTTATTCTTTTAATATAAATAAATAAATTTGGTTTCCAAGTATGAAGTTACACTTCAAGTTAAAACAAGAAAAGCAGGCCTGGACATTCCATCTTCTTATTATCCTACTAATCTATTTTCTTCTACTAGTATAAACTATTTATAACATCTAAACATTTGTATATGGTGCCTAATTTGTGGCTTTAGATAATCTTGAAGTAAACCTTCTAGGCAATGGCTTGTGAACATCTTCAATGCATCTATTCTTCTTCTAGAATAATCTTTGGTTTCTTTATTTCCAGATATAACATACTACTGCAGATGATACTATCTTATAAATCACATCCCTGCTACTTCTCCATTTACATCACTTCTCTTCCCATATGAGTTCCTCCTCTCGTTCCATATATGTTCGTTGGATGTGCATTAATTTGATCAGTCTAAGTCATATGTGTTTAAGATAATCACTTTCAAAGAACAAACATTGAATAGACCCGGTGTTGGCTATAACACAATTGACATTATAATTATATATCCATTCTCCAGTTTGCCAATCTATCACAAGTATATATTCTGTCCAGTTCTACTAATCTTAGTATAAATTTCCATTTTAGTACATCTTTATTGTAAATATCACTCCCTTCTAGCTAACCTTTGCATATTATCCTTGTAGTTTTTTATATATACTTTTTATGGTCATTCTGTACATGTACTCTTGTTGTTGTTAAAGTTACAATATTTATAACTTTTTGTAAAAACGATGAGACATAAATAAGTTGAATTGAACTAAGCTTAAATCTAATCATTTCATGGGGTAAAAGGCTTTTGTAGTTGTTCATGCTGAAATGGTAAGTTATACCATTTTTATTTTATTTTTCTAATGCAATTTTAGTACTATTTCAATTATGATCTTGTTTACAGGGTGAAACAAACCCTGAAAGAGTGGAGCCTGACAGAATTGAGTTTTATAAGCATACTTATTACTCTAAGGAAAAAGGATGGTCATCTCAAGAGACTAAGACTATGTAAGGAAATTAATATTTGTTTAGGAACATACACATTGCATTTGTTCGATTAATATCTTTAGAAGTTTTGCCTTCTTTAAATAGTATTAATATTTCTATATAGAACAACATGAAAGATTTGAAAGATCTATATAGTTCAGTAGAGTCTTCTATTACTATTGATGAAATTGTGGATACTATACTTGGTACAAAATCGGGATACATAAAAGGTCTCAGTTATGGTCCAAAACATAATACTACAAGAGCTACACAAAGGAGAACTGCAGAGCTAATAGACTCTCTCAAAAAGGCAAAAGAGGAAGCTGATACAATCCAATATGATTTAAAGAAAAGGCTAAATACAGCTGAAACTATTGTTGAGTATCAGCTGTCTCAAATGCAAGACCAGCAATCTCAGATACAAGCATTAAATTCTCAATTGGACATTGTAATGGCACGCCAAGAGGAAATGTTTAAGAAAATGCAATTTCTTGGTCGTTCATCATCATCAAGGTTAGAATTAATATATACTTATATGATAAGTTCTATTTAATTACTTTTTATTAAATATGTAAATATGTAGAATTTAGTATCTAACATTGTATATTTTATATTTCTTATGATGCAGTGGAGATTGAGCTCATCAGAATGCCTACTTAGGTATATTTCTATTTTTATTTTGCCAACTTAAGTTTCATGTCTGACAAGTTGTAGTTTAAGTAAATTATATTTTGTTTATATCATAATATATAAGTTGATAGCTTCCTCCTAAAAATTAGTATTGAACATGCAGAGTGCCTTAACTTCAGTTGCTTCCTAAGCTTATTGGACAGATTGTAGAAAAAACAAGCAGATATTATAAATGGGAAACATTAAATTTCAGTAGCTAAGTAGATATAAAGATGAGATCTCCTTCTTATTACACAAAAATTATGGATTTTAAGACATGGGAATAGGATATCAACATTGTACAGATTCAATTGCTATCCTTGTTAATGCTTTACTCCGTGTTTCTGATTTTAAAATGATAATGTTATATTCTTCGTGTTGCTTTGCTGAGTACTTTCTATTTTGTATATCGTGCTAAGAGTGAAATATGATATGAACGTGATAACTAAGAGCTACCTTTCACTATTATGCAACTTGTAAAAAATTATATGACAGTAAACCTATTGACAATAATGTGCTTATAAGTTTTCCCTTGATTCATAACTGGAATGATTGACAGAATTAGTGAAGTCTTGTGTCTCCAAACTAAGTGAATCATATTTGAGTGAACAAATTCATCTTTTTCCTTTATCTAACATGTATATCACTTGTGTGAAACTGCATACCGGGTTTGCTATTCACAATTCCATCTTTCTACCTGATCTACTTTCTTGGATAATTGCAATCTTTGGTAAACGCTTTCCCTCGGTATTATCCAACACATAATTGATATGATATTTACCGAGTATTTCACTTAACTTGCTCCCTATCGTCCATAGCTGAAGGAAATCATAATATGCTCTGTTAACTGAGGTATTTTTTTCTTGGGGATGAGCTTATCATTCATAGGAGTAAATTGGAAATAAAAAATTTGGATAGTGTTGGACAAAATGTCATAGTTGGTGGTCCTCAAAGATATCATTATGTATGAGATGTTAAATTCACTGGTGTGGCTTTGTTTAGTGGCTTCTTTTTTTTTTAAAAGGAATATCAAAATTTAACAGTTATAACAATACCAAACATAAATCCTCAAAGAAGCTAAATCCATGAGTAGCAGAGGCTATAATGCCTTGGATGCCCTTCGTATTATGTATAATTTGTTGTGAGGATCTTATAAAACTGAGAATTACTACATATGGAAGACATAAACTGTATTACATATTCTACTTTTTGACCTTAGTATGAATATTTTAAGTTAAATATTAATTTTGTTTCCTCTCTTTTTGCACAGGTATAACAGGTGGAAATGTCACCATAGTATTGGTAGTTTGGAAGACATTGCTTCTTATTTGTCATAATTTGGGAGTAGTATTTAGTAGATTTCAGTTAGTTTATCTTGTTATTGGACATATTTTATTTCTACTTTAGGAACTTCTAATGTTTAGTTCTTTTAAATTGTATGATCATGGATAAATACTACCTTGGTATAATTTTAGTTCTTTTCAATTGTATGATCATGGATGAATTTTATTGTTGTCTGACATGTTTTATTATTTAATTTTCAATCTATTTAACACAATAATTTTAAAAGTAATATTAATGTTTAATAATTAAATGTCATCAAATATTTGTAATTAGTGACAAAATATTTCATCATTAATGGTAACTTTTAGCAACGACTAATTTAGTTTTTTCAGACAAATGTTTTGTTACCAAATAGATTAGTTCACCATAAGTTAACTACATTTAGTGACAAATTTTCTTTTGTCCTAATATTTTTTTTTTATTGAATACGAATTAATTTTTTATTCTGTAAAAGTTATAATTTTCACTAATCATGATAATTTATAGTGACGATTTATGATGTAGGTAAATGTAATATTTTTAGTGACAACATAATAGATTTAGCTACAAAATTACTATTCATTTTTATAATAGTAAATTTGTCACTATTTGTATACATTTAAGGACGAAACAAAATTTTGTACACAAAACATAAATCATTACTGACGAAATTATATTTGTTCAACTACGAAATATATATAGCGTTAGATACAATTAGTGTTGTCACTGATCGAATGAAATAATTAGTAACAATTTAGTTTTGTCGCTAGTAAGAACATTTTTGGTGACAAAGTCATACTATCGACTACAAAAATAGTATACTTTTTATGACAAATAAATTCGTCATAAATGTTTATGCATTTGGGGACGAGTTTTTTTTGTAGTTAATATAACTTTTTTGCGACAAAAGCACTAAATCGTCTCTGTAGACTTTTAGTGACCCACATTTAGCTACGACTGAGTGACGAAATTTTTTTCATCATACAAATGTTTTTGTGACGAAAAATGATTTATAAGTGATGAAATTATCCATCCTTATATATCATATTTGTTGTAGTGCATGTTGATTTCATAAGGAAGGAAGTATAAGCATAATGTGGTTTGGAGTAAGAAAATCCTCCTTAATATGAATTAAGCTTTATGCATTGCTTTTATGTTAACTCTATGATGTCATGTGTGTATGTTGTGACTAGGAGATAGTAGTTCCTCCTTGAATAAAGCTAAGCATGGTAATGTCATATATGACCTTAATGGTATTATGTCTAGACTATATGATTGTAGTTGATCTACTTTATTTATGATTCTTGTGCAACTAAATGAAGTGTTTAAATTTTTTCATGAGTTGAAGTGTGGATTATGCCTAAGTGTGCAATTGGAATCCATAGTATGTTTAACTTTGTGATGAAATAATGAACATGCCTAAAGTTAGAGAAGGTAGTTCCTCCAAATGGCAATGAATACGAAGAAGTATGTATGCACGGAAGGAATTATAGAAGTGGTCCATGCTTGATTATGTTGCTTTGAATGCATGCTAAAATGAAGTTGGTGTTCCTTGAAAGTTTGGTGCATTGACTTTTATGTGATAACATGTTGAAGTGTTGTGAGCTGCTATGGAAGTCATTGAGTCCTTGAAAGTGTTTGAAATGTTTTAGTGTCATTCGAGGACGAATGTTGTTCCAAGTAGGGGAGTATTGACACACCCTCAAAATCAAATAAGGTATCTAGAGCCTCACATGTGCCTAAAAAGGTTAATAACATGTAATAAAGTGTTTTATAGCTTGTATAATTGATTTGAAGTCATTTGGAGGTCAAACGTCCAAGACCTTTGCAAGTTGGTCTTTAGACGTGCTAGTGAGTCCTGGTATGTTTGGCTTGATTTTATGTGTTGTTTGGAGTTGAGAAATAGTGTAGTTGACCCTAGTACCTTATTAGACATATAAAGGGTCAAAACGTCTGGGTACGACTCCCTGGGGACCACCCGAGGGCCCCCCAAGAAGGACCCAAACCATGGACAAGAGGCTGCCCAAGGCAGCATGCAAGAGCAAGATTTGGAGCTTGCCCTCGCGATGCGCGCCTGACATGCACCTCACTACCTCAAATTTTATTTGGGGCAGAACGGGGAGGCTGCTCCGCGACGCGCATCCCACTCCCAGATCCGGTTGCGTCATTTTTAAGTCAATTTTGACATGTCTAAGAGCCCCAATTCGTGTGGGGGTGTTTTGGTAACTTGGGGGACATTCTATTAACTGATGTTAAGAACTTTTTAAACCCTTTTCCCAAGAAAAAACCCCAATACTCATTAATAAATCAAATTTCTAAAGTTTTCTTCTCTCCCCAAAACCCTTAAACCTCCATTGAAGACCAAGCTCAAGAACAAGCTATGGTTTGGATTCTTGGAGCTTTCTTCTCAGATTTTTATAGGATTTTTAATATAAGGTATGGTGATCCTTCATCCATACATAATCATTTATCTATGGAGTCCTTTCAAAGGTTTTCTAAACATGTATTCTAAGTCAAAAATCCTATCTTTCAATCTAGCCATGGGTTCATTCTCAAATTGATTTCAAAAGCATTGTAATGATGAATATATGTTTATCTACTGATTTTATGATGAATTTCTACCTAATTTTATGAAGAAACCATGATCCTCCTAATTTCTCAAATTAGCCTATAATGTGGGTCTTGTGATTTGATTACATGTTTATAGAATTGTGATTAGATTGTATTGAATTGCTTATTGCTATTACTTTCTATATCAATTTAATATGAATTGTGGAGGAATTATCAAAGATGATCATTAGTTTGGAGATTTGGTAAGTTGACCTATTTCTTCTAATTCGCTTAGAATGTATATTGAATTGTGTTGATTGGTATGTTCCATCTATGGTGGCGATGTTTACATTCTTGTACATATTTATGTGTTATGATCATGGACTTAAAGTCATTAGATGCAAGATGAATTGATATGATGATTTTTATGTTAGGAAGTTGAAGGATTTAGCCTTGATTCTAATATCATGTCTAAGTGAATTGATGTTATGTGTATAGTCTTCTACACTACTTCTTTTATCTAGGTGTGGAGATGATGTTATATTTATATGTGTGATTATCATGTTAGGGTTAGGTGTGTCCTATAAGGCTAATGTGGAAGAATATCCTTATAGCATGACCCCTACCGATATGAACCCTATATGAGTGTGTGATCAAAGTATGCTAGGAGTCTTACATCCTATTGTTAAAGATGAAATTGTCTCCTATGATGTAATGTGAGTGTCTGTAGTCTATAGTCCTCAATACTCTATATGTTTGTATGACTTGAGACTTGAAGAATGTTGTACATGTTTTGTGGTCTTTAGAGGGTGGTTTCCTCAATACTATATGATAGTCATTATGTGATCATGTTGACCAATGTACGCACACACACTTCATGCATATCTATGAGTAGGATAGATTCATGATGACCAAGGAAAGGATAGTTCTCCTATGCATCGTTACCTATTTCTATGCATGTAAAGTATATGATTTATGAAGTTATGAACATGTGTTCCTAAATGTGTTTAGGTGAAGATAGATCTCACATATATGTACACACCCACATGCATATATGAATATGATATGATTATGTGAAAGGACATTCTCACATAGTGTAGGTTTTATGGTGAATGTAGAATTCTCACCCTAGATACCTTTGAGCTATATGATATATGAGGGAGTAAGTCCCTACGGCCTATTCTTTATAAACTAATGTTATCTAAAGGCTTTATGATGTTTATAAAGGTAGTTATTGCTTAGCACCGAAAGGGCATGTAAATGAGATGGAGGTCTCACGTTAGTAAGTTCGGCCTCCCACATGGGTTTCTTCACGACTAGTAGTGTAGATTCCCAAGGTATATGTTGTCTCATGAGATGGAAACCTTCACGCTTAGTTAGTCAAGGTTTCTAGAAGCAATCTCCTTGTTCCTTAACTATGTGCCCGCATAGGACTCTAGCTTAGTGGATCCACCTAGATATGTTATGTACGAATGGTTGCACCTTAGGCAAGTGTTAACCCTCTCTCTTTGGTGTGGGAGTAGAACACCGGATTCCATGTAGCTCTAATGGTCTATGTCGGTTATGGCTATGTCTCCCGAAGGTTAATAATTAACTAAGATATGAATATGAACTCTAATCTAAATTACTTGAGAAGTATACTTGGTATGGGAGGACTATGGACCCTACCTATACATTGCAATAGATGACTTCAAGAAGGATAGGATTGGAGACCCTTATGAAGTAAAGACTTATGTTATGTAGACTTGTATGAATGCATGTAAGTTACCTTGTTAAGTTAAGATATGAATTATGACTATGCATGTGAATTACACTTATGGCTTCTAAATGGGTTTACTTAGTATATGTGGGGGTATGGGACACCATGTGTACATTGCACAAGTAAGCTTGTGAAGGGGTTATGAGGGTAGTATACCTATTATATGAACTAAGTGATTTATGACTAAGGTTGTAGTAAAGGGAAGAGTCCTTATATGATTATATGAAGTATGTGGCTTTATGTCTAGTTGTAAATGAATATGTTATGACTTGTAGAATATGTTATGACTTGTTGAATATGTTATGCCTAGTCTAGGGTGACTTCTTAGGTACACTTGGTGGAAGTAACATTATGGGATGTTACCTACACATTTCACTAGTGTGACTTAGGAGTTGTCTTAGGTGATGGTCCTTATGTAAAGTTGATGTCTTTGATGTGCTTATGACTTGTGAATATATGTGCTTGTGTTATGAATCATATTATGTAAGACTATTGTAAGGTGACCTCAAGGGGATACATTGCACTAGGTACACTTGAGGGTTATTTAAGTAGAGAGGTAATGTATGATGTGTATTTTATATGCCTCAAAGTATGATGAATGGCTTTATGTGCTACTATGAATAGTATCCATGTCTATATGATGTATGTGAACTATATTGAGCTTATATGTGCCTATTTTTATGAAGTTTACTAAAATGACATGTTGCATGATTTCAAAAGAAATGTCCTCTTTAAATGCATGTTTTTGCATGGTTGTCATACTTAGTGTATTCTTGTACTAACACCATTCTTCTTCATCTTTTTGCCCAAAGTGTAGATGGTGATGGCTAGAGGATGTCTTCTAAAAGAAGAGCTTGGATAGATCCCAAGTTCAAGTAAAGGGACCCTTATGATTCAAAGGTTGCCTATGTCAAGATATTTTTTTAAGTTGATGTAATAGCTTAGACTTATATTTTATGTTGTTAAGGGTCGTGTCCTTATTCTATTCTATTGTGTTGTGCTTAAGATGGCAAAGAGACATTAGCGTCTAACTATGTACTGTTATATTTTTTTATATATATGAAGTAATGTTCCAGCATATGAGGTGCTATGAAAAGTTTTAAATTTTCCGCTATTTTTATTATTAGTAGGCAATGAAGGTACGCTAAGAAGCTTGTCTTAGACCTCTGAGAGGTCGACCACGCCGTGTTAAGATTCGAGAATACCATAACTCCTAGGGTATACCCTCGGGTCGTAACAGTTTCATTGTGTTTTGGTTTTGAAGCCTAAATAGCTTATATTTTTTAAATTAAGTCATGACTTAATCGTTTTCCTTATCTCAAGTATTAATTTTGTTTTATTTTGTTTGTTGAATAAACTGGATCCTCCCGAGTCCTTGGAGAGTCTTGTTTCCTTGCATTTCCCTGGTTCGGCCTTAGAGTCCCAATTATATCTTCTATCGAGTCAGCCAGATTATTAGGTGTACAGGGTAGAATGCGAAAATACAGGGGGGCTAGAAATTGAATTTTCAAATTTCAAAAATCCCAAAAGAGGGTTGCACACATTATGTTTACATTTGTATGCACTGGTATACATGGGAAATGGTGATATACTATTGGATAACTATATGCACAGCGGAAACATATTAGGATCTTTACTGATTACATGAATGATAAATAATCAATATTGTTTTATGCTAGAACACATAAACATACTAAAATTTAATTCGATAAATAGCACTTGAAGCGTGAGCAGATACCTTTAAGTGAATCCCCAAGTTAGACAAACTTTCAAGCGAATCTACAAGATAAGCAATAGTTATGGTCTTCTACAGTGGTCCAAAGTTCACATCCGAACTCTCTCAATACTTGGGTGGGCAAGTATCAATAGAAAACTAATCCATCTATCTAGGGTTAGAAGAATCCCTAATTATAGATATTTCTTCCCAGTCCAAAGAGGAGAACCAAAACACACGTTATATTTCTACAACCAAAAAATACACACTAGTTTTCTTTTTATAAGAAAACTAACGGCCTGTCTCCCCCTTTTCCTTTTAGAAATAGGATCCTGAGTTCTAGTTAAATATGGGCACTATAGGGACAACAAAATGAATTACTGAGGCTTCGTATTATGGAAATAGTTCCAAATAATTAATTTGAATTATTCTTACCATATTAAATTAAAAAATTTTCCATTAGAAAATTGTTATTGCACTCATCTTTTTATATTTTATAATTCCCCATTAAACACTTATGTAATTTCTCATGTTAAGATTTGAGATACTAATCAATAAATTAAATTACTGACAAATATAACTTAATAATTAATTTCCTTTAGAGCACTACTTAACTTATTTCATTTGTCGGATTCATAAATTCACTTGCAAGGTTTAACACGATGAAAACTTATAAGTTTCTCAAAAAAAAGATATCAATTAATCTTTATAACGAGATATGGATTCCATTAACTAACTTATTATTTAACCAATGTATATTATTATCATCCAACTTAACAGGCATATTGACCCATCTCAGAATCTCGCCTTTTAATAAATCAAAATGATAATAAATACATACACATTATTATAGTTATATTAGGATTAAGAATATAGTACATCTAATAGTTTATAAAATATGTTTTTGTCAGTCGATCTAAAACAATTATCTCTACTCTGTCCCGTTCAATACATACAAAATGCAGTAGCACAAGAAGTTGAAACTATACCATTCCCATAATCAATATAAATTACATATAATCTTGTGTTACAGTCATACCAATGGCCTGTCCAATTTTCATCCTATATTTTGAACAAAAAAACGTTATACTTATAAGAATCGATGATTTTACCCCTCTATGTATAAGCTAAAACTCTACACACTAAATCATCTACTATATAAGTAAATAGACACCATAAACGAATATATTATGTATTAAAACTGGACAAATATTTATTCTATAATAAATATTACATCTGAACATATGGTTAATAGTATATATTCCAACAATCTCCCTCTTAGACTTTTAACCATTACAATTGTTATAATGTACTATATCTAAATGCATGGTTAATAGTATATACCCTAAAAATCTCCCACTTAGATACTTAATCTTGAAAATTGTTAGAATACTATGTCTAAACAATGATTAATAGTATATACCCAAACAATCTCCCACTTAGACCCTTAACTATGCATTTACAACTTTCACGGGCATTCCTTTATTTCTTGTCAAAATAAATTTTCCAAGTTATTTTCTCATGCAATTTTTTCTAGTAGTGCTTCCTCATAACAAATCAATTTTGTAATAGATTTTGATAGAGTTTCTCATGAAACTTTCCAAGAGTGTATTTTTTTTCAAGAGATGTATCATAAAAGTTTTCTCAGGCATAAAAAACAAATCAATATTAGCTATGATTCTCCCACTACGACTAAGAACTACTACATAATCACACTTTCATGCTCTTGAGTTTTAATAGTTTCTTCGAAATCTTTCGATATTGAAATATTAACTACTTGTCATGTAGTGTTCTTCAATTTGCTCAACATCACTCCACTGCTTGAGTAGTAGTGTTCTTATGTCTAGTAACGTTTCTCCCACTACTTAAATGCAATGAAATGTCATTTCAGACATACCGTTTAGATGTTTTTGAGCGTTTAAATTTACAATTGACCTATTTTTTATTTCTTTGTTTAATTCCTGTAAAACTAGTTTACTTCTAGGAATATAATTTACTAAATGATCTTTTTCTAGAAATCAGACTATTGTGTTAACAATTGCTTTATTTTGCTTAGACACTATAATAAACCTTCTTTCATTCTTTAGGATATCCAATTAACACACACATTCCGTTATTAATTTCAATTTTCTTATTCTCCCACTAAGTACATATGTTGGACAATCCTATATCCGAACATGTTACATATTAGACTTACATCAAATAAACTAGTTCTATAGTTGTTCAAGGTACTGATTCAAAAGAAATTGAATTCAGAATGCGCTATGTAGTTATCAGAACCTATACCAAAAGAAACAAAATAACTAATAATAAGTCAATAATTAATCTAATCATGTTCATAAGAGTCTACTTCTTTTCTCTTCTACACCAATCAATTATAGAATGTCTTATGTAGACAATTGAAATGTAATTATTCTATAATATAAGTGTCTCATGAGATTTACAGAGAGGTTTACGTCACTACAATTAGATTGCGATGACTTTATATTTTTCATAATGTTGTTTTCATTTGTCTTAAATATTTTGATCAGTTTATCAAGACATCCCAAGTAACAAAGTATCAAAAAATATATACTCATATCATGAGTAATCGTTTGTAGAAATCTCAAAATACTCAAATTCACCTCTTGCCTGAATGTAAATTTACCTCACAAATCAAAATAGAATAATTCTAACTTATCACTGTCACTTTTTCCTTTTTAAGAGGAAAGATCTCTTAGTTATTTTTCCTTCTAAACAGAACTCACATGTTGGTAGTGACTTCACTTTCAATGACCCATTATGTCCATTCATTAACCAACCTCGAAGTTCTATTCAAAGTAAATAACTTAGACGCTACTGTACAATAAATTTCATTCAATTTAAAAGATATTTTCTCTTATGACATAGATTAATGAAATTCAATTTATGAGAGATAATACTAATTTAAAAGCACACATCAATATACCATAAGAAATGAAATATTTATCAAACTCAATGATAGGAGAGTTACAAACAAATATATCAAATATTCATCTCTTATATAGTCAGAAACAAAAAATAATTCTTTCTAACATAAAGTACATGTACAATGCATTCTTTTAAATAATATCTTATCTCTATCAAAAGAAAAACTTAAGGAGTACTAAGTGGGTGCGCAAAGTCCATTGAGAATATGAGATATAATACATTAAATAGATTATAATATTTCTAATAATTCCAAATAACAAAATTCATGGCTCATTTATACATATATATACATGCTTCTCGAATAGCCAATCGTTGGGATTGGAGAACTACTCAAGCAATATGCATGTACAATGACCGGTTATTCACTCCATAAACATATACAAACCTAACTAAGATGGAGAGCCTACTTTTAGTTTAAGTCAAGTGAAAATCATCTAGTTACATTGATCCAATCTTATATTACTCAGTTTAGGGGAGTTAATACAGATTATCAAAACTAGACGATTAAATACATAGTGACTTGTATTAATTTCATTCGTTAGGGAGACAGGTCTAAGCCAGCACATAAAACTAATACTTTACTACTATTTAATCAAGTATGACCTAAAACTCATATAACGATTCAAAAAAATGTAATGTCTTACTAGGTCGTTCTCATGAATCTACCAAATTTCAGATCAATCAAAGTTCTTTTTTTGAATTTCAAAACTATGATCAATTTCGTTGAAAACGTTATATGGTCAAAATAGAGTTTAGATTTTTTCCATTCAAAATTCTTATCACATGACACATATCATCATTTGTGAAATAGATACAAAAATCAAGAACCAAGAACAAAATTCTAAAAAACTCTTTACTTTATCTGAATACTATGTTTCAAAAATTAATATGTTTATGAATGCATTGAATACAAAAATTCAAAACACACCTCATAGATATTCATGCATCTTGAACAATGAGTGAATGAGGTGCTTCATCTCCCTAACATAATGTTGATTTTTCCATGGAGGGTTATTATGGTGATTTAACCAATGAGTGAGGAGTTCTGAATCAACCTACAACACCACCTTCATGTAACCATGTTGAAAACACCAATTTAATCCAAAGACAGCAGCCTGCACCTCTGCCTGGTTGTTGGTGCCTATACCAAGTGGTACTGTGAAAGAAAAAATAAAGTTCCCTGTTTGATCTCTTAGAATGCCACCCCCTCCTATTTTACCCGGATTAGCTAAAGCACTACCATCAGTGTTTAGCTTACAGCAGCCGGCAGGAGGTTTGATCCAAATGACAGGCTTGACCCCTATTTCATGAGAGCATTGTTGGACGTAGCTGCATAATTCATGCCACGAATCTGGCCATTGTAAGTAAGAAAACATACTTATAAGGAGTAGGGAAATGTCTTTAAAGATCATGAACTTAACCCTTGTAGTACTAGATTGTTTTCCTCCATATTTGGCTGCACATCTATTCTTCCAAATATTCCAGTTGATGATGATAGGAAGTGCATGAAATAGAGTTTTCTTAATTTCGTTGTCATAATTCATATTCCACCATCTCATGATCAGATTCTTCAAAGAATTTATATCTTTCTTGACCCCAAAAATAGCTGAGTGAAATTGCCAAATATGATTAGCAAAATGCCCAGTCACAAAATTATGCTCAATATTATCCCAACCCGACTGGGTGCAGCAGGAACATCTTACAGGCGCAACTTCAAAGGAAACTGTTTTGTCATTAGTGGGTAGTTTCTTGCGTAAGGCTCTACAAAGAAGAAAGCAAACCTTTAAAGGAATGTGTTTATGACAAGTATATTTATTCACTTTAGTTGTCGATCTTTTCTTTCTGATGCTCTCCCAGGCAGAAGCAAATGTGAATTTTCCTGTTTCAGTGAGGTCCCAAATAGGCTGATCAGCAATATCTTCTTGAAAATGAATTTGTACCTTCAAGATTTTTTGTACCATCAAGGGGGGGCATGCTGTCGAACCATAGTCTCATTCAACCCTCCAATGTACATAAATTGAGAGACGGTAATCTTGTTGAGTCTAGTGCTTTCGTTGGTATGTTGAGAAAGAGGTCCTTCCCCTATCCAATCATCCCACCAGAAACTACACGTGCCAGAATGAATCTTCCACTTGATGTGCTCTTCTACCTGAGATTTGTTTTGATTCATAAATATCCAAAAAAGCAACTGTCCTTTATCCCACTTCTTGTCAACAGGGTTAGCTCTTTGACAATACTTGGCCTTAATGAATTGACCCCAAAGAGAATATTTACTTCTGAAATGCCACCACTGTTTATATTGGAATGAGGTTCAAATATCATTGAGATTTCTTACCCCCTCTCCACCTTCATCCTGGGGATAAGTGATGTTTTCCCAAGAGGCCCAGTGATATCTTTTTCTTGTATTTTTCTCTCCCCTAGAAGAAATTAGCAGTAAGTCTTTTGATATAGTTAAGAGTGGTCTTAGGAGTGTAAATGGACGCCAAAGTGTGGATGGGAATAGATTGTAAAACATGCTTCACTAAGGTTATTCTACCTTCATGATTCAGCACCCTAGCTTGCCACCCGCTAATCCTTTTTGCTACCTTCTCTACTAGATGAGAATAACAGATAATTCTCTGTCTCTCAATGTACAGAGGACATCCCAGATAGTTAATAGGACTATTGTTTTGAGGAAAACCAGATTCTTCTTTAATCATAATAGCAATGTCTTTGGAAGAGTTTACAGGAAGCATGAAGTGACTCTTATCTTTATTAATAAGCTGACCTGAAACCTGCTCATACGTATTCAGAGTTTTCATAATAAGTTGGATAGCAAGTCTGTTGCCTGAGGTAAAAATGATAACATCATTTGCAAAACTAAGATGATTTATCTGAGGGCCTTTAGGTTCCATTTGAAAACCCTGATAGTTCTTATTCAAGTAGAGGTTGTTCAGCATTCTTGAAAGTACCTCAGCACCTAAAATAAATAGGGACGGTGACAAAGGATCGCCTTGTTTTAAACCTCTGGTAGATAGAAATAAGCCATGTCTGGTCCCATTGATAATACTGAGTACCACTTGTTGCTCATAATCCTCCAAATCATATCAATAAAAAACTCACTGAAGCGCATTTTCCTCAGAACCAAACAAGTGTACGCCCAGGACACCCTGTCGTATGCCTTGGCCATATCAAGCATGTGTCATGTATTTAAGCATACTGTGTCCACAAAAGAAGGCTACCACAACTTTAAAGAGATGATTTTTTATAATATCCCAACATAACTGGAAAAATATTTCACTCATACCATCAGGTATTGCTGCTGAATTTGGGTTCATGGCAAATACCACCTGCTTCACTTGTTCAATAGTGGGATCAGCCTTTAGGATCTGATTTTGTTCTTCAGTGACCAATCTGGGGATGCATTGAAGAATCTCTTCATTGATGTTATCATGATGGCCTGTGAAAATGTTCACACGCAGTTTTGGAAATATTAGTATCCCCTGAATACATTCTCCCTCTTCATTGTTTATTTGATTAATGAATAGCTTCCTCTTTCTTCCTTTCATAAGAGCATGGAAGTATTTCATGTTAGCATCTCCCTCCCTAAACCACTAGAGTGGAGTTTTCTGTTTCAGGATAGCAGCCTCTATTTTCAGGAATTTTATGTACTCAGCATTAACACATTGAAGCTTGGTTCTGTTATCAGCAGTATTATTTTGCATCACCTCAATCTCGGCCTTATTAACTTTTTCTTCAAACTCTTTCACAGTAGCAAAAATATCCCCATATTCACTTTTAGACCAATAGATGAGAGTAGAGGTTAATCTCTTCATATTCTGATGCGGACGCCACATGGGATCCCCTGTAACTTCTCTTTCCCATCATCTTTGGACAATACTCATAAACGTATCATTTTCCACCCATAAATGCAAGAATTTGAAGTATTTGATGTTATGTTCCTGTTTGTCTATCATTTCCAGTAATAGAGGACTATGATCTGACCCTACAGAAGGAAGGTGTGTGATGACAGTCTGGGGCATCTGTTCAAGGTAGTGATCATTTACCTGGCCCTATCCCGCCTCTTCCACTCTCTTGCTTCGTCAGCCCTGTTATTGCACCAAGTGAAATGAGCACCATTATACCCCAAATCAATAAGACCACTAGCTTAAATTACACTGATGAGTTCAAAGCTTTTATTCATATTGTATGGTATACCACCCTTCTTCTCATCAATAGACGTAATCACATTCAAATCACCCATAGTGCACCAAGAAACTTCAATATTTGAAAAATGGATGAGTCTGTCCCATAAAGGCCTTCTAATCTCATCCTTGCACTTGGCATACACAACTGTGATCATAAAATTTTCCGGGCTCCCTGTGTGTTTCATCTCACATGTCACTTATTGGTCATCAGCTTCTAGGATGTTATAGTCATAGTCAATAGTCCAAAAAACCCAAATTTTGCCTTTCATATCAATCTTAGACACGAGTATCTTGGGTCACATCCCATACATCAACAAAATAGAAAATATCTAAGTCTATTACAATGCATTTGAATAGAAAAACTAAACATAGTCATGTCCTCGAATCAATTGAGGACATACCAAAACTTGCTTGAAAGGATTTTAATATCAAAGCTTAACTTCAAATGACTCCTCTTAATTGCCACCTACACCTTTAGTGATATGACAATATATGGAATTAGTACATTAGAATGTACTAAGTATATGTAATGCAATAAAATCATGCTAAAAGGACATTTGCACAATACATGCTCTTTTATGCTCTTTTGAGTAAAACATCATAATATAAGTACAAGAACCACTTTCATGAACACCAACTTCACATATAAGGCATATTCCAAGTAACCCACATAATGGTGTTATCAACCTTCAAACCATATAAGCATATAACCCTCCTACCAAAAGTTATCCTAAGACTTACTTAAGTAAGACAAGAAGATACCTCCCATACACCCTCTTCAAGCTCACCGAAATAATCCTTAAGACTACCTAAGATAAGTTTATTCCCTTTTTAATATTTAACTCACCCCCTGAGGTTACTCTAAGATTCACTTGAGTAAAACATGAAGAGACAGGACATATGTCACGACCCGCAAGTACACCCTAGAAGTTAGGGCATTCTTGAGTCAGAACACAACGTACTTGAACTCTCAGAGGTCTTGTAAAAGCCCTTAGACATCATTCATTGCATATATGAAAAGTAGCACGGAATAAAGCTTTTTCTTCAAAAACATAATGTGGAAGTAATTTCATAAAACGTCTAACAAATCTCTCAACACCATCTATGTCAACATGAATAACAAGAGTCTCTGGTCACAGCCCATAAAAGTGTAACATAATGAAAAACATAAAAGACAACATAGTGTGGTGTCCTCGGATGCTATGAGGACTCACCGATCTTAGCTTATTGGAAACCTTAGAAACTCTACCCTTCAAAGAAACTCAATCTTCTCAAGACCCTACATAGACAACATGTAGGCAATATGCGTTAGTACGCTATGTACTAAGTATGGAAACTATCATACCAAACATAAGATATCTCAAGGGTTAGTCAATAATAGATATAATCATAAGAGATAAGACATAAGCATAACATGAATATCATAATCATATTAAAGAATCATAAAATATGTAACAGTTCATACTTAACTCATTGTATTTCTTACTTAAGTTAACTACATCACAAGCCACCTCCAAGTATACTTGTGCAAGGATAAGGTAGCATCTCATACTACTACCAAAGCTAAGTACCTCTCTTTGGTCATTCCTGATCATAATCCACATTAATATTAAGACCTTAAGTTAATCATAACATATGAGCATTATGCCCCTAGGCCACCTCAAAACACACTTGTGCAATGCATGTGAAGCATCCCATAATACCTCACACACTAAGCATATCTTGAAATCACCCTATCTTGGTTCATGTCATCATAGGAGTCATCTAATAGACCTATTTCATATTGACAAGGAACTTTCATATTATTCAATCATGTCATGGCACCACACGTTAGGCTCTATTTGGACCTAATTCATTTTTGGGTCCTTACAATATCTCCCACTTGGGAAACATTCGTCCTCGAATGACACCTTCTTAAATACTTCATTAAAGGACCTACTCTAGACTAGCAGTCCATTGTATATGCATTATAACTGAATGCACATACCCAAATCAAGGTAACAATTCAATTCCAAGCTAAACATAACTACACATAACTATATAAAGACTTATAAAAAGGCTTCTTATCCCCCACTCAGAAAGAAGCCACACATGTCTCTCTAACATCAATATATCATTAATAAGAGCATAAACACTAGCAAAGAAAACCATAATCATAATAAAATTCTGGAAATTTTCATAAATCAATAAGGAAACACATACCGGAGAAGGCATAAGGAGATCATTCTTCATCACCCTTGGATTGGAGAGCATAGAACCTATTCTTTTCATTAGGAACACTTTCCTCATTATTTTTAGCAACTTTCTTGCCTTCCCTCACATTAGTTTTTACCTTAGAGAACTCTTTCATCATATGACAACTCTCACCACACCTATAGCAACCATCTATACCGGCCAAACACCTACCCTCATGTTTCTTACCACAGCTAGGGCAAGTAGGTCGAGAGTACTCATTGCTCTTCTCATACCTAGGAGTACTAGAGTAGCCTTGTCCGGAAGACTTTTGTCTATTCTTTGAACGACCATGTCCATCGGACCGTTCACTTTCCATCCTAACTCTCTTCCTCTCCTTCCTAAGCTTGGACTCTTCTATTTGTTGATCAAATACCATTAGTCGGGAGATATCCATATCATCAACAAACATTGCCATACGACGCTCTTCTTCCACTAGTTCGGACACCCCCGTCATGAACCTATTCATCAAGTCTCTAAGGTTTGCCACCAAGCTTGGAGTATATTTAGACAATTGAGTGGTCTTCAAAGCATAATCATTCATACTCAACTTGCCTTGTTTGAGGTTTATGAATTCCCCCAACTTAGCCTCCCTCAATTAGGAAAGAACCTATCATGGAAAGCAGACTTAAAAATCTCCCACTCTAAAAGGCCCGCTCTTAAAAGTCTAATATCATTCCATTGCTCATACCAAAGTTGGGCAACATCTTTCAATTTATAGGCAGCCAACTCCACCTTTTAATTGGATTCAATAAACCCATTCGGATCTTCATCAACTTTGGAGCCATGGAACTCCAGTGGATTCATCCTCAATAACTCCCTTACTCTAGTAGCACCCATTCCTACTATAGGATTCGCCGGAGCCACCTCTCCTCTATTAGCTTGTGTCGTTAAGTCTTGAGCCACAAAGTCATAGAATCCCTAAATTCCTCAAACATAGCATTCCTTATTGGAGGGTCATTAGGAACTTGAGGAGGAACTTGCTCTTGTACTTGGGTAGGAATCTCTTCCTCCCCACTCCCATCTCCTTCCCTTCTAGCATTAGCCCTAGTGTTAGACATAACTTAAAAAATCATAGGCAAACATTAGAAGAAGGTCTTACTCAATCCAAACTCTATGGCACGACTTGAAGAATGAAGAAGTGAAACTTTCCTAAGCCTCTCGTAGCCTCCGACTCATAGATGTGTCGCGACTCACAGCGATGAATAAGACTCTACTAGAAGTGGTTCTGAGACATCTTAAGACCATTTTATAACATTCTGCTCTGATACCAAGTTTGTCATGACCAGTAAGTACACCCTAGAAGTTAGGGCATTCTTGAGTCGAAACATGGCGTACTTGACCTTTGAGAGGTATTATACAAGCCCTTAGGCATCATTCATTGCATATATACGAAAAGTAGCGAGGAATTACAACTTTTTCTTCAAAAACATAATGCGGAAGTCATTTCGTAAAACATCTAACATATATCTCAACACCATCTATGTCAACATGAATAACAAGAGTCTTGGGTCACAACCCATATAAGTGTAACATAATGAATAACATAAAGATAACATAGTGGTGGTGTCCTCGGATGCTATGAGGACTCACCAATCTTCGCTTCTTCAAAACCTTGGAAACTCTACCCTTCAAAGCAACTCAATCTTCTCAAGACCCTACATGGACAACATGTAGGCAATATACGTTAGTACGATATGTACTAAGTATGGAAACTATCATACCAAACATAAGATATCTCAAAAGGTTAGTCAATAATAGACATAATCATAAGAGATAAGACATAAGCATAACAAGAATGTCATAATCATATTAAAGCATCATAAAACATATAAGATTTCATACTTAACTCATTGTCTTACTTACTTAAGTGAACTGCATCACAAGCCACCTTCAAGTATACTTGTGCAAGGCTAAGGTAGCATCCCATACTACTACCAAATCTAAGTACCTCTCTTTGGTCATTCTTGATCATAATCCACATTCATAATTAAGATCTTAAGTTCATCATAACATATGAGCACTATTCCCCTAGGCCACCTCAAAACAGACTTGTGCAATGCATGTGAAGCATCCCATAATACCTCACACACTAAGCATATCTTGAAATCATCCTATCTTGGTTTATGTCATCTTAGGAGTCATCTAATAGACCTACTTCATATTGATAAGGAACTATCATCTTAATTCAATCATGTCTTGGAATGAAACCCTAGTCACTATCTAACAAAAACATATATCATAGAGGGGT
Source organism: Solanum sitiens (assembly GCA_016801875.1). Lineage (NCBI taxonomy): Eukaryota > Viridiplantae > Streptophyta > Magnoliopsida > Solanales > Solanaceae > Solanum > Solanum sitiens. Next base: position 466,556 of record JABWTJ010000267.1, on the reverse strand, counting down.
CATGTCATAGGTAGTTTCAAGTCATCCTTGTGGCATGTATAGATGGCATCCCATACTACCATACATACTTATTACTCCTTTAGACTAACCTAATCCATGCTAACCTATCTTTCAAACTTGTCTATTAAGCTCAACATACTACCATAATTGAGCTACTACCATGGAAACCATCTCAACATACTAACCAAGCTACTAAAGGAAGGATACAACCAACCTAACCATAATGCAACCAATCATGTAGATGCAAGCTAACCATAGAGGAGAATGAATCCTCAACCCTAAGATACCATGAGAAACTAATATCGAGTTGTTCCATGAAATACATCTTACATGTAAATCAAGCTACCATTAGGAGAGTATGTGCCTTTTCTCCTATAGCTACCATAAAATGGTTTTGGCCAAACCAAGTCAAGCTACCATGAGTATTTCAACTCAAGCCTCCTTGAAATTTACTATCTCAAGCTACCCTTGAGATCTTGCCATCTCAAGCTATCATGAGTGTTTTACTCAAGATATCATGCCCTTGGTGTTGTCTCACCAAGTCTACTACAAAAGAAGTGATCACACAATTCATCTTCAAGCTAAGATTAGTCTACCATGTATTGATTAATTTTAGATTCTTAGGTCAACCTAAGGTTCATCTATGTGAGAACTTTCTTCTCCTAATCATGTTCATGTCTAGGTGTAGAAGAGAAAGAAAACATCTTCACAATCATCCTCATCATGACTTTACCCCCAAATACCTAACCAACAATGATCATAAGCCCTAAAAACGATTACTACATTTAGTCCCTCGTGATTTATACTCAATTACATGTTAATCTATCCAATTAGATCATTAGAAGGTAAGTATACACATACATGATCACATAGTTTCAATTCCATCTTTACAATGCAATACCAACCTAGATCAATTAAGCCTAGTTAAATTCATATCTAGATGATTCAATCATGATCAAATAGTATAGAATACAATTGAATTTAGAAGATCAACATAAAACCTTCATCTAGCCTCTAATGGACTAGAATCACCATGATCACAATCAAGTTCAATTACTTTAATTCACGATGAAAACAGCATATCATCATCATATAAACATCATTGAATGCTACCCACTATATTGGGATCATAATTAAGCCTTACCCACAATGCTATCACAACCTTCGCTAGATTGGGGTTCTTTGGATTCACAATTGAAGGGAAACTAGGGGACTCCATGAATGGAAGAATCCATGGATGAAGAAGCTTCACATACCTTAGATTAAAGCCTTAATCCCAGCTCTAACCCTTGGTGAATTCGTCCTAAGATGGTGCCCTCAACTTCTCTTCTTCTTCTATGGTGTTCTTGAGAGTTCTAATGTGAGAGAGAGATTTTGATTTTTGGAGTCTAGAGTCTAAAGGGGTCTTTTATTGTTTAAATACTCCAAAAATGCCTAAAATCATCTAAGTTAATCGCCCATGCATTTATTTAGATATGGGGTGAACTTCTCAATTCACCCCTTCATCTAACAGTGAGATGCAAGAATTGCAGGCCTGCGGTCGATGGTTCGTCATTGGGACGATGGGACCGTACTGCAGGTCCGTCGTTCTTGTCGAAGAGTCCTCTTTTGGGGTCTCAACTCCCACGTCTAAGTGTGGAGTGACTCCTCCAATCGACGGGTGTAGCTTTACTAACAAGGCATCAATTGCCTTATCGTCAACTAGATTGCTTGAGGTAGTGTGTTGTCCATTTTTGGGTCCTCCTCAAGGGCCCCTTGGGTGGTCCTTGGGGATTTGTGCCCAAACGTTTCTCCATATATGTTTGTCTAGATGTTAGGAACCATCCCTATCAATTTGAGCCCCAAACTCAACCTAAAACCTCATGAAACATATAAGGCACGCTAGCACGTTTCAAGGCTATCTTTCGAACGTCATCAGACGTTCTTTCACGTTTCACCACCAAACTCACTCAAACTCTTTATACTGCCTGTAAATACTATATTTGACCATTTTAGGACCTCATTAGATCATTGCACCACACGTTAGGATCTCTTTGGACCTAATTCATTTTTGGGTCCTTACACAATACAGCCTCTCCAAGCCTACTTAAGCAACCCTCAAAGCAACCCTAGATAGGGATCCTTTCAATCAACATACATCAACTTAAGTCATTATCATTCATTAATTCGATTAAAAGACATTTCATCAATTAAGGACTTCACACAATGGTCTTGGAAAAGACCTAGGGAACCTACACCCTATCACCTTTGAAGCCTACTCGTGCCATGTCTAGATAGCATCCCATTCCACTACCTAAATGTTGTAGAACTTATCCAATACTAGAATGTATCCCACATGATGAGAATAGGCATTAACGACATAGACCATACTAGCTAGGCATGGAATCCGGAGTCTACCCTACTCCGATGGAGGGTGTTCTACTTGCCAAGGGTAGAACTAAGACACATCCCATGTAGGCACATGATTAAGGAATATCAAGGCATTCTTTGCACTCTAGTCTCCTTCTCAAGTAGAGCTACTACCACAAGCATATTCTCTCGGTGCTAGCCATGTTCTTATAGAGTAATTTCAATCAGATAAGGGCATATGAAAAGGTACCATCTCTTTGTCATTACCTAATTGTAATGCACCTACGAAATATGGGTCCTCTAGGGCTGCCACTCAATGATCAATAAGGATAGCTCAATGACTTTCTTAGAGATGGTTTCATGCCGTTCCGGCCAACCTATCCCTAAGTTCATCATTCACACAAGAAGGATACCATTACGGCTTTCAACTTCAAGGATATATCAACCTTTTTTCTATATTGAAGGTTCCACATACTAGACCTTCTTTACATGTTCAAGGTCTTATATTAGTCATACTTAGAAGGGCACCATCTTAGGTCTACCGATTCTAGACTTTCATTCATCATTCATTCATACACATACAAGACAAAGGTGTTTAAGACTACTAAGTCAAGATGTTCATATGCACATACTTAGCATGTATCAAGTAGAAGGACATAGTCTACTAATTAAGACACACACTTGATCATCATATAAACTATACAACAATATTCAAGTATCATGTAGGAACGACCAAGTCAACCTAGCAAGATACACTATTAACACAACTAGAGACATCACCCTAGTCTATCATGATCACATAGAACCAACTAGGAGAACTCATGCTTTCACCTAACACATATTCATATACATAATCATACTTCACATTGATCAACTATAAAATCTATAACATGATAATATCACAATTCATAAACTAATGTCGACAAGGTCATGTTCTTTATAATTATAACACATAAGCACCGCCACCATAAGTGGACCATACCAATCAACATAATTCAATGCCTATACTACACAATATTGACGACATCAGGTCATGTTACAATAATTTCATCATCAACACCTCCAATCCTTAGCCATTCCAAACAATTCAATTCACAAAGGCTCTTACCAATAGCCACATACACCAATCCAAACAAATAATCAAACCATACAATTGATCTAACAAGATGCATTATGAAAATCATCCAATTAAGGCAGCCTATATACGATTCTAACATAATTCATACATATTTAAATATCCCAGTACAATTTACATAAGAATTCAATACTATTAAGCCTTGATCAAATCACCCATATTGAGCCAAAATAAGGAAATCATGAATTGCATGGGTTCATAGAATATTTTATCTAAAATCATTCAAAACATCAATTATATCATAAATCATTGATTCAAATCATTTTATGTAAGAACCGATGGCTAGAATTCAATTTAGAAGATTTCATGTTTTGAAAGTCTTAGAAAAAGCCTTTGAAACTTGGCTCCTTGAAGAAAGAGAGTTAAAAGATGAAACAACATACCTATATTGAAGAAAAGCCCACGAAATTGATGGAGAAAAACTTGGAAAATCAGTCTTCTTCCTTGGAGGTTCAAAGCTTCATCAATGGAGGTTTTGGAGAAAAAGGAATGGAGCTTATGTTTTTAGTTGAGGGTCTAGATTGAATGGTGACTTTTGGGGTTTAAAAAGACTCAACAACCGTCAATAAGTCATCCCAAATTACCCAAAAGACCTGTCACATCTGGGGACCACCCCCTACATGTAACCGGCGTCGTCATCCTCTTTGAGGACTAACAATAGCCTCTTAGCTTACATCATTACATTCATAGGTTAAAATGTGAAAAATTTAAAACTTTTCTACATCTATCTTGAGGTTTACATAGAACTCTAACATACGCATAATATAGTCATATTGAGTATACATAGACCCTTCGTAGATGAAGATTATTTAGTCTTCTACTTTAATTGCGCACACACATACATATATATATATATAAGATATAACATAGTCATAAAATTGGATGTCTCGTCTCATAACCATCTAAACAAGAGTATGACAATTGGGCATAGCCCATACAACAATACAATAGGAGCCACATATAGGCTATACAATCTTTAGTACTCAAATGAAAATGAAAGAACTAGAAGTTTTATATTTAGAACAACATCATAATCTTAATAGTGGCATTGCCCTCGGAAAGTGAGGACCTACCCAACTTGGATGAGTGAGAATTCCAAGTCTTCCTTCAAAGTCATCTCAAAATCCCTTCAACGATCGGAACCTAAAATATTGCGGAAAAGGGAGAAAATGGGGTTAGTACACCACTTGTACTAAGTATGAGACCATATGCACACACATCATAAAATTAAGCTAAAACAAGGACAATCCATTAAAGTATGCAATTTACTTTGAAAAGCCTTATGCACATTCAAGAAGACCATACCAATCAATAATACATATTCATTAAGTCAAGTGCAAGTAAATCACAAGACCAATAATATTAAGTCTTGTCAAGCCAACATGCATATCCACATAATTTGAACCCATAGTCAAAGATAGCCCTATTATCAAGCTACAACATCAACAAGCATGATTGAGAGTTCATTTCAACAAAACCAAAACAAGATCATTATCCATGAACCCTTATTAAGTCAACTAGTGCAATGACTAAACAAAGCCCCATAACCTTACTCAACCAAGTAAACTTAACACGAACCATAACCAATGTGCGAATTCACATATCATATTATTAATAATACATATCATCATACTTTAGCAATAGAGACCAAATCCATATTCATAAGTGAAACCAATCATCATATAGTATCATCAATGTGCAAGATCATGATATACATATCTTGTGAAATTATAAGCATATACATATATAAGACATCCTCCTAAGACTTCCCTCAAGGTTAACTAGTGCAATATTAAGGTGGAGTCCCATACCGTACCTAAACTAAGCTAAATCCCTTAAGTCATCCTAGTTAGAGTTCATTCCTTTAGTTCATTTTACCTTTTGGGAACATCTTGTCTTAACCGTCATAGACTACATGAGCTAATGTGGAATCCGGTGTCATGGAACCCTACATAGAAGGAAGGCGGACTACTTGCCAAGGTAGTACCAAAACATGAGCATAGAAACTACGTGGATCCACTAGCTAGTATTCCTATGGGGGCAACATAGTTCAAGAACTAGGAGATATAGTTCGGACCCTCTTTATGCTACATGAATTGTAGTCTCCAATCTCAAGAGTACATTAGTTATCCTATATTCCCTGTGTGGGAAAGGACACTCCTCGCACTAGTTCACTCGGTGCTAAGCTAGAGTCTCTTTTGAAATGTCTTTAATACCTTTATTAATCATCATAGCTTAATGTAGGTTATAGGGTCTATCCCTTATATAATTATCATCATCATATTTCAACAAGAATTGCATGAGAACACCTTTCATTACAACCCTCACATGTGAGATTAGCACATTTACCATCATTATATCATAGTAAGGCACATAGGTACTTCATCACCAACCTTATATCAATACATCTTAAGCATAATCTCACAATCACATAATCAAGACATTTCATTCAACATCATACCAAACCTATCATTATTAATATAAGGTACACTTAAATGCAACATTATTACTTAAGCACAAGTAACCATAATCACAGTAAAGAATAGAGAACACAAGACTTACTCAATCTCCTTCACAATGCCCTCATCAAGGTCTTACCATAAACCACCAACTTAACCCAAAAATGGTATAATAGCATCACATAATATTAACCAACATATAAAAAGGCCAATTGAATCATTATACAACAATTCATCACTAGTTTTGAGACTTAGATCAAGTTCATAGTCTACTTCACCATCTAGATCAATTACTTAATAACTAGCATGGTAGGACTACATTCATCTCAATCTATTCATAAGTTGGCACAATATCATCATAATATAGTAATTCACACATTACCCAAGTCAATTACATCAATACTAGATAGTTCAATTCAAGATCACAACCTAAGGTTAAGGAGAATAGGTCATCTTCTACAAACTAGACCAATCCATCAATAAATAACATAATTAAGTTATAATACATGTTAATCTATTCATAATATCCAAATAAAATCATAAGCAAAGCAGTTCACAAGATCAATTTCGTATTGGATGAAAACCCACTTGAATTTCATACGTTTGAAATCAATTTGATGGAACCCTTTGAGGAAAGAAGTCCCAAAGGTGAATGGAATCCCATACCTTAGTATTTGATGAATATTGATGAAGAAAATTTGGTGATTGCAGCCCTAGAACCCACCTTGACCTTGTCTTCTATGGTGTTCTTCAACTTGGGAGAGAGAAAGAAGAGAGAAGAAAGATAGTTTGTGTTTTTGGGATTTATGAGGGTTAGGTTAGTTTAATTATCTTAGGGTCTTTATATAGGTCATTAACCCAGTTAATTAGGCTTCCCTAAACCCCTAACTAATTAACTAACCACCTATTTAATTAACTCAACCTAACTTAAAACGAGCAGCAGAACAGTTCACTCACCAACATGGCCCTGCCTACGCCTCGTTTGTCCATCGACAGACCAAGGACCAACTGTCCTGTTGGTCCGTCGTTTGGATCAGCAACTTGTAAAATCCCGCTTTTTCCAATTCTAAGTGTCCATCGATGGATGCAATCGACAAACCGTCCATTGAAACCGTTGATGGCAATCGTCTGTGGACACTGCCTTAGGCAGCCTTCGACCCAAACGCAAGGTCCCCCTCAGGGGCCCTTAGTTGGTCCTTGGGGAGTCGTACCCTGACGTTTTGACTATGAATTAACTCTAATACGTGTTAGTCACCCTTCCACCAAAACTCTTCATTTTCCGACTCCTAAAGCTTAGTCAAATAGGCTATGGCACACTAGCACCTCGTTGAACTAGTTTACGGACGTCATGGACGTTCCTTGACGTTTTGATTTCTAAACTTCCTAATTGAGTTATATATATATATTAAAATTGACCTTTAAACAGTGTCTAAACCTTTTTGACACCTAGGATAGGCTCTAGAACATGTCTTAGACTTTCGAAGTGTTACATTATCCCCCCCCCCCTTAGGAACATTCGTCCCCGAATGACACTAAAATCTTTTGAAATAAAGGAATAGACTCAATACTAGCATCCCAACCAACAACAATACATTATAACAAGAGTTACAACATCAACCATGGCATTTTTACACATAGAAGCTCAAAAACTTCAATTACCACACATAAGGCTCAAAATCACATTATGAGGACTTCCCTTCTCACAACAACATGAGCTCAACATACCATATATGAGTCAATTATGCTAAAATTCAACTTACCAACATGCTCAATATGATTTATTAAAACTCACCATATCAAAATGCACAACATAACTCAAACCAAGAAGAATTGCAAAATTTTTATGTCAAAAGCACACTTCACTATAACTTCACTGTAATGACACCATATAATGCACATTTTTGCAAAACTTCTCAAAAAATCAAAGCAACTTCAATATTAGTCATTATTTTCATTATTAGCAAGAATAACTCACCTTCATTAGCAAAGAGATGAGGATAACGGGACTTCATGTCGGCCTCGGCCTCCCATGTTGCTCCCTCAACTAGTTAGTTTCTCCATAAAACTGTTATGGAGGCCACCTCTTTGTTCCTCAACCTCTTCACTTGACAATCAAAAATTTCAATCGGAACCTCCTCATAGGAGAGGTTATCCTTCACACCAAGACCCTCAATAGGAAGAATAGATTCGGGATCACTGATACACTTCTTAAGCATAGAAACATGGAAAACTGGATGAACCGAAGATAGTTCAGTAGGGAGTTTCAACTCATAGGAAACCTTACCAATCCTTTGCAAGATTTAATAGGGACCCATATAACTAGGACTCAACTTCCCTTTCTTGTCAAATCTCACCACCCCTTTCATAGGTGAAATTTTTAGATACACTTTATCACCTTCTTCAAACCCGAATTACCTTCTCCTATGGTCGGCATAAGACTTTTGCCGCCTATAGGCTGTTTTCAAGCAATTCCTTATGATATGAACCTTCTCCAAAGTCTTATAAATCAAATCTGGACCCAAAAGTGAAGACTCACCCACTTCATACCATCCAATTGAAGATCTACATCTCCTACCATACAAGGCTTATTAAGGAGCCATAGATATAGATGAATGGTAGCTATTGTTGTAAGTGAACTCCACCAAAGGCAAGTGCTTATCCCAATTTCCCTTGAAATAAATTATACAAGCTCTAAGCATATCCTCTAGGGTTTGAATAGTACGCTCCGCCTGACCATCCGTTTGAGGATGAAAAGCGGTGCTTAACTTCACCTTGGTACCCAACCCTTTTTGGAATGACCTCCAAAACCTATATGTGAATTGTGCACCCCTATCTGATATGATGGATAACGTAATACCATAGCAATACACAATCTCTTCTATGAAGATCCTTGCATAATCCTCCATCGAGTAAGTAGACTTGACAAGAGTAAAGTGAGCGGATTTGGTCAACCTATCCACAACCACCCATATGGAGTCATATTGCTTTTGCGTCCGAGGCAAACCTACCACAAAATTCATATTGATGTCTTCCCAATTCCAAGTAGGAAGTTGTATTTCTTGAAGCAAACCACCCGGCTTTTGGTGTTTGGATTTCACTTGTTGGCAATTTGAACACTTTGCAACAAATTCCGCTATGTCCTTCTTCAAGCCTTCCCACCAAAACACTTCTCTAAGGTAATGGTACATTTTTGTAGAGCCCGGATGAATAGAGTAACGGGACCCATGAGCTTCCTCAAGAATTCGGATCCTCAAACCATCTACATTGGGAACACATAACCTTCATTGATACCTCAATATACGATCCCCCTTAAGGAGAATAACTAATTAAGCTTACCAAGAACCGATTCCTTCAACTCCGTCAATGTTTGATCAAGGTGTTGTATGAACTTCACCTCGAACACCAAGGATGACTCGAAGTTATGATGGACCATAAAACCACCATTCGAAGAATCTTCCAATTTAACACCCAACCTAGCCAACCTATGAACATCTTTCACTAGGTATTTATTGGCTTCCTCTACATGAGATACGCTACCCATGGTCATAAGACTTAGATCATCCGCAACCACATTGGCCTTACTGGGGTGGTAGAGAACACTCATGTCGTAATCCTTCAGCAATTCCAAACACTTTCTTTGTTGGAGATTCAACTCCTTTTGAGTAAACACATATTGAAGACTCTTGTGGTCGGTATACACATCCACATGGACACCGTACAAGTAATGTCTCCATATTTTCAAGGCAAATACTACGGCCGCTAACTCAAGGTCATGAGTTGGGTAATATTTCTCATGCACCTTAAGTTGCCTAGAGGCATAGGCTATTACTTTCCCATGTTGCATAAGCACACACCCTAAGCCCACTCGGGATGCATCACAATACACAACAAAGTCCTTGGTACCCTCTGGTAAAGTCAACACCGGAGTGGTGGTAAGCCTATCTTTTAAGATTTGGAAGCTTTTCTCACATGCTTCCGACCACTCAAATTTCATTACTCTTTTGGGTCAAAGTAGTCAAGGGAGATGCAATGGAAGTAAAACCATCCACAAACCTCCTATAATAACCCACTAGACCCAAGAAATTCCTAATGTCGGTCGGAGTCAATGGTCTAGGCCAATTCTTGATCGGCTCGATTTGCTTTGGATCAACCTCAACTCCCTCACTAGAGATGATATGACCGAGAAACGCCACCGACCTCAACCAAAACTCACATTTGCTATACTTGCCAAATAATTGGTTCTCCTTAAGCACGTGTAACACCACCCTCAAATGGTCCATGTGTTCACCCTCATTTTTCAAATATACCAAGATTTCGTCAATGAAGACAATGACAAATGAATCTAGGTAACTTCGAAACACCCTATTCATGAGATCCATAAATGTCGCCGGGGCATTAGTGAGACCAAAGGACATTACTAAGAACTCATAGTGACCATATCTAGTTTGAAATGTCATTTTTGGTATATCCTCACCTCACACCCTAAGTTAGTGATACCACGATCTGAAATCAATCTTACAAAAGTAGCTTGCCCCTTCGAGTTGATCAAACAAGTCATCAATCTGAGGGAGAGGATACTTGTTCTTAATAGTGACTTTATTGAGTTGACGATAATCAAATGCACATTCTAAGGGACCTATCCTTTTTCTTCACAAATAATACGGGAGCACCACATGGAGAAATACTAGGTCTAATGAAGCCTTTGTCTAGTAAATCTTTGAGTTGAGCCTTCAATTCGGTCGGAGCCATACGATAAGGAGGAATTGAAATGGGGTTGGTATCCAGTAGCAAGTCAATACCAAAATCAATTTCCCGTTCGGGAGGAATACCGGGAAGATCATTAGGAAACACCTCCAGAAATTCCCTCACTACGGGGACCGACTCAATGGGAGGCATTTTGGATTCTAAATCTTTGACTCTTACAATATGATATAAACACCCCTCAGAGATCATTTTGCATGATTTTAAACAAGAGATGATTTGACCTCTAGGAGTATAATTTCCCCCCTTCCACTCTAAAACGGGTTCATTTGGAAAATTGAACTTGACAATTATAGTTATACAATCAATGGAAGCAAAACAATCATGTAACCAATCCATCCCCAAAATGACATCTAAATCGACCATATCAAGTTCTACTAAGTCAACATGAGTAACTCTATTGGGAAACATTATAGGATAATTTCTATATACCCTTTTTGCAACCACCGACTCACCTACCCGGGTAGTTACCATAAAAGGTTCATTTAGAATGTTGGACAAAATATCAAACTCTCGAGCTATCAAGGGAGTAACAAAAGATAGTGTAGCAACCGATCAAGTAAAGCATATACATCAATAGATAAGACTTGTAACATACCCATCACCACATCGGGAGAACTCTCTCGTTCACCCCTTGAGCGAAGTGCATAAAAGTGATTATTCTTTGGAGGGTCCACTTTAGAACCACTAGCTTGAGCTTGCCCGCTACCTTTGTCTTGCCCCTTAAAATTTTGGCAATACCTAACCTTGTGGCCACTCTTGCCACACCCAAAGCAATTGTTTGTCCCAATGAGGCAATCACCATAATGCTTCTTGCCACACTTTCCACAAGTCGGTTTCTTGTTTGGTGAGCTAGTACCTCTTTCCTTTTGAGACTTAGGGTTAGACACCCTATCATCACGAGCCTTGGGAAATTTGGTAGGCACTTGATTAGAAGACCTCTTCTTAAACCTAGGCTTGTCTTGGATATCAAGCCTACCATTTGAAAAACCACCATCAAAAGACTTTGCCCTCTTGTCATCTCTACTCTTTATATTGGCCCTTGTCTCTTCCACTTGTTGAGCATGAACCATGAGACAAGAAATGTTCATATTGTCATTTAGCATAGCCGAATGACATTCCTCTTGCAAGTCATCCGACACTCCAATCACAAAGCGGTTCATTTCATCTCTAGGATCGAAAACCAAAGAAGGATCATACTTTGACAATTTAGTGAATTTCGAAGAGTATTTAAGTACACTCATACATTCTTGACGAAGGTTGATGAACTCCACCACTTTGGATTCCCTCTTCTCCCTAGGAAGGAATCTATCAAGAAAAGCCTTCTTGAAAATCTCCCATGTCACCGGTCCACCTCTTAAGGGCCTATTGTCTCTCCATTGGACGTACCAAGTTTGAGCCACATATTTGAGTTGATAAGTGGCTAACTCGGCCTTCTCACTAGTAGTCAACCCCATAGCCTAGAGGATCTTGTAGGTTTCATCAGTAAACTCTTGGGGGTCTTTCTCACCGTGGACCCATAGAAAGTAGAGGGATTCATCCTAGTGAAATCCTTCAAACGGGAGTCCATGGTGCCAACATATTGGTTTGCTCGGGGTACCACCTCTCGATTAGCTTGGGCTGTCATGGATTGTGCTTGAATGGTGACGGCTTGTGCTTGAGTAGTAATGGCTTGGGACATTTGTAGAAAGGCCGCCCGTATGTCACCATCCGTCATAGGTGGAGGATTGACCGGAGCTTGGTCATCATTAGCATCTTCTTCGAGAAGAGGGACTTGATTGCCTTGGGGATGAACTCCCGCATTGACAATCTCTTCATCAAGTCTTAGAGCGGCTATTCTTCGATTATCATTGCCTATAATCACAAAAAAAGGATTAGATGCTAAAAGCACATAGATCTAAAACTCTAGAGGAACGATATTGGATTTCCAAGAAAAGGAGAGTTCCCTAAGCATCTTATAGTTTCCTATTCATAAGTGTGGAGCACTTCACAATTATGAATAAGAACCTACATAGACATGGTTAAATGAGACATCGAATCTAAAGATATTCAACCTCATGCTCTAATACCATGTTTGTCACATGACCTCTACCATACACATAATATAGTCAAATCGAGTATACATAAACCCTTCTTATATGAAGATTACTTAGTCTTCTACTTTTATTGCACATATATATAAGATATAACATAGTCATAAAATCGGATGTCTCATCTCATAACCATCTAAATAAGAGTATGACAATTGGTCATAGCCCATACAACAATACAATAGGATCCACATATAGGATATACAATCTTTAGTACTCTAATGAAAAGGACAGAACTAGAAGTCTTATAACTAGAACAATATCATAAGCTTGATAGTGGCATTGCCCTCGAAAAGTGAGGACCTACCCAACTTGGATGAGTGAGAATTCCAAAGCTTCCTTCAAAGTCGTCTCAAAAGCCCTTCAACGACCGGAACCTAAAATGTTGGGGAAAAGGGATAAAATGGGGTTAGTACACCACCATTGTACTAAGTATGAGACCATATGCACACACATCATAAAATTCTAAAAAAAGGACAATCCATTATAGTATACAATTTACTTTGAAAAGCCTTATGCACATTCAAGAAGATCATACCAACCAATAATACATATTCATTAAGTCAAGATTAAGTACATCACTAGACCAATAATATTAAGTCTTGTCAAGCCAACATGCATATCCACATAATTTGAACCCATAGTCAAAGACAGCCCTATTATCAAGCTACAACATCAACAAGCATGATTGAGAGTTCATTTCAACATAACCAAAAGAAGACCATTATCCATGAACCCTTATTTAGTCAACTAGTGCAATGACTAAACAAAGCCCCATAACCTTACTCAACCAAGTAAACTTAACAAGAACCATGACCAATGTCCGAATTCACATAACATATCATTAATAATACATATCATCATACTTAGCAATAGAGACCAAATCCATATTCATAAGTGAAACCAATCATCATATAGTATCATCAATGTGCAAGATCGTGATATACATATCATGTGCAATTATAATCATATACAAATATAAGAACATACTCCTAAGACTTCCCTCAAGGCTAAATAGTGAAATGTTTAGGTAGAGACACATACCCTACCTAGACTAAGCTAAACCCCTTAAGTCATCTTAGTTAGAGTTCATTCCTTTAGTTCATTTTACCTTTGGGAACATCTTTCCTTAACCGACATAGACCACATGAGCTAATGTGGAATCCAGTGTCATGGAACCCTACATCGAAAGAAGGCGGACTACTTGACAAGGTAGTACCAAAACATGAACATAGCAACTACGTGGATCAACTAGCTAGTATTCCTATGGGGGCAACATAGTTCAAGAACTAGGAGATATAGTTGGGACCCAATTTATGCTACATGCATTGTAGTCTCCAATCTCAAGACTACATTAGTGATCCTACCTTTCCTATGTGGGAAGGGACACTCCTCACACGAGTTCACTCGGTGCTAAGTTGGAGTCCCTTTTGAAATGTCTTTAATACCTTTATAATCATCATAGCTTAATGTAGGTCATAGGATCTATCCCTTATATAATAATCACTATCATAGCTCAATTAAAATTGCAAGAAAACACCTTTCATTACAACCCTCACATGTGAGATTAGCACATTTAACATCGTTATATCATAGTAAGGCACATAGGTACTTCATCACCAACCTTATATCAATACATCTTAAGAATAATCTCACAATCACATAATCAAGACATTTCAATTCAACATCATAACAACCCTATCAATCTTAATATAAGGTCCACTTCAATACAACATCATTACTTAAGCACAAGTAACCATAATTGAAGTAAAGAATAGAGATCACAAGACTTACTCAATCTTCTTCACAATGCCTTCATCAAGGTCTTACCATTAACCTCCAACTAAACCCAACAATGGTATATTAGCATCACATAATATTAACCAACATATAACAAGGCTAATTGAATCATTATACAACAATTCATCACTAGTTTTGAGACTTAGATCAAGTTGTCTACTTCACCATCTAGGTCAATTACTCAAGAACTAGCATGGTAGGACTACAATTCATCTCAATCTATTCATAAATTGGCACAATAGCATCATAAGATAGTAATTCACACATTACCCAAGTCAATTACATCAATACTAGATAGTTCAATTCAAGATCACAACCTAGGGTTAAGGGGAATAGGTTATCCTCTACAAACTAGACCAATACATCAATAAATAACATAATTAAGTTATAATACATGTTAATAGATTCATAATATCCTAAATAAATGATAAACAAAGCAATTCACAAGATCAATTTCGTATTGGATGAAAACCCACTTGAATTTCATACTTTTGAAATCCATTTGATAGAACCTTTGAGGAAAGAAGTCCCAAAGGTGAAAGGAATACCATACGTTAGTATTTGATGAAGATTGATGAAGAAAATTTGGTGACTGCAGCCCTAGAACCCACCTTGACCTTGTCTTCTATGGTGTTCTTCAACTTGGGAGAGAGAAAGAAGAGAGAAGAAAGATAGTTTGTGTTTTTGGGATTTATGAGGGTTAGGTTAGTTTAATTATCTTAGGGTCTTTATATAGGTCATTAACCCAGTTAATTAGGCTTCCCTAAACCCCTAACTAATTAACTAACCACCTATTTAATTAACTCAACCTAACTTAAAACGAGCAGCAGAACAGTTCACTCACCAACATGGCCCTGCCTACGCCTCGTTTGTCCATCGACAGACCAAGGACCAACTGTCCTGTTGGTCCGTCGTTTGGATCAGCAACTTGTAAAATTCCGCTTTTTCCAATTCTAAGTGTCCATTGAATGATGCAATATACAACCCGTGTCTAAACCTTTTCACACCTAGGTTAGGCTCTATAACTAGTCTTAGACTTTCGAAGTGTTACAAGACCCCTGCACTTAAAGGACCTTTTAACCAATTCAAATTTTACTTAAAAACGACGCGACCAAATCTGGGAAGTCACTGCGCGCCGTGGGTCACCTATATTCTTGGTCCTGGAATTTTATTTGGGACAGAATGGTTCGCAGTGGCCCCGCGTCAGGGCAAAAACTTTCCCTTTGAGTGTAGTTGGCGCGACGCGTCTTGGACCTCAAATCCTGGCTGCCTCGGCAGCTTGTTTGGCCCATGTTTGGGTCCTCCTCTAGGACCCTTTTGCTGGTCCTTGGGGCATCGTTCTTGGACGTTTTGACCCTTTATATGTCATTATATGTGTAGGAACCATCGATACCCAATTCCACCCTCATACCATACCACAAAACTCCACTACAAAATATTAACACACACTAGATCAACTTAGACTAGTTTTCGAACGTTTGGACGTTCTTGGACGTTTCACTTCCAAACACTTCCAAACTTCATACACTGCCTCTAAACATTATTATTAGTCATTTTAAGATCTTATAACCTTATGACACACATGTAAGGATCTACTTTCACCTAGTTCGTTTTTAGGGATGTTACAAGAACTAGGGCGGTGGGCCTAAAAGCCCAATTTTGGATGAAATTAGGCAAGGAGCCCAAGTTCAAATTTCTCTCTTTGCTTTTATTTATTGTATAACTTACATAAATATCATAATGTAAATCTAAATTACCTTCCATCCCTATTATTTTTGTAATTACATAAATCCCATATTTTTTATGCATTTTGGATACATAATTAATAATCTGGATAGATTATTGTTGATACATTATGTATCAATATGTTGCACTTATTGGGGGGGGGGGGAGAAAAGCTGAAAATCAAATTAAGATCTCATTGTATCCATTTGCTGCACTAATTAAGGGGGAAAATTGAAAATTAAATTAAGATCCCATAAATTACGCTATTTCATTCCAAATTATTTTCAATAATTCAAAATTCTACTGTGTAGCAAACCAAAATATTCAAAAATTAAATTTCTTTTTCTTGATCATCGTTCTCTCTGTTTTCATTAAAAAATTGTCAAAGTTTTTGATAAGAGAGGTGAGTTATGAAGGATACAAAAGTGATGGAATCGTTGTTGGACAAACAATTTCTTTGGTGAATCTTCAAGTTCATCTATATCCCCTCGATTTTTATTCAAGATTGTCAAAAATTTTGAGATTCAAAATCATTCTCCAATTCATTAAAGATCCTTTCAGTTTTGATTAAAAATTGTTGAAAATTTTGAGTTTCAAAATTATTTTCCTAGTTCATTGAAGATTCTTTCAATAGTGTTTATCATGTCCAATAAAAATGTACTTGATACATAAACTTTGTGTTATTTATCACACACACAAAAAAGATATTATGAAACAATTACATGTATAATGTATTTTTTTTATTTTAAAATATAGTATTTTTGAAACAAAATAAGATACATAAATAATAATGTATCATACACTAAATTTTTTAGTTATGATACATAAATTCAAATTTATACTAAATGTATCTGATACATAACAGTTACCAAACAATAATGTATCCATCTTAAACTTAAAATCTTATGGTCAACACTTCTTTATTTAATGTATCTAGTAGAAATACAACAATTATCAATTTAAAATTGAAAATATCTTCATGATCTCAAACAAAATAAGATACATAAATAATAATGTATCATGCACTAATTTTTTAGTTATGATACGTAAATACGAATTTATACTAAATATATTTAATACATAAAAATTGTCAAATAATAATGTATCAATCTCAAAACTAAAATCTTATGGGTAATACTTTCTTATTTAATGTATCTAGTAGAAATACAATACTTATCAATTTAAATTAAAAGGATCTTCATAATGTATCTTTTCCTAAATTTTTGGTAATTTTGAATCAAAATTATCAAAGATTCAACAACATTAATGTATCAATACCTTAATATGAACATTATGCATTGCATAAAACAAAGGTTATTGTAGCAGTGATGTATCAGATCAATGATGAGATTTACAAAGACTAATTTAAGACTCAAAATAAATGAGATACGTTAAAAATTTGTATCTTTGATAGTGATGGTTGTGCAATGGAATATCCAACTTTTTACTTTTTTATGGACGTTTTTCGATAGTAGAAACATTAATAGAAAATAAATATTTTTCAAGAAAAAATTTCAACGACAATATGATTAACTAAAATTGCAAAGGCTCAATAAGATTTCATTGAGATCAGGGGGCGGAGGTAATTTTTATTTTTATTTTTTAAGATGAAAAAATTAAAAAATAACAATAATAAAAGAAATTAAAATTTAAGTGATGGAAATAAATTTACCTCTTTGAATATTTTGAAATCTTTAATTGAAAATAAAAAAAATGAAATTCAAAAATAAATCAATTGATAAACTTGAGAGAGACACCTTCTGAAAATCAAAATGAATTTGAAGTTTGTAACTGCAAAAGAAGTGGAGACAATTTAGGGATAAAATGGAGGAATGAAATGGGGAGTGGGAAACGTGGGTGCAGCTTTGAAATAGAAGTGAAATATTTATGTATCCCGGAGATTTTATGAATTGGGAGAATTAAGGGATTTTTGAAATTTTTAAAAAAGGTAGGGATAATTTATTTGTTGTATTGTCTAACATTTTTTTATTTTGGTTTGATTTAATTAATTTCCAAAAGATAGTCATTTTTCATTTTATGTTAAAATTTTAAAATATTTATATTTTATTTATTACTTGTCTTGGTTTATAAGTTGTCTTGTCAATATTTGAATTATTTTTCTTAAAAATTCCCTTAGTTTATTTCCCTTCCATGAAAATAAAATGGATTTTATTACTTAATTAATTTTCTAAAATTAGTTAAATCGTTGGTCAACCGCATGTTAGCGGACATTTCAAATGCTTAATCCTTTTTCGAAATGTAAAGGGAAAATGCACAAGTACCGCCTAGACTATGACCAAAATCTCAGAGACACACTTTAACTAAACTAAGGTCCTATTACCCCTGAATTTTTTTTTGTAATTTTATACACCTTTTGTCATCTGTGGCACACTCCGTGACTCCATGCAATTGAGACGTTGGGAGATATTTGGATGTCACTTAAGCGAA
Source organism: Solanum sitiens (assembly GCA_016801875.1). Lineage (NCBI taxonomy): Eukaryota > Viridiplantae > Streptophyta > Magnoliopsida > Solanales > Solanaceae > Solanum > Solanum sitiens. The sequence continues at coordinate 447,789 of JABWTJ010000267.1, read as the reverse complement.
AAAGGTGCACAAAATTACAAAAAAAATAAGTTCAGGGGGTAATAGGACCTTAGAATAGTTAGTGTGTGTCTCAATGATTTCAATCATAGTCTAGGGGGGTACTTGTGCATTTTCCCAAATGTAAATTGAGCCCTGAAACCCTATGTCACATCCCGAAACCACACCCTAGAAGTTAGGGCACAATCCTGGATTTGCAACCGGCGTACTCGACCTCTCGGAGGTCTCATACAAGACCTTCATATCATTCATCGCATATACATAATGAAAAGTAGTGCAGAATTAAAACTTTTCATAAAACAATATCATAGTCTTTAAAAACTCTTTCATATAGAAGTAATAAGAAATACTAAGTCTCAATCTCATCATCTTAAGACACAAGAGTACTTGGGACACGTCCCATATGAAATATAAAACATAGTACTATTAAGTATATTACAATACTTCAATACGAAACATAGAAGACATATATACCCTCGAATCAAGTGAGGACATACTTCAACTTCTCTTCAACGACCTTCTAAATCCAAGTCTTCTTCCCTAAAGCTCTTCACCTACCAAGAACTATATAGATAGATAAAAGCATGGAATTAGTACAACCACATATACTAAGTATGGATTATGCATAAAAATCATAAAAACAGACATTTATTGGAAATATGCATATTTTTATTTAAATATCATAATATCATCATAAGAACAATATTTGAACTTAGAATCACATAAGAAATCATTAAAACCAAACATCATGTTTTTAGAACTCACTTTACAGTGAGCTCAATTCATTGTACGGTGAAGTACCTCACTGTTACAGTGAATTCACCTCCTTTCGTTTTAAAAACATTCTAGCATGTAGTATTCTCACTAAAGTTATCCTAAGATTAACTTAAGTCATACAAAGAGAGACCGCCCATACACCCTCTCTAGATGTGCCTAAACGATCCTCAAGATTATTCATAATGAGACACATACACCCCTACAATACACCAACATACAAGACATACATAATATGACAATCTCCCCTACCAAGGCTATCAAAAGACTTACTTAAGTACTCCTAGAAGAGAAAGCCTATACACCCTCTTCAAGGCTACCTAAATAATCCTTAAGACTTCCAAAGTTTAGATCATGTCAAACATAACAAGAAACTTCTCTAACTAGAGTCATTCTCAAAACTTCCATAGATAAGACATGAAGAGATCATCCTTTATGTCATCTTCACACTTTAACTAAGAAATCCTTAAGTCACTTTATATTAGGTACTTATTCATTTACAAACTTTATATCATTAAGTCATTACATTACTTAGTTCATTTAAAAGACATACATCACATAAAGAACATTCAAATAATGGTCTTGGAGAAGATTAGGGACTCTTACTAATATCTTAAAAGTCTATTGTGCAATGTATAGATAGCATCCCATACCACCACCTAAACCTCATAGAACATCTCTAATGCTAATAGGTATCGCATATGATGAGAATAGACAATAACCGACATAGACCATGGTAGCAAAGTATAGAATTCGGAGTTCTATCCTACTCTGATGAGGTTGTTCTACTTGCCAATGGTAGAACTTAGACACATCCCATGTAGGCACATGGTTAAGGAATATGAAGGGCATGTTTTGTAATCTATTCTCATTCTTTAACTAGAACTACATCCCTTACCATACTCACTCGGTGCTTCATACGCTCAAATTATACTTCCCTAAAGAAGTATAAGCGGTCGTATCAAGTAAATAACCCAATTGTTAGGTTGGGGTCGATCCCACGAGGAAAATGGCTTAGACTTAACTTTAATCTACGATTACGTCTATTTAGTCAAGTCCTTTCCGAAAACAATTAAATAAAAGGGGGGTTTTGTGTAATAAAAATGTTCAATTATTTCTAAGTAATCAAGTAGCAAGATTAAAACTTTGGTCGTTATCAAGTGATGAGAGAAACTAGGGCATAAGCGTTCCCCATAGGTTCATAACGCGATAATCCTAGCTATAACAACTCTTTCCTAGTGTCTTGCATGCAAAGTGGTAAGTTATGTATCTCTAATTCCTTAGTCCGACAACTAGAGAATTTCACCCCGTACCTTGGTCCGGCTATGTGTGTTGAATTACTAACCCTTACATTTACCTCATATTAAGCATCATATTCGATGTATGGCTAAGTTACTACTTCGCACCAATTGAGACTAGCCTATTAGATAGTGTATACTAAATCTATGTTAATAATTCTTTTCCTATTAACTACCTCCTTGGTCTGGCAAGTAGAAATAGGGCAAGTTCTAACGCGTGCACTCGTTAAAAAGAATTCTAAACGAAAGAATTATCAATACATGCAAGAACCTATTCTAGAATTGTTATTTAGCTAGTGTTATCTTGTTAATTACCCATGGTTCCCACAACCCTAGTTGTGGATTTAGTTACCCATGCTTAGAATTACACAATTCATGGTTGTTAAACAAGAATTCATGTACTTACTTTGACAAGTTTGAACAAAATCCAGAAATATCACTTGAATTAACGAAAATGTTATAAGAATCGATTGCGGAAACTTGAAGTAATTCCCAAAATCCAAAATTCAACTTCCAATAACAAGAGTATGAAAAATAATAAAAAGTCTAACCCCAAAAATGAGGTTTTTAACCCTATTTATAATAATAAAGTCCTAAATTAAAAAGGAGTTCTAAATATGGAAAATATGTCCCAAAACGTGTCTTCAGTCAACGACCCAACTGACGGTCCGTCGATGGAACGACGGACCGTCGACTGCCTCCGTCAGTCCACACTTAACTTTTTCTTCAGCCTTCACTTTTGCACCCTCTCTGTTATAATCGACGGACCAACAGCATGGTCCATCGTCTCACTTACGGTCCGTCGGTGCCTCCGTCCTTCCATACTTAGTGATTTCTTCAAGTCGGGTAATAGGACTACTCTCTGTTAGAAACGACGGTTTACCAGGACGGTCCGTCGATCAGTCGACGGACCGTTGATCAGTCGACGGACCGTCGATCAGTCGACGGACCGTCGATCCTTCTGTAGCCCCACATTTGGTCAGATTTCCCCGAGTTGCTTCCAAATGCTTGAACCTCCAGTCGATGATCACCACCTACGGACCGTTGATGGCTTCGTAGGTCATCACTTCTGCACTGATTTTAGCACAGTCTTCTGCATTTCTGTTTTGGACAGCTTTCCTGCAAACACATATAAAAATATATTAAAATTACTACAAAAAGGCCTTAGACACACACTAAACTTAAGGAAAAAACATTGAATGTACCGTGAAACCACGGTACATCAACACCCTCAACTTAAATTCGTTGTTTGTCCTCAAGCGACGCACTATGACTCACCATAATCCTTTTGTACAAAAGGACTCTCTTTTTAAGCTTTCACAATCATATGGCTATCAATCCCGATTTTTTATTGCTTTTAGTGCATGCTTTTACTCCTAGGCTCACTAGGCTCCTTCATGTGGATCAGACCATGACAGAGACTCTCCACGCACCGACACCTCTCCTCTTTTATTTCTCACCAAGGCACCAATTTTTTGATATTGCAACTAGTGTCCTCACTTCAAAAAAAATAACATCCTCTTTTTTCACATAGTGATTTCAAATTTGAGTATAAGGATTATTATTTAACACTCACTCTCAGAACAACTTCACACCTAATTGATACTTGTCGCCATAGGCTTGCCCTTATTTTCACTGCTTTAAGTTCACCATATTAGACTCTTAGGATCACGATAGGACTTTCTTGGCTTGTAACGTTGGATCAGGGTTAGGTATGGTACATATAGATACATTTTAATGACTTGTTGCCCTCCTTGACATTACGGCTAAGCGTCCTACCTCTTTCATTGTCTATTATGCCTTATTCTTCCTTTTCTTGTGCAAATGACTCTTCTTTTATTTTTAATTAATTGTTTTTTTAATAATCTTCTCAACCCCACTTTTCGGAACATTACTCATAATAGCCACCCTCAACTCATGGCTTTGCCATGAGTCGAGGTACACAATACCCAAGGTTGGGTTAGGACCAAGACGAGATTGGTTTCTGCATTAGCCACCCTTAACTTATGCTTTTGGCCTAAACTGAGGTGCACATGTCCAAGGAGGGACCAGGGCCAACACATTATACCCAGAAAAGATTTCTTGTGGTACAAAAGAAAGGTTCATTGTAAGCTCAAGATATTTGGATCAAACAGGAATTAATTTCATTTGGTTTTCTTTCATTTAGGCTTAAAATTGACTAATTTGAACAAGGGCCTATGATCCTTTCCTAATTGACTAACATAGATTACTTTTGCAGGACTAACCGGGCAAGTTTTGGCTAGGTACCAACCGTGGACTATGCTACTTTCCTCACACTCTCTTAACACCTCATTACCCTACCAGATTATCGGACACCTAGTTCGAGTTTAGATTGAGGGTCATGCAATGGTGTATCTCTATGTCATGCTTAGAGCCAACACATTCACATACACTATGCCTAATCATGCAAGCATTCTCTTTAGAATGGGATATCATTGTATTTAGCCATCATGCTTCAGATTTCACATTTATACTTTGTACAAGATACTAAACAGGCCGGTTCAACAGTAAAATAACCAGTCTCTTGGGGCAAAAGAACACGGGCAAGAAAACCCCAAGAGAGGATCGTGAGTTGGGCTACTCAGACTTCACCCTAACACTCACTTTCCATTTACCCCACCCCCAACAAGAAAGCATGCAATTGTCCCCAGTGTATAATAAATATAATAATAAGGTGGTAGGTGAAGCAAACCTGAGGCGCATAGCGCCGAAGATCAACAAGCAGGCAGGTCCGGTTGCCCAGAACCCGCTCCATCAGTATTAGGGACACCATCAGTAGTGTCCGCAGCAATGTCTGCACCCTCAGTGATGCTCCACTCAACATCCTCAAGCCTGGGGCGAGGTTTCCAAACAAATGACATGAGATTAGGGAGCAGATGATAAGGACATACTTGTATTCTGTAGTGGAGTAACTGTGAGGGTGAACTTTGCAATGATCAACACTAAGGTCGCCTTTGAACACCGACCGGAAAGATGAAAGAAAAGGATGGGAATTTGGGGAATGAGGGTTTTGGGAATGTGGAGATGATGAGAGAATATGAAATCAGAGAGGATTAAGGGTGAATTAGTGTGTGAGTGAGTGGGGGAGTAAGGGAATATGGGGAGGAAAACGGTTGGGGGAGAATTTGAAAAGGTGGGGAAGTAACTAAAGAGTTTACATTCATTATATAGCCGGCCGGGTCGGGTCGGGTCCTTGGATCTGGGGAACTTACGATTCTCCGTCGACGGACCATAAGTCAATCGACGGTCCATCGACTACTCCGTCGATTGTGTCCTAACTTAGACAATATTGAAAAACAAACCTGGGATCCACGGACCCTATCGACGGTCCGTCGATGGGACGATGACCCGTCGATTGGTCCGTCGATCAGTGCACAAGACTAATTTCTGCAGATTTTTTGTGATTTGGTCCCTGCACATTTAGCACCCAATAAGCCATTCTTTTTGTGTTTTCTGGACACTTTTTAGACACGGACCCTAAACTACTCTCTATCCAACAGACTTAAAAGAAATAAAAGAAAATTTACACAGGACAATAAGTAAAAATCGAAATAATGCGACTATTCCTACTAAGACAAAAAAAACTAGTGTTGGCTAGAGGATACATATTGGGTTGCCTCCCAATCAGCCCTTGATTTAATGTCGCGGCACGACTCAAGAATCTTGATTACTCAGACTTCATCAAGATGGTATGCCTCAACCACTTCATTCACATTCTCCTCATGCCCAAGGTAGATTTTGATTCTTTGCCCATTCACCTTGAACCGTGCAACCTCCTTGTTCTCCAACTCAACCGCGCCATGAGGGAAAACTTGAGTGATCAAGAATGGACCAGTCCATTTGGACTTGAGTTTGCTCGGAAACAAGCGCAACCTAGAGTTGAACAAAAGCACCAAATCCCCAACCGTAAATTCGCGCTTTTCAATCTTTTGGTTATTGTACTTCTTCATCTTTTCTTTGTAGAGGGATGAACTTTCATACGCCTTCAAGCGAAACTCATCAAGCTCATTCAACCCATTTAGCTATTCTGCAGCTTCATTGCAATCCATCTTCAGTTTCTTCATCGCCCACATGGCCTTGTGATCTAACTCAACTTGTAAGTGACAAGCCTTCCCATATACAAGTTCGTAATGAGACATACCTATGGGAGTCTTGTATGCTGTCTGATAGGCCCAAAGAGCATCATCAAGCCTCCTTGACCAATCTGTTCTACTAGCATTCACTGTTTTGCCAGAATTTGCTTGATTTCTCTGTTTGACACCTCGACTTGCCCACTAGTCTGTGGATGATAGGGAGTGGCTACATTGTGGCGAACCCCATATTTCTCCAATAAACCTTTGAACAACTTGTTGCAAAAGTGGGATCCCCCATCACTAATAATGGCCCTAGGGGTGCCAAATCTGGAAAATATATTCTTTTTCAAGAACGCGGTGATACTCTTCCCTTCATTGTTTGCAAGTGCTATGGCTTCCACCCACTTTGACACATAATCAACCGCCACAAGAATGTACTTCATCCCATGACAACTCACAAAAGGGCCCATAAAGTCAATGCCCCACACATCAAACAACTCAATTACAAGAATGGGATTTAAAGGGAGCTCTTGCCTTCTAGAAACACCTCCATCTCTTTGGCACCTATCACATGCCTTGGAGAACTCATGAGTATCTTGGTGGATGGTTGGCCAATAGTAGCTACATTGCAAGATCTTATGGGCAGTCCGGACACCACTATGATGCCCACCCACAGGTGAGGAATGACATGCCTCCAAAACACTAAGCATCTCAACTTCCGGCACACAACGGCGAATAAGCCCATCGGCATAACTCCTATATAAATATGGATCATCCTAAAAGAAATTTTTCACTTCACGCATGAACTTTTTCCTTTGATGAAAGGACAAGTCCGATGGGACGATATCACTAGCCAAGAAATTCGCAAAATCGGCGAACCATGGAATCAAGTCATCAAGTCATGAGAAGAGCCAATACATGGTCATCAGGGAAAGTATCATCAATGTCAGCCTTTTCATCCAATTCTCGCATAGCTTCATCCTCTAATCTGGACAAGTGATCGGCAACTTGATATTCGATCCCTTTTCTATATTTCACTTCAAAGTCAAACTCTTGCAACAGTAATACCCATCTAATCAACCTCAGTTTCGCATCCTTCTTTGCCATCAAAAATCTCAAGGAAGAATGATCAGTATGCACTATAACTCTCGTGTCAAGCAAATGGGAGCGAAATTTTTCGAAAGCAAATACTACCGCAAGGTGCTCTTGTTCAGTCACAGTATAATTCTTTTGAGCTTCATTAAGGGCCTTACTGGCATAATAAATGGGGTGAAGGATTTTATCCCTTGTTTGTCCCAATACTACATCAAGAGCAACCCCACTAGCATCATACATCACCTCAAATGGTTTGCTCCAATCCGGGGAAATAATAATGGGCGCAGACACCAACTTCTCCTTCAACTCTCCAAATGCCTTCAGACAGTATTCATCAAAATAAAATTTACACTATTTCTCAAGTAACTTGCACAGAGGATGTGCAATTTCTGAAAAATCCTTGATGAACCTCCGGTAGAAGCCCGCATGCCCAAGAAAACTACTCACACCTTTTACAGAGATGGGTGGAGGAAGTCTCTCTATCACCTCAACTTTGGCTCGATCAACCTCTATACCCTTCTCTAAGATGCGAAGGCCCAATAAAATACCTTCTTTCACCATGAAGTGACATTTTTCCCAATTTAGCACAAGGTTGCAATCTTCACATCTTTTGAGAACTTTAGCCAAGTGACTCAAATAATGATCAAAACGAGTCACCAACAACAGAAAAATCATCCATAAACACCTCAATGGTGTCCTCCACCATATCGGAGAATATAGACATCATACATCTCTGAAAAGTAGCCGGTGCATTACACAACCCGAAGGGCATCCTCTTGAACGCGAAAGTTCCATAAGGACAAGTAAAGGTGGTTTTCTCTTGATCTTCCGGTGCAATAGATATTTGGTTGCAACCCGAACAACCATCAAGAAAACAATACCACCCCATTCCTGCAAGCCTATCCAACATCTGATCCATGAAGGGCATAGGAAAATGGTCCTTCTCAGTCTATGCATTCAATTTCCGGTAATCCATACACACTCTCCATCCGGTCACCGGCCTCATTGGAACAAGCTCATTTTTCTCATTAAGGACCATAATAATTCCCCCTTTCTTAGGCACACACTGAGCAGGTCATACCCAACTACTATCATTGATCGGATATATAACTCCGGCATCCAACCACTTAATAATCTCCTTCTTCACTACCACTTGCATAGGTGGATTTAAACGTCGCTGTGCTCAATACATGTCTTATGATCGGGCATGAGTTGGATTTTGTGTGAACAAATATTGGGAGGGATCCCAATAATATCCATAATAGTCCACCCAATAGCTCTCTTGAACCTCTTCAACACTTCCACCAAATACTCTACTTTATGCGCATTCAAATCTGACGCAATAATTACCGGCAAAGTGTCACCTTTTCCCAAGAAAACATACCTCAGATGAGGTGGTAGAGCCTTAAGCTCCAATTTTGGGGCCTCCTCAATAGATGGTTTCGCGGGTGGAGACTCGCGATACTTCATATATAACTCCAACTTCTTTGGTTTAAACCGAATATCACCTCAATCAAGTTCCGCAACCAATGACCCATACTCTACAATACCATCACTCTCAAAATTCATAATCACTGCCGCTAGTGCCTCAACACCAAGACGCTCTTCTATTTGTACCTCCGATGGATTCTCAACTCTGTAAGATATCGCACTGGAGATCACCACTCTGCCTCATGGACCTACAAATATTGAAAGTCGCTTTTTCATTGTTCAACCGAAACTTCATTTGCTCTTTCTCCATGTCAACCAAGGCGCGACCGGTAGCAAGGAATGGCCTCCCAAGAATAATAGGCACCTCAAAATCCACCTCACAGTCAAGAATCACAAAATCGGCCGGAAATATGAAAGACTCCACCTTCACTAACACATCATGGAGTATCCCAATAGGCCTCTTCACTGTTCTATCGGCCATCAGTAACCGCATCGCAATGGGCTTTGGGTCACCCAAACCCAACTTCTTGTAAATGGAGAGAGGCATGAGATTTATGCTTGCCTTAAGATCACATAATGCTTTAGCAAAGTGTAATAACCCGATTGTACATGGAATAGTGAAAGCACCTGGATCTTCTTTCTTTTTCACAAGAGATCTTGTAGCAATAACACTACAGTGTTGCATCCGATCATCATCCTCAAAACTAACCGATCTCTTCTTAGTGACCATATCTTTCATGAACTTGGCATAACCGGGCATTTGTTCAAGAGCTTCTATCAAAGGGAACATTGATGGAAAGTTGTTTCAATATATTAATAAAATGCCGATATTTACCATCCTCGGTCTTTTTCACCAACCTTTGCGGGAATGGTGATGGTGGTCTTCGAATGGGAGTCACCTTTTGGGGCATCTCTGCTTCTTTCACCGCTTCATTTACCAACTCACCACTAGCTTCTACTACCTCATCTTCTCTTCTCATCTCATCTTCTATGCCAGATGGCATAGGTGGATCAATGGTTTGCTTACCACCTCGAGTAGTGACTGCCATACAATGTCCATCATTTTTTGGATTTTGAACAGTATTGCTAGGAAGAGTACCCGGTTGATGTGGGTTCACAGCAGAAGATAATTTAGCCATTTGCAACTCAAGATGCTTGATTGAGATTGCATGTACATCCACCTTTTGCCCAATATTTGCTAAATCACCTCTCAACTCTTTGGCGTGCTCATCACTAGCATCAAACCTCCTCATCATCTTCTGCAACATATCCTTAACTCGCGCCATACTGCCTCCACCATCCCTAGGAGCAACTTCCCGATTTTGAGGTGGAACATAGGGCCCACTCCAATCATTTCTGTTACCATAGTTACCCCGGTTGAAGTTGTTGTCGCGGTTGAAGTTTCCATCTCGAATATGGTGACCCTCTCGATTGTAATTACCATAGTTTCGACCTTGATTTCCTTGACCTTGGCGCCAATTCTCCTGATTGGCGCCTTGGGCATTTGGCCAGAAACTCCCCGTTCGCTCATTCACTGCGTAAGAATCTTTCTCATAGTAGTAGTCATCAACAAGTGGTGGTGGTTTAGCCAAATAGTTCACCGCATTTACTTTTTTCGCACCCCCAGTGACATGTTTCAACACTAACCCAAGCTCACTTCTCATTTGAGTCATCTCTTCACGAATCTCATATGCGGCTGGGTTGTATGTAGATTGCACCGCAAAAGTGTTTCTCCAGTATCCGACTTCCTAGTGCTCCAAGCTTAATTATTTCGGGAGATTTTCTCTAACTTCTCAGCGATCTCTGCATAAGTACACTCCCCATAGGAACCACCCGCAATCGTATCAAGAACTGCTTTATTATTATCATCTTGCCCCCGATAGAAGTACTCTTTCAATGACTCATCATCTATGCGGTGGTTTGGGACACTTCTCAAGAATGAGGTGAACCTATCCCAAGAACTGCTTACTGACTCCCCTGGTAATGCCACAAAGTTGTTCACCCTATCTTTGTGGTTGAGCTTCTTCGACACCGGATAGTAACGTGCTAGGAACACATCCCTCAATTGGTTCCAAGTATAGATCGAGTTATAGGGAAGTTCAGTAAACCATATAGCAGCCTCTCCCGTCAGTGAGAGAGAGAACACTCTTAACCCAATGACGTCCATGTTCAAGTCAGGCCTCCCTACACAACTCTTACACACCAACCTTAGTTTGGCGATGTGAGCATGTGGATCCTCAAATGGTAGCCCCGAAAACAAACCTCTAGCGGTGAGCATCTGCATCAAGCTACTAGTTACCACGAAAGTATGACCATGTGGTAGAGGAGGTAGGACAAGTGGCCCGTCAGAGTCAGTGATGTTAACATTTCCCCTATAGTACTCTTGAGAGCGTGGGGCAGGAGGTTGCCTCCTTAGATCCCCTTCACCAGGGTTCTCAACCATCACTTGATTATGAGTATCAACCGGTGGAGGAAGTTGACGGTTGATCTCATCACCAATATTAGCAGGATTGTGTGGATTGTTCATTCTGCAAAGTGTACGGTTTAGTTTAGGATCAAGTGAAAGTATTGGTTCTCCTCGACTCCGTGTACTTGGCATACACTAGAGTTAGACCTACAAGAGACAAAAAACAAAAAGAAAAAGTAAAATTAGGAAATTATTGACTAAAATTTGATAATGTGCTTAAAGTTAATCTAAAAGCCACTTTCCCCCGCAGCGGCGCCAAAATTTGATACGCTCAAATTATACTTACCTAAAAAGTATAAGCGGTCGTATCAAGTAAAGAACCCAATTGTTAGATTGGGGTCGATCCCACGAGGAAAATGGTTTAGACTTAACTTTAATCTACGATAATATCTATTTAGTCAAGTCCTTTCCGAAAACAGTTAAATAAAAGGGGGGTTTTGTGTAACAAAAATGTTCAATTATTTCTAAGTAAACAAGTAGCAAGATTAAAACTTTGGTCTTTATCAAGTGATGAGAGAAACTAGGGCGTAAGTGTTCCCCATAGGTTCATAACGTGATAATCCTAGCTATAAAAACTCTTTCCTAGTGTCTTGCATGCAAAGTGGTAAGTTATGTATCTCTAATTCCTTGGTCCGGCAACTAGAGAATTTCACCCCGTACCTTGGTCCGGCTATGTGTGTTGAATTACTAACCCTTACCTTTACCTCATATTAAACATCATATTCAATGTATGGCTAAGTTACTACTTCGCACCAATTGAGACTAGCATATTAGATAGTGTATCCTAAATCTATGTTGATAAATCTTTTCCTATTAACTACCTCCTTGGTCCGGCAAGTAGAAATGGGGCAAAATCTAACGCGTGCACTCGTTAAAAAGAATTTTAAACGAAAGAATTATCAATACATGCAAGAACCTATTCTAGAATTGTTATTTATCTAGTTTTATCTTGTTAATTACTCATGGTTCCCACAACCCTATTTGTGGATTTAGTTACCCATGCTTAGAATTACACAATTCATGGTTGTTAAACAAGAATTCATGTACTTACTTTGACAAGTTTGAAGAAAATCTAGAAATATCACTTGAATTAACAAAAATATTGTAAGAATCGATTCCGAAAACTTGAAGTAATTCCCAAAATCCAAAGTTCAACTTCCAATAACAAGAGTATGAAAAATAATGAAAAGTCTAACCCCAAAAACGAGGTTTTTAACCTTATTTATAATAATAAATTCCAAAATTAAAAGGAGTTCTAAGTAAGGAAAATCTGTCCCAAAATGCGTCTTCAGTCAACGACCCAACTGAAGGTCCGTCGATGGAACGACGGACCGTGGACTGCCTTCATCGGTCCACACTTAACTTTTTCTTCAGCCTTCACTTTTGCATCCTCTCTGTTACAATAGGCGGACCAACAGCATGGTCCGTCATCTCACATACGGCCGGTCGATGCCTCCGTCCTTCCATACTTAGTGATTTCTTCAAGTCGGGTACTAGGACTACTCTCTGTTAGAAACGACGATTTGCCAGGATGGTCCGTCGATCAACGAACCATTGATCCTTCCGTAGCCCCACACTTGGTCAGATTTCCCTGAGTTGCTTCCAAATGCTTGAACCTCCAGTCGACGATCACCACCTACAGACCGTCGATTGCTTCGTAGGTCATCACTTCTGCATTGATTTCAGCACAGTCTTCTGCATTTCCATTTTGGACAGCTTTCCTGCAAACAAAGATAAAAATATATTAAAATTACTACAAAACGGCCTTAGACACACACTAAACTTAAGGAAAAAGCATTGAAAGTACCGTGAAACCACGGTACATCAGTGCTAGCCTTCGTTCTCATAGATTAATTCACATTAAGGTTCATATAAATGGGTCCCTATCAAGTTCTTGACCCAATTACGTTTACCCTACCAAAGAAAGGTCCACTAGACTACCTCTCTAAGGCGACAAAAAGCTCATCATGACTTTCCTAAGGATTGATATGATGACGTTCCAGCCAATCAACCTTAAGTCCATCATTCATTACATGAAGGATACCATTACGGCTTTCGACTTCAAGTTTCATAACCTTACCACTAGGTTCAAGGTTTCCCATAAAGGACCCTCTTATCATCATTCAAGGTCTCACCTAACATTCATTCATTCAAGACGAAGACACTTTAGGTTCCTAGGTCAAGATATCACATATTCATATTCATACATGCATCAAGTAAGGAACACAAGTCTACCTAAACAAGACACAACATACTTCATTTTATTCATATTGCTTAACATTCTTTAGACACTTAGGAATGACCCTTAACATCATTTAGTCAACCTATTCATTACTATATCATCATCAACATAACCATTATAGACTCGTATATCCAAGTTAGGAACAACCATGTATCAACTCTAAGACTACACACTTAACACATAGTCATAGCATAACATGATCACCTAAATAGTATTCATAGAATAACATATACTTTCACATTACTTCACATATAGGTAGATATGATCATACATCACATAATCAACTACACAAATCAACATATACTTCAACTAGTGCCGACAAGGCCATGATCATCAATATACTTAAAATAACGCCGATAAGGCCACATCAATTCACATAACACTGCCACCATAAGTGGACCAAACCAATCACAACATAATTGAAATATAATTAACATTAATTAAAGGAAAATAGGGCAGCGTACCACCACTTCATCATCAACACTTCATTCCAATGTCAAATCATCCAATTCAATATCATAAGGCCCTTACCCATGGCCATGAACACCAAATCAATACATAAACTATAATACTCAATGAAATCTAAGCCAATTCATTATAGATTCAACAATCTAAGACCAATTAAACATCAATTGAATACAATTCTTATATCATTAGAAAGCCCATAAGAAACTACACATGAATCCATAAACATTAGACCAATATCAAGTAACCCATAAATTAGTCAAAAACTAGGTTTCATCAATTACATGTGTTCATAGGTTAATTGAGTTAAAATAACCTTAATAACCACAATTCAATTACTAAACAATGATTAAAAAACATTAATGCAAGAACCCATTGTAGATCATGAAATAGGTCAATTCATCTTTTGAACACTTTAGAAAACATCTTTGAAAGTTGGGCTCCTTGATGAAACGAGTTTCAAGGATCAAAATTCATACCTTAACAATGCTAATCCTTCAATTTGATGAAGAATCTCCACTCAATTCACCAATCCAAGATCTTCCTTGAGTTTTAGCTTTAATGGAATCTTGGGGAATTTCTAAGGGATTTTGGGCTTTTTATTTTGAAGAATGAAATCTTCTAAGTGTTAAAGACTTAAATACACATTTAAAATACCCAATAGAACCCTTAGAAACCGGCAATACTCTTATTTGGAAGTGGGGTGAAATTACAACATCACCCCTCACTTAACAGTGAAACTGCATCCAGGACACAGACCATCGACGGTTGGGCAGTCGACGGACCGTTTGTCCATAAATGGACCGTCTTGTCCTCCCGTCGTTTGTCTCAGAGGCTCGACATGGTTCTCCTCCTTACCCAGCCTAAGTACCTACCAATGGCACCCATCGACGGGGCGTTGATTGGCCCACGAGCCATCGATGCCTCCGTCGTTTGGGGCTGCCTTGGACAGTCTTGACAGCAAGTTTTGGGTCCTTCTTCAAGGACCCTTGGATGGTCCTTGGGGATGTTTTTCCGAACATTTCTAACCCAAACATGACCGTATACGAGTTTAGGACCTCTCACATGAATTTCACCCAAAACAAACACGTAAAACTCTACAAAACATGCCTAGACACACAAGGTCATTTCAAGGCACATCTTTTGAACGTCATGAACGTTTGACCTCCAAACTTCTCAAAACTTGACAAACTGCCTATATACATCATATAAACCCATTTAAGGACCATAATACCTCATGAGACACACGTAAACACATAGAACCACATATGAGGCACTAAGGTGACTTAGTCGTCGAACGTCTTGGTCGTCCCTTGACGTTTGACTTCCAATGCACCTAATGCTTTAGACACTGCCTCAATACCACATAATAGACCATATAAGGACCTTATACCATCATGACCACAATGTTAAGCTCTAGTTCACCTATGTCAGCTTCGGGATCTTACACCCTCTTTGGATTTCAAATGATTTTTGATCTGTTTAAATCTTTTAAAATCTTAATTTTTTTAAATTTTTTCAAAACTTAAGTGGCCACTCTCTTTGAAAATTGATTTTATCTTTAAAACCTAAGTTAAGTTGATTTTCGGAAACTAAGTCTTTTTATTTCTATTTTTCTCTAAAACATTCATCATATTTTTGGTAACTTTCCTTGTCTGGACATGTAGACGTTAAACATGTATATCTCTCTCATACGAGATCGCAAGTTAGAAACTTGGTGGCGTTGAAAAGATAATTCAAAGGCCTTTCATTTGATATTTTATGATTCACCTAACTCATCTTGCACTGAAAGTTATGGTTGCTCGAAGTTGATCCAAAACTTCAAGGAACTTAGGAATGAATTGAATGAATACTTTCTACTTCTTTTTGAAACTCATGGTGCGACATCTAGTTACCTTAATACTTAAGAAAACTTTAAATTCTTGGTAAAAACTTATTCACTACGAAGGATGGTTCAAGTCTTAGCTCAAAAGAATTTCGGGGTGTTACACATATATTGTATTGATGTCATTAAGGCTGATCATTTCACTTAATTGATATCAAATCAGAATATATGTACTTTTATAATATCATTGATTAATGATTAATTTCTTAACGATAAAACTTAATGATACAACAACAATATAATTAATGAATAATTTTTTTTTTGGGGGGGGGAGGGGGGGAGGGGGGGGGTCGGGGTGGGGTGAAAAAAAAAATTAGTTGATATGGGGGGGGGGGGGGGGGGGGGGGGGTAAGGGTAGTGGGGTGGGGTTGGGGGTGAAAAAATGAAGTTTAAAATATTTTTAAAAAAAAAATTTATTTTTTTTTGGGGGGGGGGGGTGGTAGGGGGGGTGGGGGGGTTCCAGGATATGGGTGAATAATGGAAATTTTGAAGTTGAAAATATTTTTTAAAATAAACTTAATTTTTATAGGGGGGGCTAGTAGGGTGGGGGGGGGGGCTAGTAGAGGGTGGGTTGGGGGCTGGTAGGGTGGGGGGGTAGGGGCGAGGTTGGAAGAGAGTTTTGAAAAATGTTTTCCTTAAGTTTTGAAGGGAAGTCATTCTCCTTAAATTTGAGGAAAATGAGTTGATTAGAAAAACATTTGGCTCAACCAAACATGAGAAAATTGGAAAACATTTTCCGAAAAATATTTTCCTTCATACCAACACACCCAAAGTCATCACTCAAGTTGTTCCGATTTTTAAAAAGACACCTTAACTTTGCACACGTCCTATTACCTCACCAAATAATTTGGAATAGATATTATTATATCATTTTTCGTCCACCTGACATAGAGAGTGGTGTGCACTCTCTCAAAGAGTGTGAACATACTAAAATAACTAATTTAAATAGTATGTGTGTCTGCGTGTTGTGCGGATATATAAAATGTATTATTTTATAATTTTAAAATAACTAATATGAATTATTATTGAGTAATAAAAATGCATATGTAACAAATACTTAGTGGGTAGTTATGAGTCTCTTTTTTTTTTATAGCTTTTTTAAAATTTGTTTAGCCTTTTTAAAATATATCATAATTTTTTCTCTGCAGTAATAAGTATAAATAACAATGACAGATGATATAGGATTTAATTTTTAAAAATTTCAACTAATTTTATACAAAATTATTAATCGTATTAATAAAATTGCAAAGCACGTCTAACATGCTATTTATGAGTAAACCGTAAAATATACATAGCAAACACATTTTAAGTCAATTTTATTAATCCAATATTTGAAAGTAGTACTATTAATTATTATCTTAGATTCAAAAACATGTAGACAAATTTTATATTGAAAATATAAATGAAAATGAAAATCTGAAAATAACTGTTGACATCAAATTTGACCGACCTTTTACTACTTTTAGGAATGTTATTCCATTAAATACGTATTTATCATCTGAATATCTTTTTGCGGGATATCTGCTATGTTCGTCTGTTTCTGTACTTTAAAATCCTTAGATTATTGATAATAACTGGTTTGAAGTATTAAGTGATACGTTAATTGATGATCCTTTGAATATCCTTTTTCATTCAAAATTGGTCGTTCTTAATGGGATTTTCTCCTAAATTAATGAAATTAACTTTTAAAAAAGTGTGTTGGATTATTTGATTGGCTTGATTGATTTTTGCATAATATTTTCCGGACAGATTTGGTGGCTCTTGGTAAGGTAAATTTGCTTATTATTTATTTATCATTGATGGTAATAACCTTATTTGGGACCGTTTAATATCTCAAACGGTCACTCAATTTTGACCGGTTTACTTAGAAAGTCACTTAATATTAAGTAATTTACTCAAAAAGTCACTCAACTATTGATATTTCACTAAGGAAGACACTCATATTTTACTTTAAAAGTCATTCAATTAATTTAAATAATTTCTTCATTAAATTTTGCTGAAATACAATTTCATTTAAAACTAATTTTTTTTAAAAAAAGCGCAATTTAACTATTTATTAAATTTTAATTATTGAAATATATATTTTTTAAAAATAATAAAAGATCGCTATTGTGCATCTTATTTATTATCCCTTTTAATTTAGTAAGAGATTGCTATTTAAAATGTATAGTGCAATTGTCAAATTAAATTTAAAACGTACAGTAGCATTGCTTATAATCTAATAAAAAATAATAAATTGTTGTTATTTTTAAATGTACAAGAGCAATTCTATTCTCGAAATTGTTTTACTGGAAGTCAGGAATTAAACGTGCTAAAAAATGTTATTGTTCATTTTTTCAAAAAATTGTAATTCAATAACTAAAGAAGGTCAATAAATAAGAAAATAAAAATCAATATCTTGTTAATTCTTAGAAAATAATTTTAAATAAACGTTAGATTTTTAAAAAATAAATTATTTAAATTTGTTGGTGACTTTCTAAATGAAATATCAATAGTTTAATGACTTTCTAAGTAAAATACTAATAGTTGAGTGACTTTTGAGTTACAAAATAAAGTTGAGTGACTTCCTAAGTAAACAACTCAAAGTTGAGTGACTTTCTAAGTGATGTATGTAAAGTTAAGTGAACATCTGAAATATTATCTCTTAATAGGAGTGAAATATTATCTCTTAACAGGAGTTGAATGGAATTTTACTTGTTTTATTTTAGTTAAGTTATATAAATAGAACTAAATGTAATGTTATTGATTTGGCTCTTCACTGTTTAAGGAAAATTAATATTATTCTTCCTTGTTTTATTTTTGTCCTTTTAGATTTCTTATTTGCATATATTTGGTAAAAATAATAATAAAATTTTTTGATTTGACTCTCTTAAAATAAAATAAAAAATATTAATTGATCTCTTTTTTCTTATTTGAAAATTGACTGATTTCTTACTTGTTTATATATGGTAAAATAATATTAATTAAGGTAAAAGAATATTGTACTCCTAATTTATCTAATTTATTCCTTTTCTTATGTGCTCTTTGATATATAAATAGGATCATCTTCTCATTCTCTCATTACTCATTCACTCGCTTTTACCACAAGTGCTACATTATTCTTAACTCTCATACTACTCTCATATCCTAATCCTTTATATACTCTTTGCTCTCTAAAAGAAATTAAGAATCTTTACAAAATATTTAAGTGTTTTCTTTGTTGTGTTGTTGTTGTGGTTTGGAAAGTCTATCAATATGTCATTGTTGATAAACTTTTTGCATAATTGGTTAGCCTTCTATTATTTTAAATTTCGTTTTTGTTTTAAAATAAGTAGCTAACAAATTAATAATAATAAACTAATTAAGAACAAGAACAAACAAAGAGATAGTAGAAATGAAGATATATGCCAAACTTTTTCTTATTCTTTATATTTGGAAAAGTACTACTATTT
Organism: Solanum sitiens; assembly: GCA_016801875.1. Lineage (NCBI taxonomy): Eukaryota > Viridiplantae > Streptophyta > Magnoliopsida > Solanales > Solanaceae > Solanum > Solanum sitiens. The sequence goes on along the minus strand of JABWTJ010000267.1, from coordinate 428,610 downwards.
ATAGTGATAATTGGAAAGATATAAATTTGTCACTATTTGCGAAGTGTAAGATATGTCCACATGTCATTCGCAATTGCTTGCAACAAGACAAGTAATGTGAGTCATTATTTTTGGTGGTTTTCATGTGTCATTGTATTTTGATTAGCAAGTGAGTCTAATTTTGATTGAATTGTCTCTTGCAATTTTGACCAATCACATCTTCGTCGACATTCTTTGACAGATAAGGGTTCAAGGTCATCACTGTCTTGCATAATGTTAAGTGCAACATGATATGCGAAAACATTATTAACTACGATTTTCGATCGATCTAAACTTATCTCATCACCTGTAGAACTTATTGAAAGTTCTTCATTCACTTGATTCTCGGGTTCACTTATCTCTTCAGAAATATCAGGATTAATTAGATCTTGAATCTTATCTTCGTGAGATTCTTTTGTAGTGTCATTTTTCGTACTTCTTTTTCTAGAATTTTTATCTTTTGAACCCAATGATCTGCCACGCTTCAAGCGTGTTTGTGATTCTCAAGTCATGACACTTGTAGATAGTTCTTTTGGGACGTCAATCCGGATAGACACGTTTTCTGCGGGAGTATGTAACTTTGTTATCCTTTTCAAATCAGTAAATGTGTCTGGCATTCGATTTGCTATGTTTTGCAAATGGATGATCTTCTAGACCTCATGTTCACACATAGAGGAACGTGGATCAAAATGAGATAATGATGAAACTTTCCATGCAATTTCATTTTATGTTCTTTTTTTGCTCCCCCTAATTGAGGAAAATTTGTTTCATCAAATCAACAATCTGCAAATCTTGCGGTAAATAAATCTGCTGTTAATGGCTTAATCGGGAGTGCTACTGGCACATATACAACACATTCAAAAATTCGTAGATGAGCAATATTTGATTCATGACCAAATACTAATTGTGACGGAGAATATTTATTATGAGTTGGTCTGAGACGAACAAGTGATGTTGCATGTAAAATAGCATGGCCCCAAACAGTAGTGAGTAACTTACTTTTCATAAGTAGAGGTCTTGCTATCAACTGTAAGTGCTTAATAAATGACTGAGCAATGCCATTTTGAGTATGAACATGAACTACATGATATTCAACTTTTATTCCTATTGATAAGCAATAATCATTAAAAGCTTGGGATGTGAATTCTCCAGCATTATCAAGGCGAATTGCCTTAATGGAATAATTTGGAAATTGCTCTCTTAATCGTATTATTTGTGCCAATAATTTTGCAACGCAAGATTGCGAGATGATTAGAGACACACATGAGACCATCTTAAAGATACATTTATTATGACCATAAAATATATAAACAACCCACTAGATGGGTGAATAGGTCCACATATATCCCCATTTATACATTCTAAAAATTGAGGGGCTTCAATGTTAATCTTCATTGGTGATGACCTAGTTATCAATTTGCCTTGATAACAAGCAGCACATGAAAATTCATCACATGTAAGAATCTTCAGGTTCTTTAATGAATGTTCTTTTGAGTTTTCAATGATTTGTCTCATCATTATTGATCCAGAATGACCCATTCGGTCATCCCAAAGCACAAAAGTCTTTAAGTCAGTAAACTTCTAGTTTACGATAGAATGTGCTTCAACTGTACTTATTTTTGCATAATATACGCCAGAAGATAAAGTTGATAATTTCTCTAACACATATTTCTGGTTTGAGACAATCTTGGTAATACCAAGGTATTCAACGTTCATTTCATTTATTGTCTCAATATGATATCCATTTCAGTGAATATCTTTAAAATTTAACAAATTTCTTGGGAATTTAGAAGAGAACAATGCATCTTCTATAACAAGTTTTGTCCCCTTAGGCAAGAATATAGTAGCTCTTCCGGAGCCTTCTATTAAGTTTGAATTACCAGAAATTGTAGTAACATTTCCTTTTCTTCTAATAAAGTAAGAGAAGTATTTCTCATCTTTAAATATGGCGTGCGTTGTTCCGCTATCAATTACACAAATATCTTCATAAACAAAGTAAAATAATACTATTGAACAAGGTTATTATATTTACAATGATTAGAAAAACACAAATATACCAACTAATATAAAAAAAACAGAAAATAAAATATCTAAATTATCACGGAATCGTCACTGATCGTTTTTCCTTCAGGGAATACGAAGAAATCAGCTACATCCAGATGCATAGGCTCAACATTTGCTTCTGCATTATTATTAATCTTATGTATGAGCTCAACATTATCTTCAGAGATAAAGTTTGCTTCTGGATTATCATCACCCTTTTTCAAGGATGCTTGATAAAGCTGAACCAGACGCTTAGATGATCGGCAAGTACGCGACCAATGCTCATTCCTCCACGTATATGACATACACTTTTCGAATTTTTCTTTTGTATCAATTCATGTCTCTCACCCTTCCTTTTATACTGTTGGTCATTTTTTGATGCAAGACGACCATCATGATTGTAATTTATTTTACAATCACGATCACGATCATGACCGGAGCCACGACCACGGTAGGAGCCACAACCTTTTTCTCGTTGGTGATAATTTGCTTGATTCACTTCAGGGAGTGGCATAGAACCAACAGGTCGACTTTCATGATTTTTTTATCAAAAGGTCGTTATGTCTTTCAACAATAAGAAGATGTGAAAGTAATTCAGAATATTTTTTAAAATCAATTCCTCGATATTGGCTGCAGGATCATACTCGAGGCATAAAATGTGGAGTATGTTTTCTCAAGTTTATCATGTTCAGTGACCTCTTCTCCGCATAAATTTAACTGTGATATAATTCTATACATGGAAGAATTATATTCAGTAATACTTTTAAAGTCAGATAATCTTATATTAAACCAATCATGACGCGTCTGCGGTAGAATGACCAACTTCAGGTGGTGGTCATATCTATCTTTTAAATTTTTTCACAGTACAAAGGGGTCTTTTATAGTGAGATATTGCATTTTCAATCCCTCATCAAGATGATGATGGAGAAAGATCATAGCTTTTGCACGTTTTTGACTGGATGCCTGATTATCGTCTTTGATGGTTTCTACCAAATCCATTGCATCCAAATGGATTTCAGCATCTAGTATCCAGGATGAGTATCCTTTATCCGATATATCCAAGGCAACAAATTCAAGTTTAGAAATATTAGACATTGCTTTTTTTAGAAAAATAAAATTCTTACCCTTTTTACCTATTTAAAGTAGCTCAAGTTGGCAGAGTCTCATACTGATAACGTGTTATAAAATAAGTAGCTAACAAATTAATAATAATAAACTAAATTAAGAACAAGAACAAACAAAGAGAAGCATAAATAAAGATATATGCCAAAATTCTCTTATTCTTTATATTTGGAAAAGTACTACTATTTATAGTGGTAATTGAAAAGATATAAATTAATCACTATTTGCCAAGTGTATGATATGTCCACATGTCATTCACAATTGATTGCAACAAGACAAGTAATGTGAGTCATTCTTTTTGGTGGTTTCCATGTGCCATTGTTTTACAACAGTTTTGCATTATTATCATTGTTGTGTGTTGGAAAATGAAACAAAAAGGAAGCATCCAAGTTAGTTCCCCTATCCTTTTTGCCTATGTGTGATTTCTATTTTTGTTTCTTATGTGTATTTTTTATATATGTATATATGAAAGTAATTTGTTACTATGAATATTTGATCTTATGATTATTTTGTTATTATATATATGTGTTACCTTATTCATTGCAGCGGCTTTTGAACTTAGAGTTCAAGATATTGAAGTGACGCCTAGAAGAAAATATCAACGAATTTTCGTTTTAATTGTTGTATATTTTGTCCATTTGTTCTTTATCTTGGCTTGTAATATTATGAATAACTCTAACTATATATATAAAATAAATTTGGGGGATCATATAAGGGAAGAGGGAATTACGTGCTAGTTATCCTTTTATTTGCAAACTTACTTGTGTTAGAAAGTATGCCTATATGATTATAATTTGTTTAATAGCCTTTATTTGATAAACGACTTTGGATCCAACTAAAGTAAAAAATAATAAAGTTATCATCGTGTGATCACATTGTTTAATATTGTCTACTTAGTGTTTGAAACTAAACCTTGTTTAAAGTGCTAATTAATTGTCATTTTGCATGTAAACTTTAATTGATAGTACTAATAAATAAAATCAATCTCATATCTAGTTTTAAATGCTATTTTCTTAATCTAGAATTCATGCAAGTTCATGACAATTTGTTAGAAATGGTGTCTATATTTTTTTGATATTGATGTTATAAGAAGCATATCAATAATTGAAATGAAAATTGTTGTGCATATTCTTTGCCACTTTTAAATAAATAATATAACTATTGATTTATTGCATCTAATAAATCGGCTACTTTTTAAATAAATTTCTGTATTAATAATATATCTGCTACAGTTCTAAAAAATATTTTCCGCATCTAATAAAATGACTGCCTAAGAAATATTTCTGCATTAATCATAATCTGCTTTCTAATTTTTGCATTGTAATTATTTTCTGCCTAAAAATATTTTTTTCAGCATTAATAACTAATCTGTAAATTTGTCACTGTTCTAAAAAATAAGTTTCTGCATTAATAATAAATTTGTCACTTATCTAAAAATATTTTTTGTATTAATAATAAATTTGTTGATGTTCTTAAAAATAATTTGCTGCCTTAAATAAATAAAATCTATTTTTCTAAATAATATTTATTGCATTAACAATTAAATTTACTACTGTTTTAAAATATATATGCATGTGTGATCACTTCTTTGCTATACTTGGAAATAAAATAAAATAAAAATCTGTTATGTCACTAATTTCTGCCCACTTTAAAATCAGTTCAACACTATAATCTGCATTCTGTAGTAATTCTCGGCCACTTTTAAAACTAATTAGATAACTATCTGTATGCTTTAGGAGTGTCTATTAATAATTTTGCCTGCTTAATTTCTTGTTGTTTTAATGCTTGTATGTTTGTTAAGCTCACACACCTTAGCATGAAACCATTTCACAATTATGTGTTGTTTGCTAGCATGTTAATAACTGAATGTAGAGGCGAACTTGAGACTATACGTGTCAAATGTTGTCCAATATTTTTTGCTTGGTGTCTAGGAGGGTCATATATCTTTTTTTTTGTATAAAACCACTCTACTTAGAGTCCAATGCCTCTTGGACAATAAGTTGGGATAATTAGGCACCTTTTAGGTACGACATGCATGCAGAGGTGGGGTAGGGGTAGTTGACCCTATGAATATGATGATATCGACTCAGTCTAAATGACAAACATTGGTTTGTCTGACCCTATACAGAAGTTGACTGAAATAAAAAAAATAATCAAAAGTCGAGTGTTGATCAAAAAAGTCAATCTTAGAGTCTCCCTTTCATCTATTTTTTTTGTTATATTTTTTTGGGATAGCGTAAGTAAAATATTAAAATTGTTTGCTTATCTATTTGTCTATTTTCTGTCATTTTTTTATTTTACTTGTAGCTTTTGTTTTGTCTATTATTTTTTTCACCTAGTCTTGCATGCCTAATTAATTAATTAATCAATTAAAATAATAAAGTTATCTTAATAGTTACTGTATTTATCACCTAACCTTGCATGTTTAATTATTCAAATTAATAAATTGATCTTTACTGTTTCATATCATGTTATCACCTAGCTAGCACGTTTGAATTAAATACAATGATGTGACCTTAATTGCTATTTGTAACCCCAACATAAATTGCAAGAGATACGGTTGGGACCCACATTTGTGGATCCGACGATGCCTAACACCTTCCCCTCGAGGTAATATTTGAACCCTTACCCTGATCTCTAGCTCGTTGACCTTAGCTAGACTTAGTTAGGTTAGATAGATGCCCTAGCGCGCCTTAATTCGTTAGGTGGCGACTCTTCAAACCCAAAAATTCCAAAAGAATTGTTAGGTCGTGCACCAAAATCTGTTTTTACCGAATAATGGGGCGTGACAATAACATTTTTCAAGTCATCATTCATTTTATATTTTCATTATATAGTCTAAAAAAATAATAAAATATATTTTTTAAAATAATAATTTTCCTTCTCTTTTATTTTCTATGTGAAGTTTTGAGTTAAATATTTTTGAAAATAAACATTTCACGTATGAGAAATTTAAATATATTGTGGTACTTTTAGTTTTATTGGGGAATTATTTCATTATTCAACATTGATTTAAGATATATTATATTTTTTTAATAATTAATTTTTATATTTTGTGCAATAGCAATTCAATTTTACTATTCTTTTTGTTTTTGAATAAAATTTAAATTTAAATTTCATATGATTGTTACTCTATTTTTAAAATTATTTTGATCTTTTACTATCCTTTAATACAATACTACTATTTTTTTTTATTGAAATAATTAGTTTCAAACTTTCATTCGATTGTTGTGAATTTAGTATTTAGTACTTGTTTTAATCTATTACTCACAAATATGTTTATTTAGTTTTTTTTTCCTTATTATTATTATTATTATTATTATTATATTATTGTTATTATTATTATATTATTATTATTATTATATAATTCCTCTTTCCATAGTTTATAAATACATATGTCAAACTTCATCCCATATAACTCACAAAATCTTGAGGACTGTTGCAATTCTAAAAATTGAATAACAAAATATACAAATCGAACTAAATCTATAAATCTCAAGAATTGTTGTAATTCTAAAAAATATATAACAACATATACAAACCTAACTATATATCATAAAATACCAAAGAAGTATGTAAAACTAAAGGAAGTAATTGATAGACATGCCAAAAATTACACATTATCATTTTAATACCTTGCCACTTGAGAAATCATGGAAAGCATTTAAATTAAAATCTTCTTTTGAGCATTTCCTGCTCCAATTTATATTTGTCCATGATGAATTGTTTCGATCATTTATTGGATAAAACTTCTAAACGGTTACAACCGTGTGGGAAGTTATCAAAGATTAATAATAATAATTAATTAATAATTAACAATTTTGATTATTAGATTTTTAAAAACTAAAAATTCTAGAATATTTTTTGTACTTTTATATATATATATATATATATATATATTTTGAAATTTATAACTATTTTTTTCCAAAAGTGCAAACTGTTACGTAAAAAACTGCATTTTTAAATTTTAAAAAAGGAAGAAAACGGGATAAATTTGTTTCAACTGTCCTTTTATATTTATTTAAATTTTGTTTTTCAAAATTGAATAATGAAGATTTTTTGTGGTGTTGACACATGTCACTTTTTCTTCTCCTATTAGATAGATAGATATGTTTTATTTTTACAAGTTTTTATACTAAAATATATTTTCTTATTTTTCTTGTTATTTTAACTTTAATTTTCTTTTTGTTTTTTCTTTTTCTTTCTTCTTTTTTCTTAAAAACATTCATTGTCATCTTCATCCATTGAACTTTCTTCGTTTCGGTGTTACCATTTTTACCATAACTCCACCTTTGTATTTTTTACTACGATTAATTATACTCTCTTCAATTTTAAAAATCTAAATATTTTCTTACATTTTAAAATATATGATAAACTCCTTAGATATCAAGATGATTAGGAAGTATCATATAGATTTTTAAATCCGATTTCAATGAAGTTCTTCCAATTTTTGGTGAATTAATTAATTTTTTTAAAATTATTATTTCTAATTTTGAATTTATATGAAAATGATTAGTTTATGATACCTTCAAAAATTTAAATTTTCTTAGAAAAATAATTAATTTTGTTATCAATAATTTAATAAAGTCTATAAAATAGTATGAATTTTATAAAAAATTTGACCGGAGAAGAAAATAAAATATGGGAGTAGGGTGCAATTTGATATGGGGTGTGGAAGGTGAAGAAAAAAAGGAAAATGGAGGGATAAGTACTTGAACGTGGGAGGTGAGAGATGAAGTGAAATTTAAGAAAAAGTGATAAAGTAAGATAGAGAGAAAAAATAATGTAAAAAAGAAAAGATAAAGGAAAAACTTAACATGAAAAAAAATACATTTTAATTAAATTAACAGGTGTCATGTACTGATTAGTGTGTGAACACATTTGCTTTTTAAAATTTGGGGTTGATCGAATAATGATATAATAATATCTGTTCAAAATTGTTTAATGGGATAATAGGACAACTGCAAAGTTAAAATGTTTTTTTGAAAATTCGAAACAACTTCAGTGATGATTTTATGTCTTTTCTCTATCTTTATATGACTTTTAGCAAACTATAACATATAATCAATGTGTATTGAATAGCTTATTTAATTATATAACTATATTTGCAAACTAATTATTACTATATATAATTGAAACTATTTCTAAAATATAAGACCAAAATAAAACATTACTATTAAATTTAAGATATATAGACAAAATTCACTTATCTTTTTCATGTTCTTTCTCATCTCTTTCCCTATTTTAGCATATCAGGTAACAAAAAATATGTATCTATGTGTATCTACTTAAAATCTGATTTTAAATTATTAATTAGTGAGACAAAATATAATTATTTCAAACTATAGACATAATTCATAAATATGGTAGGAATGTTGTCTAATTAGATAGTTTCTCCCTTTTATTTCATAAATTTGTTATGTTTAGGACAAACGACTGAAATGAACACCTTCTATTATTTAGAACCATTTCAATAACTAAAGTAAAATCCTATTACCCTCCCACCCCCAAACTTTTTTTTTTTTTGTAATTTGATATTACATGACACACCCCAAACTATTTTTTTTGTAATTTCATATTACATGACACACTCTATAACTCCACACAATTGAGGCGCGTTGGAGATATTTGGATGTTATGTAAGCTAAAAAGGTACAAAATTTTTAAAAAATGGCTCGGGGGTAATATAACTTAGTTTAGTTAAGGCGTGTCTATGATATTTTGGTCATAAACTAGGGGTTACTTGTACCTTATTTCGTTAAAATTTCAAAATACTACAATTTGCCAAATCTTTCTACTCTTGTTCTTCTTCCTTCCACTTTCGTCATTAATAACTTATTTTCCTTCTTTCTTCTCCCTTCCTCCTCTTTCTTATTTTCATGCGTCTTCTTAGTTATTTTTCCTTTTCTTTAAAATTTGACGTACTCCAAACGTGAATCGTCTCGAGCGAATTAAATATCAAAAGACTCAAAACATCAAGAGGATTTCATTTCTAAAATTTCAGATTATTTAGAGCTGAATTCGAGTTTTTAGAGTGTACCGTAATATATAGTCAATGTATAGCTCATATATAGGTATGCTATATCATATAGTCAGTACATACTTTATATGACTTTTAGCAAACTATAGCATAAAATCAATGTATATATAAAATAGTTTTTTTAATTATATAACTATATTTATTGTAAACTGATTACTAATTTATTATATATAATTGAAACTATTCCTAAAATACAAGACCAAAATAAAACATTACTTTTAAATTAAGTGTCATTTTAGTTATTTTCTCAGAAAGTCTCACATAAAGATAAAGGAATTAACTCATATCCTACTCACACTCTTCAGTTACTTAGTGCCAAAAATATTTGAAGAAGCAAAAACCGCCATTTTAGCATACAATCGTTTCCTTCTTTGTAAAGCCACATTGTTTCATCAACCTCCGATTTTGATTGTGGATTCCTACCTCTTGCTGAATTTGATGGATTACTGTAATTTTTTTACTCATCGACATTACTTGTTTATCTGTTAAACGTTGCTCTATTTTAAAAAAATTATAAAACTAAACACATTTGAGATGTGGATTAAGTTTTGATGTTTTTTCCAGTGAATTGATTGGCGGGAGGACGTTTTTTAGTTTTCGATCTGTTTAGGTTAACAACGTGGATCAAAAACATGATTTTTTTTGTGTTTGTTCTGTACCCTGAAGTTTGTTTTGATGAAACTAGGGTTAGGGTTTTTTTTTGTGTTTGTGTGGAGGAATGCTACTTTTGCTAATGGATTTTATGTATAAGTGAGTTTGTCCATGAAAATTGAGAAATTTTTTAAAAAGTACCTTTCACTCCAAAGAAGTTATGTTTTTATAAATTTTGTAATGAAGTTATTGAATGAATTAGATTTGAAGTTTCTTTCTTGTAAAAAAATGAGTTTGAAAAAGAGTTATGAAATTTGTAGAGAATCATATAACTAGTGGAATGAGTGATGCATATCAGATTTTTTGGAAATTTTTTATTCCTTTTCCTTTTAATTTTGGTTGATTTTTCATGAGGAGATAAGTATTAGAATGCCGAAATTACTTATGATATGTTCAGCCTGTGACTAGTTATCAGAATGGATAAAGGTGATCCAGAGATGTTGGACGCGGACGCTGAAAAGAATGTCTCTGCTAGTGATGTCCTCATTTCCAATGAGTCACCAGTCAAGTACAAAACCGGTGTTAAGACTGGGAAAATCAATATTGAGGACAAGACACATGGTCATAGTGATTCAAAGGGAGAGGACTCGAAGAATGCTAGAAGTGATACAGAGTACCAGCTCAACTCTAAGAGTCAGCCAGAGGCACACGACAATGTGGTGTTGGAGAACAAAACACCTACTATGGATGGTGGAACGAATCATATGGTAAGTGGCTATGTGAAGTTGACTGATGATGGAGTACATAGAAATTATGAAGGAGAAGTGAATAAAATTCACCAGAGAGAGAAAATGATCTATGAGGTCAATCAATATGCGAATAATAAGTTGGTTGATAGATCGGAGGACCCTAAGATGAAGACAAATTATACAATTACCATTTATGGTGCTTCTAGGTCGGACGAGTTTCCAAAACTGAAAATTGAAGTTATGGATTCTTCTATTGGAAAAATGCCAGAACCAGCTTATCCAATGTTTTTGATCAATCCTTCAACTGCAAATGTTGGACAACATAGTTGGGAAGCATCTGAGAATATTTCTGCAATGGTATATACTCTTATATGCCCTTGGGGGATGATTGATCTACATAATTGGTTATAATTGCTTCTCTTTTTCAAAATGATCATGTGTTTCAAATTTCAGATGGCTTGATTGTGAGGATGATGAAGGATCCCCTAAGGATCAAAGCTCCATTTTTAGGAAAAGTAGGAACGTTTTATCTGGAGAAGACAATTGAATTTAACCCACCTAATTTTTATGGTCATCAACTTAATTGCCTAAAGTAATTGTATTAAGGTTAATCATTGAGGCTTTTAATTTTCATCTTTTTCCTGGTACATATCATGTTCTTTGTGCTAGGTTATTGAGACTTGTGATCAGATTAGGTGGCTATGATCGGGTAAGCCTTTTATTCTTCACTTGTATTTGATCAGTTCTCATTTATACTGCAACAATTATAGATTTTACTAGGTTTTTCTACAGTCGATGTGACTGAGTCTTGATTATAATGTAAGGTGAGATTTTATACTATTTGGACTCTGTATAGGGTTATTTTGTTTTCCTTTTTACGCCAGCTTTGCAAATTAACTTTTTTAAAAAAAACTGAATCTGAATTTGCTTTTTAATTTTTATTGAGGACTTTTTCACATAATGTTGGTTTAGGCGGTGCAATCCTTTTCGCTTAATGTTGGTTCTCGCTTAATGTTAGAGAGGGTATTCTTAATTTATTTTTAATAAATAAGCCATGTAGCTCCGTTGTTTATAGTATAATTAAAAAAAGTTCAAGCGGTGGTTGTGTATTTTCTTCTATTACTTGGTTTATTATTTAATGATGCAATATGCTATGAGTCTGTTAGATGAATTTTATTTATGTTATTCCCACGTAATTTTTATGGTATAATATTAAGCTACTTTATCTCTGTAGGTAATTGGATTCAAGTTGTGGTGGCAAGTGGGAGACTCCTTTAATCCCCCTAAGTGAGCATTTAGTTGGGCCTGGTTATTACTTTTTTTCAGGCAACTTGATATGAATATTTCTCCTTTACTCGTCAAATATCAACTTCCCCGATTTATACTATGTAAGGAAGATGTTGTCTGTCATTGTTTTACTGATGATGTGTCAAGATTTTGAAGTTCATTTATGTTGTTTTTGTAACAACCTGAGAGTATCCCCTAGAAGTTAGGGCATTCTTGAACTGCAACACGGCGTACTTGACCTCTCGAAGGTCTTGTACAAGCCCTTTGACATCCTTCATTGCATAACATGTATGAAAAGTAGTGCGGAATTAAAACTTTTCACACGAAATAATAAAACTTCAAAATATCTCTTTTATAGAAAAACATAATGGAAGGCTAAGTCTCAAAGTCGCCATCTTACATACGAATATATTGGGACACGGGCCATACTTCACCATATAGGAAAATAGCTAAGTCTATTACAATACTTTCAATAAGTAAAACTAAACATCAAGTTGTCCTCGAATCTAGTGAGGACATACAAACTCTTTGCTTATACAAACACTAACCCAAGCTTCCACTTCGAGACTCCTCTGAAATGCCACCTACACCTTTAGAGATAGACAAAATGTATGAAATTAGTACAAACACTTGTACTAAGTGTGACATAATGCATAAAATCATGAGAAACGATCATTTGTATAAAACATGCTCTTTTTGAGAAATCTTTATAACATAAGCATAAGAAACACCTTTAACATATAAGATACCTTCCAATTAAGACCTATAATATAGCATTAACATGACTTAGAAACCATATCAACGTATACACCTCCCACCAAAGGTTATCCTAAGGCTTACTTAAGTAAGACAAGAAGAGACCGCCCATACACCCTGGTCAAGCCTACCTAAACAATCCTCAAGACTACCTACGATAAGATTGTTCTCTTTTTCTTTCATTTACTCCCCGCCTAAGGTGACTCAAGATTCACCTAAGTAGGACAAGAAGAAACCGCCTATACACCCTCTTCAAGCTTACCTAAGTAAACTTCAAAGCTACCCTATATAGAGCACAATGTAGTCAGCATACATTAGCTAAAGTCAAAATCATTCATTAAGTCAATTAGAATACATTTCATTCATTAAGGACTTCACATAATGGTCTTATAAAGACCCAGGGAACCTAAACTCTATCACCATCAAAGCCTACTCGTGCCATGTCTAGATAGCATCCCATTACACTGCCTAAACGTTGTAGAACTTATCAAATACTAGAATGTATCGCACATGATGAGAATAGATAAGAAATGACATAGACCATACTAGCTAGGCATGGAATCCGGAGTCATAAACCTACTATGATGGAGGGTGTTCTACTTGCCCAGGCTAGAACTAGGACACATCCGCACATGGTTAAGAAATATCAAGGTCTTTTACGCACTCTAGTCCCCTTCTCAAGTAGAGATGCATTGTACTCTAGTATCCTTCTTAAGTAGAGCTACAACCCATAACATATTCACTCGGTGCTAGCCTTTGTTCTCATAGAGTAAGTTCATTAAAAAAGTGCATATGAAAAGGTACCATCTCTTAGTCATTACCTAGTCCTAATGCACCTACTAAAGATGGGTCCACTAGGGCTGCCACTCAATGGTCTATAAGGATAACTTATTCTTAACCTTCTTTCTATATAGAAGGTTCCACATATTATCCATGCTTAGAAGGGCACAATCTTGGGTCTACCGATCCTAGACTTTAATTCAACATTCATCTTCATATCACATATTCAATAGTGTTCAAGTATCATATAGGAATAACCAAGTCAACCTACCAAGATACACTAGTAACACAACTAGAGATATCACCCTAGTGTAACATGATTACATATAGTCAATTAGGAAGAATCATGCATCAATTCTAAGACTAAACACATAAGGCCATAGTCATAGTCTAACAGGATCACCTAACAACATCAATAGAAGAACACATACATTCACCTTAATCACATGTAGATAGATATGATCATACTTCAAATAAATCAACTACACAAATCATCATAATATATCAAGTAATTGCCGACAAGGACATGATCATCATAATACATAAAGTAACGCCGATGAGGCAACATCATTCACAAGTAAAGCACATAGCACCGCCACCATAAGTGGACCATACCAATCACAACATAATTCAAGAGCTACATTATATAAAATAAAGAGAATTAGGGCAGCGTACCACCAATCTATTCTCACCACTTCAATCCATAACTAAATCATCCAATTCAATACCAAAGGCCCTTACCAATGACCATGATCATCAATTCAATACAAAAATCACAATACTCAATGAATCTAAATCAATTCAATATATATTTATCAATCTAAGACAGCCTATACATCAATCTAATACAATTCTTAGATAATGCCATAGCCCAAAGAAAACTACACTAGAATTCATAAGCATTGAGACATGATCACTTAACCCATAAAATAGTCAAAACTAGGATTGCATGGTTTGTATGGGTTCATAGAGTTTTAAGGTTAAAATTATCAAGTTAACATCAATTCAATCATAATACAATGATTCAAAATGTTTTATGCAAGAACCCATGGCTAGATCACAAAATTGGAGAAATCATGTTTTTGATCGTCTTTGAAAAAATTGGAATTGACTCCTTGATGAAAGATATTTCAAGGATGAAGAACCTTACCTTAGTTGTAATGAAAAGCCCACAAAATTGATGGATAAAACTTGAGAAATTCTATCTTCTTCCTTTGAGCTTCAAGGCTTCAACAATGTAGTTTTGGAGAGAGTGAATGGAGAGGTTTTATTTTAAGATGAGGGTTTTGGCTTTGATTGGTGAGTTTAGGGGTTTAAATAGGTCATATAACCATCCATATTTCACCCCTAAATTACACAAAAAACCCCTACACTTGTTGGAAAAATTAACATTTGACTTAAAAACGATGCAATGAAATCTAGGACTTTACTGCGCGTCGCGGAGGCACTTTCAAATCTTATTTTTTCAAAAATTCTTGGATAGAATGGTTCATGTCAGCCTTGCGTCGTAGCGTAAGATTTTTCCCCACTGCGTGACAGCTGCGCAACGCGCAGCCACCGCCAAAAATAGGCTGGCGCGGCAGCTTGGCAATCCAAGTTTAGGTCCTCCTTGGGGACCCTTTTGATGTTCCCCGGGGCGTCGTTCTTGGAAATTTCGAGTTTGTATATCAGGATACGCGTAGGAACCCTCGTCACTGAATTTCACCTTCATGCCATCCCCCAAAACATCATTACAAAACAATACGACACACTAGTTCAACTTCGACTAGTTTCCGAACGTCTTGGACGTTCTTGGACGTTTGACCTCCAAACACTTCCAAACTTATATACTGCCTAAGAACACCATTATTCACCATTTTATGACTTTAAAACACCATGACACAAGTTTTAGGCTCTAGTTCAACCTAGTTCATTTTTTAGGGACGTTACAATCTCCCCCACTTGGACAACATTCGTCCTCGAATGACACTTGCCACACTTTGAACATTTTTAAGAGTTAAGACTAAAAGACTAGAATCTCATAACTATACCACAGAGTATACCATACATATAGATAGGAGGAACATCACTCCACATAACAAAAAGACTCAAAACACAACAAGAAGGTAGGAACTACATCTACAACTCATCATGCAATAAGACTCACCTTTTTCATTTCATATAGGAGGAACTTCCTTATCCACATATTATCATGCTCATATACATCAGTTCTATACACATTATAACTATTTTTCATGAAAGAACAATTTAGCCAATTTTCAAAATCTTTACAGTGAACACCAAATTCTTTATAGTGAATCATGCTCAAATTTCAGAAAAAATGCATCTCTTAAGCAATTTATGATGGAAGCATGACAATATGAGAGATAAAACCATATAAACTCAATTTAAAACATAATCATAACTTCATGAAATGCACAATACAAGGAATAAATGAAATTCAATTTCAACTACACTCCTAAACACAATGCAACATGCAACATGCTACTATGACATTCTATCTCTCAAGCTTGAATTACATAGAAGAGATGAGACAACAAATCACCATTCTACTACTCACCATACTCCCCCACTTAGAAGGAACTCATATAACTAAAAAGAGAAAACTATAACTTACCGGCATCATCATCATCATCTGGTTTTGTTCCTTTGGCTCAGAGAGCATAGAAGCGTTTCCTCTTTGGAGAACTACCATATGGAACATTAGGAGGAACTTTCTTGGCCTCTCTCCTTCTTGCCGAAATAGTAGGACAATCTCTTACCTTGTGATCATCTTTCCCACAACCAAAGCACCCACTAGTACCGGCTAGACACTTTCCAAAGTTCTTTTTCCCACAAGTAGCACAAGTAGATTAACCACTTGGGAACCACCACCTCTCTCATAGTTAGCCATAGGAGCACTAGAACCATCTTGATTTGGATCCCTCTTCTTAAACTTTGGTTGAACTTGCTCATCGGTTCTTCCCCTATTAGCATCTCTACTTGTCCTCCCAAGTTTAGACTCTTCAATGGATTGAGCATACACCATAAGCTTAGATAGGGTTATTTCACCATGGAGAATCGATGTACGACACTATTCCTTCATAATATCCGAAACACCGGTCAAGAACCTACTCATATCATCCCTAGGGTTAGACACCAAGGATGGAGCATACTTAGATAATAGGATAAACTTCAAGGATTCCTCCTCACCACTCATGTTACCTTGTCTAAGGCTTATGAACTCTTCGATCTTAACCTCTCACGGGGAAAGTATCTCTTTAAGAATGCTTCCTTCAAATCTTCCCACTCTAAGGGACCCGATTCAATCGGCCTACTATCCTTCTATTGGGTAAACCAAACTTGAGCAACATCTTTCAATTGGTACTAAGCTAACTCCGCCTTTTACCTGGAAGTAACTCCCATGGCATGCACTATCTTATACACTTCATCCAAGAAGGCTTGGGGATCTTCTCCCACCTTAGAACCAAAGAAGATCGGAGGATTCATCCTCACAAAGTCTCTCAATCTAGAGGTCATAGTGCTCTCCATAGCATTCACCCTAGGCCCAATGTCTCTATTCGCTTGAGTTGTCATAGCTCGGGCTAGGGTAAGGAGAGCCTCTCTAATCTCCCCATTAGCCATAACCGGGGGAACCACCAGTACCCCATTCTTTTGTTCCATATTAGGAACTTGTTTATCTTGTGGAGGAATTTGAGCACCTTGAAGAACTTGGACACCTTGAAGAACTTGCTCAACTTGGGGAGGAACTCTCTCATTCTCTCTTCCTTCTTCAACCCTTCTAGCGTCCATCCTTCTAGTAGTCATCTTCCTAAAAATAGAAGGAAAACATTTAAAAGGATACTCATAACATTTTACTCTACGGCACGACACATGAGTAGAAAAGAAGGGAAACGCTATCATCCTATAGTCTCTCGCTCATGGATGTGTTGCGACTCACACAGATGATAAAGACTGTACTAGACGTGGCTTTTTGAGACTTTTGAATTCCTAAGACTAGTTCATAACCTTATGTTCTGATACCAAGTTTGTAATGACCCGAGAGTATCCCCTAGAAGATAGGGCATTCTCGAACCGCAACAAGGCGTACTTGACCTTTCGGAGGTCTTGTACAAGCCCTTTGACATCCTTTATTGAATAACATGTCTGAAAAGTAGTACAGAATTAAAACTTTTTACACAAAATAATAATACTTCAAAATATCTCTTTTATAGAAAAATATAATGAAAGGCTAAGTGTCAAAGTCGCCATCTTAGACATACTTCATCATATAGGAAAATAGCTAAGTCTATTACAATACTTTCAATAAGGAAAACTAAACATCAAGATGTCCTCGAATCTAGTGACGACATACCAACTCTTTGCTTGAACGAACAAAATCCAAGCTTCCACTTTGAGACTCCTCTGAAATGCCACCTATACCTTTAGAGATAGACAAAATGTATGAAATTAGTACAAACACTTGTACTAAGTATGACATAATGCATAAAATCATGAGAAACAGACATCTGTATAAAACATGCTCTTTTTGAGAAATCTTTATAACATAAGCAAAAGAAACACCTTTAACATGTCAAGCTTCACATATAAGATACCTTCCAATTAAGACCTATAATATAGCATTAACATGACTTAAAAACCATATCAAAATATACACCTTCCACCAAAGGTTATCCTAAGACTTACTTATGTTAGACAAGAAGAGACTGACCATACACCCTCTTCAAGCCTACCTAAACAATCCTCAAGACTACCTAAGATAAGATTGTTACCTTTTCCTTTCATTTACTCCCCTCCTAAGGTTACTCCAAGATTCACCTAAGTAGGACAAAAAGAGACCGCCCATACACCCTCTTCAAGATTACCTAAGCAACCCTCAAAGCTACATTATATAGAGCAAAATTTAGTCAATATACATTAGCTAAAGTCATAATCATTCATTGAGTCAATTAGAATCCATTTCATTCATTAAGGACTTCACATAATGGTCTTAGAAAGACCTAGGGAACCTATTCTCTAGCACCATCAAACCCTACTTGTGCCATGTCTAGATAGCATCCCATTCCACTACCTAAACGTTGTAGAACTTATAAAATACTAGAATGTATCACATATGACGAGAATAGGCAATAACCGACATACACCATACTAGATAGGCAAGGAATTCAGAGTCATAAACCTACTCTGATGGAGGGTGTTCTACTTTCCAAGGGTAGAACTAGGACACATCCCATGTAGGCACATGGTTAATAAATATCAATGTCTTTTATGCACTCTAGTCCCCTTCTCAAGTAGAGATGCAATGTACTGTAGTATCCTTCTTAAATAGAGCTACAACCCATAACATATTCACTCGGTGCTAGCCTTTGTTCTCATAGAGTAAGTTCATTAAAAAGGGGCATATGAAAATGTACCATCTCTTACTCAATACCTAGTCATAATGCACCCACCAAAGATGGGTCCACTAGGGCTGCCACTCAATGGTCTATAAGGGTATCTCATTCTTAACTTTCTTTCTATATAGAAGGTTCCACATATTAGCCATGCTTAGAAGGGCACCATCTTGGGTCTACCGATCCTAGACTTTTATTCAACATTCATCTTCATATAACATATTCAATAGTGTTCAAGTATCATATAGGAATAACCAAGTCAACCTATCAAGATACACTAGTAACACAACTAGAAACATAACCCTAGTCTATCATGATCACATATAGTAAATTAGGAATAATCATGCTTCTACTATAAGACTACACACATAAGGCACATAGTCATAGTCTAACATGATCACCTAACAACATCAATATAAGAACATATACATTCTCCTTAATCACATGTAGATAAATATGATCATACTTCAAATAAATAAACTACACAAATCATCATAATATATCAAGTAATTGCCGACAAGGCCATGATCATCATAATACATAAAGTAATGCCGACAAGGCCACATCATTCACAAGTAAAGCACATAGCACCACCACCATAAGTGGACCATACCAATCACTACATAATTCAAGATCTACATTATATAAAATAAAGAGAATTAGGGCAACGTACCACCAATCTATTCTCACCACTTCAATCCATAACTAAATCATCCAATTCAATAGCAGAAGGCCCTTACCCATGGCCATGATTATCAATTCAATACAAAATCACAATACTCAATGAATATAAATCAATTCAATATAGATTTATCAATCTAAGACAGCCTATACATCAATCCACTACAATTCTTACATAATTCCATAGTCCAAAGAAAACTACACTATAATTCATAAGCATTGAGACATGATCACTTAACCTATAAAATAGTCAAAACTAGGATTGCATGGTTTGCATGGGTTCATAGAGTTTTAATTTTAAAATCATCAATTTAACATCAATTCAATCATAATACAATGATTCAAAATGTTTTATGCAAGAACCCATGGCTAGATCACAAGATTGGAGAAATAATATTTTTGATCCTCTTTGAAAAAATCATTGGAATTGACTCCTGGAAGATATTTCAAGGATGAAGAACCTTCCATTAATTGTGATGAAAAGCCCACAAAATTGATGGAGAAAACTTGAGAAATTCTATCTTCTTCCTTGGAGCTTAAGGCTTCAACAATGGAGTTTTGGAGAGAGTAATGGAGAGGTTTTGTTTTAAGATGAGGGTTTTGACTTTGATTGGTGAGTTTAGGGGTTTAAATAGGTCCTATAACCATCCATATTTCACCCCTAAATTACCCAAAAGACCCCTACACTTGTTGGACAAATTAACCAACTCAAATTTGACTTAAAAACGACGCAATGAAATCAGGGGATTTACTGCATGTCGCTGATGCACTTCCAAATCTTATGTTTTTGAAAATTCTTGGACAGAATGGTTCGTCACAGACCCGCGTCGCTGGTAAAGATTTTTCCCCACTGCGTTACAGCTGCGCGACGTGCAGCCACTTCCAAAACAGGCTGGTGCGGCAGCTTGGCGGTCCAAGTTTGGGTCCTCCTTTGGGACCCTTTTGATGGTCCCCGGGGCATCGTTCTCAGATGTTTAACCTCTTTGTATATCAGGCCACACATAGGAACCGTTGGTACTTAATTTCACATTCAAACCATCCCCCAAAACATCACTACAAAATACTACGACACACTAGTTCAACTTCGACTAGTTTCCGAACGTCTTGGACGTTTGACCTCCAAACACTTCCAAACTTAATATACGTCCTAAACCATTAATCACCATTTTATGACTTTAAAACATCATGACATAAGTGTTAGTCTCTAGTTCAACCTAACTAATTTTTTTAGGGACATTACAGTTTTGGATGTCAAAAGTTACGATATATTTTGGGTACATGTGAGAGGAATAAGTTGCTTGGTTTCTAGAACAGTATATCAGAAGGTGGTACAAGAACATTTGTTCTTGAACTATATAAAACCTTAATAACCACTCCCGTTGTTTCAACTGTTTATCTGGTTTTTACTTTACAATGTCTTTAAGAAAGTAAATTTTTTTTTTTTAATTATGTAGCCTTGGGTCAAACTAGAACTTGGTCCAGTTATTTTACATAAAATTATAACAATTTTTTTTTGAAATATAGAATAATATGAATTAGGGAGGAACTCCATGACAGAAAAATAATGATTCATATAATCGCTTAGTGGGAAATGTCCCGAACAAATCCAGCGAGTAACATAATCGTGTTATATAAAAAATAGAAACTATTGCCTTTTTATGATGAGTAGTTTAGTTTTACGTTTTCATCGAATAAAAAGGTTATCAAATGAATGGTAATTACTATAAAAATATGGCACTTGGACACAACTCAACCCCAGCTCATGAGCAGTTACTTGTCTATTTCCATATAAAGAGTCCAATTTCTCATCCCTCTTCCGATGTGGGATTTCTTAACATTCCCCCGTACGCCCAGAACTCAACTAGAAGGTGAACTTTTATAAATGGAGACTGAACATCGATAAACAACAAATTGGATTAATATAACTCTAATACCATATAAAGATATGACACCCGATTCTACCTCAACCTCAAAATCAAGCTCATGAGGAGATATTTTTCCAAGTCCATATAAGGAATCCAATCCCCCATTCCACTTCTGATGTTGGACTTTTTAACAATTACAATTGAAATGATCGAAAAGGAAATGTGAGTTAATGTGTGCTCAAGGTTGAAAATATCATAAAAAGACTTTAAAAAGAAGAGTCCCTTAATTACATAATTTGAGTTTTGATAAAACAAATTTGCATAGAATGTACCAAAATGTCCTTAATCTTGTGGTCTTGAACATGTCATGTGAGTTGAAACATTCTTTTCTTTGAACTTTGTAGCTTTGGAAGGAGGCATTATTTTTATAGCGGAGAGAATATTAAAACTACTAAAATTTAAAATACGAAGAAAACATGAAGTGCTTTTGTAACACCCCGTATGCTAAAACTACCAAAATGCAAGTTTCAGGACTTGTAGGTGGCACCAACGGACACCATCACAAACCGTAGGGGGACCCATGAGTAGTTCTTTTGGTCCAAGGTTCTCAACCTGCAACCCATCCCAGAACCCCCAAGAAATTATTCTACGTCTTGACCAACGCCAGTACCTACGGAGCGTAGATCAGACCACGGTCCGTGGTCTAGGGCCGTAGGTCGGACCCCTGATTTCAGCTCCCAGTTGTCGACCAATGGTTGACCAGTACAAGGAGTCAGTCGATCGATGGTTTGTCTGTCTTGTCCATTGGTGACACCGACATCTTTTAAGTTAGGGGTTGTTTGTTCTTTCTTTATGCGTTGGTCCCCTAAACATTGTCATTTCACCCCAAAACTATGTAGTTTTGTTCAGTTTTAGCTTATTAACTAAATTAGGATCTACCCTAAGCAAATCATTCACCAAAAACTTAGAAAATTAGACACATAAGAAGAAAGAGTCGACCAAGCCTTAGCCCAACAACACAACAAGGTTTTCAATAGTTTCAACCTCATAATCAAAAGATTTTTTCCGTGGAATTCTTCACCATGTATGTGAGATTTCACTAGTTGGTTCTTTTCACCCATTAGGTCCCTAGAATTTAGTCAGATTCTTGATTTCCTCATGTTATCTAGACATAGGTTTTCTAGAATTTCGGTAGATTACTATGAATTAGTTACTTTAATGTTCCTAATCATATTATCATGATTTGTAACATTGTTTTGTGTACATCCTTTCATAAATTCAGAACCCTAGCTATGTGGTTCTTTAACGTAATGAATTACACATGGTAGGTTAGATATTTCATATATCCATGCCTCATATTTGAATGTTTGACTATCATCATATTAATGTTGCATTTTGAGTGAGCATGTCAGTTCTTAAGCTATCAAGTATTACAAAAATTCAATCACAAAATGTTAATTACATAATCAATTGAGAGAAGCTTACTACCGAGTCGACTAGGGCTAGTCACCTTCAAGCCCCAGAACTACGTGTCACGTAGGTTGTAAGTCCCCTTTGTGGACATCATTTAGTGATCACGTCAGTCATGCCTCTTTACCTATGGCAGGGTATATTGGGTTCTCTCGATTGGGAATATACATCAGACTCCACATTTAGCTCATGTTATTTTATGTCAGTTATTATTAGTTCACAGATTTTAGTTAGACTATATTGCATTGACCAGCCTAAGCGTGTTATCAACTTGGTCATTGCATTCGGTATTCTCAGTATATTCTCATTGTTTATCTCTTATTATTTATCATATATATGATTTGATTAAGTTATGATTATTGTTAAGCTTTATTCATTCCAGCATGCTCAATACCTTTCAAGTACTGACTCATATTGTAACACTCCAAAAGTCTAAAATGTAATCTAGAGCCTCACAAGAGTGTCTAAGAGTGGTAACACTGTTTTAAGGTCAATAATAGTGAATAAATGTCATTTAGGAAGTATTAGAGTTAAAACGTCAAGGAACGTCCATGACGTCTGGAGACTAGTGCAAAAGGTGCTAGCGTGCCTTAGCCTATTTGACTAGGTTTTAGGAGTCAAAATTTAATGAAATTTGGTGCGAAGGTGTTAAACACGTATTAAAGTTGGTTTAGGGTCAAAACGTCTAGGTACGACTCCCCAAGGACCAACCAAAGGGTCCTTGAGGAGGACCCTTGCATTTTGGCTAAAAGCTATCTAGAGATAGTAGCCATCGACGACTTGCAGGTGACGAGGCATGGTCCAATAGATGGGGCATTGATTGCCACGATCGATGGTCACTTAGACATTTTGACAAATGGTCTATTTTGGACTCTCTCTGACCAAAATGAGTTATATAATCCCCAAACCTAATTAAACTAACCCAACTCTCATAATTCCCAAAACCCAATTGCTCTTCCTTCTCTCAACTTTATCTCTCCCAAAGAAATCCATAGAAGACCAAAGTCAAAGAGGGTTACAGGGCAGCAAGAAGACTATTTTTATCCATCATTATTTAAAAATTAGCAAGGTATGGGATCCTTTCACCTTTGGGATTCCCTTCCCAAAAGGTTCCTTCAAAATTGGTTTTCAAAAAGATGATTTCATATGAGTTTCTTTGTATTACGAATTTGATCTTCTAAATTGTATTTTTATGGTTTATTTTGGATTATTATTATTAGATTATGATGTATTATGATTCAATTATGCTAGTTCTTGATGTATTGACCTAGTTTGTGGAAGATGACCTTTTCTTCTTAACCCTAGGTAATGAACTAGTGATGAATTGATGTGTAGTGATTCAATTGACTTCATTATTGTTAATTACTATTGTGTGATGATATTACACCTATTGTTGGGTTGAATTGGATGGTTGATGGTAAAATCTTGGATTATGGCTTGTGAAGGAGATTGGGGTAAGTCTTGTGATCTCAATCCTTTACTTAAATTATGATTACTTGTGCTTAGTAATGAAGTTATATTGAAGTATACCTTATGATAATATTGATTAGGGTTGGTATGATGTTTAATTGAAATGTATTGATTACGTGATTGTGAGATTATGCTTAAGATGTAACGATATAAGGTTGGTGATGAAGTACCTATGTGCCTTACTATGATATAATGATGTTAATTTGATAATCTCACATATGAGGGTTGTAATGAAAGGTGTTCTCATGTAATTCCTATTGAGATATGACTATGAATATATATGGGGTAGACCCTATGACCTAAACGAAGTTATGATTGGTAATGAAAGACATTTCAAAAGGGACACTAGCTTAGCACCGAGTGAACCAGTAGTGAGGAGTGTCCCTTCCCACATAGGGAAGGTAGGTTCACTAATGTACTCATGAGATTGTAGACTATAATGCATGTAGCATAAGAGGGTCCCAACTACATCTCCTAGTTCTCTAACTATGTTTCCCCAACAAGAATACTAGCTAGTGGAACCACATCGATGTTATGTTCATGTTTTGGTATTACCTTGGAAAATAGTCCACTTTCTTTCGGTGTTGGGTTCCATGACACCGTATTCCACATTGGCTAATGTGGTATATGTCGTTTAAGTCAAGATGTTCCCAAAAGTAAAATGAAGTAATAATGTGGACTAACTAGGATGACTTGAGGGGTTTTACTTAGTCTAGGTAGGGGTATGAGACTCTACCTATACATTGCACTAGTTCGCCTTGAGGGAAGTCTTAGAAGGATGTTCTTATGTGATTATATGCTTATAAATGTAAATGATATATATATTTTGATCTTACATGTTAATGACACTATGTGATAGTGGTTCCACTTATGAACATGTGGTTGGTCTCTATTGCTAAATAATGATGATGTCTACTCTTGTTAATAAAGTATATAAAGTAGGATATTTCTTGTAGTTCTTGTTGGGTTTACTTGGTTGAGTGATGCTATGGGGCCTTACTTAGTCATTGCATTAGTGGACTTAATGAGGGTGTATGAGTGATGGTCTTGCTTAAGTTATGATGTTATGAACTCTTATGCATTCTTGTTGATATTGTAACTTAATGATAGAGTTGTCTTGATTATATGCTCAATTATGTTGATATGAATGTTGACTTGACTAGACTTGGTATTGTTGGTCTTGTGATGTACATGGTTTTGACTTAAGTAATATGTGTTTATTGACTTGTATTTGTTCTTGAATGTGCATAAGGTATTTCCAAAGTGACTTTGCATGCTTTAGAATAAATGTCCCTCTTGACATGATTTCTATGTTGTAATTGCATATGATCTTATACTTAGTACAAGAGATGTGCTAACCCCATTTCTCCCTTTTCCCCCAACATTTTAGGTTCCGGTCGTTGAAGGTTCGTGACCACTTTGAAGGAAGGCTTAGATCATTTATCCAAGTGTGGGTATGTCCTCATGTTCTGAGGATGATGCCTTTCTATCACTCTACCTATGTTACATTTTTATAGTCTAAAGACGCTCATTTCACTCATGTTGTTTCAAGACATTGTTGTAAGCCCTAAGTGATACTTTTACATTTGTGTAAGGGCTATGCCCATATTGTTCTATTCCGTTTCGATGATTTAATATGAGACATCCCTTTTTAAGACTATATTATGTATGTTGTCTATATGTGGTATAAAAGTAGAAGACTATGTAATCTTCTTATACGAGGAGTTTATATATACTCTCTATAAATGTATTATGTGTAAGTGAGAGGTCGAAGTAAACCTCATAAAGTAGATGTAGATGAAAAGTTTTAATTTTATGCACTTTTTAACCTATGAATGTAATGATGAATGCTAAGAGGCTAGTCCTAGTCCTCTCCGAGGACGACGATGCCGGTTACGTCTGGGGTTACTTCGGGATGTGACAAACTTGTTATCAGAGCATGAGGTTAAATATCACTAGAAACGATGTCTCATTAAACTACGTCTATGTAGATTCTTATTCATAATTGTGAAGCGCGCCACACTTATGAATGGGAGACTATGTGATGCTTAGAAACTCTCATCTCCTTGTATTCCTATGTCGTCCCTCTAGTGTCTTGTTATGTGCTTTCACCTAAACCTTGTATCGTGGTTATAGGTATGAATACTCGAAGAACAACTTCTAGAAGGGCTGATGAAGAAATGGAAAATGTGGGAGATCATGAAAAGTAAAGTGCCTTCATAAGACAACCAAGTGCCTCCACTTGAAGAAGTTGATATGGGTGATCAAGTTCTGCATGTTCCTCCACTGATGACCGATGGAGAGATAAGGGCAACTTTTCTCACTTTAGCCCAACCCATGACCTCTCAAGCTAATGCCGTCACTTCTCAAGTCCAAGCCATGTCGGCCGAAGTGAATTGGGAGGTTGGACCTCGAGTGTCACATCATGCTAACACTATGGCCTCACGCTTTTAAGACTTTACTAGAATGAATCCACCTATGTTCTTTGGGTCAAAGTGAGGACCCTCAAGACTTCCTCGATGAGGTCTATAAGATTCTCTATCTATGGGTGTGACCTCAATTGAGAAGGCCAAGTTGACGACTTATCAACTCAAAGATGTGGCCCAAACTTGGTACGTGCAATGGATGGATAATAGGGCACTAAGGGGTGGTCCAGTGACTTGGGAGATCTTCAAGAAGGCTTTCCTTGATAGGTTTTTTCCTAGATAGATAAAGGAAGGTAATGTGGAAGAATTCATCAACCTTTGTCAAGGAGGTATGAGTGTACTCGACTATTCTTTGAAGATTTCTAAATTGTCCAAGTATTCTCCATCCTTGGTTTCAAACCCAAGGGATGAGATGAGTCATTTTCTTACGTGGGTGTCTAATGACTCCGTAGAAGAATGTGTTCGACTATGCTTCAGGATACTATGAATATTTCTCGTCTCATGGTTTATGATCAACAAGTGGAAGAAACTAGGTTAAGGAGGAAGAATAGGGAGGCCAAGAAGGCAAGATCTTATGAAGGTGGTTCTTCTAAGGGTAGGATTGACATTCAAGACAATCCTATATTCAAAAAGAGGTTTTCTAATAAAGTTCCTTCCAAATTTCCCAAGGCTCGTGATGATAGGGTATCTAACCCTAAGTCTCAAAAGGGAAGAGGTAATAGTTCACAAATCAAGAAGCCAACTTGTGGAAAGTGTGGCAAAAACATTGTGGTGATTGCCTTATTGGGACGCACAATTGCTTTGGGTGTGGCAAGAGTGGACACAAGGTTAATGATTGCCCTAATTTGAAGGGGCAAGACAAAGAAAGTGGGAAAGCTCAAGCTAGTGATTCTAATGTGAATCACTTTTATGCATTTCGCTCAAGGGTGAAATGTAACAACCCTAAAAATGAATAAGATAAATGCTTAAGGTGTCTAGAATGCCTACGATTAGACCAGGGTTCACACGGATTGATGCGCGTAGAACCAGACCTCGAAACCCTTGCTACAGCCAAGCCAACTAACTTGGGGAGTTAGTTGAGCTTGTAAAGGTTGGGACCAACCATGTAGGGCTCTCAAATACAAAGATTTAATCGAAGGAGTCTTTACCGGACTTAAAAAGAGGAAATCTTAAGTTTTGAGGGTCTAGGGGTAAAATGGTCTTTTACAAGGCTAAGGGTAATATCGTAATTACCCTAAATATATAATTAATTAATTATTTAATAAGGTGGAGGGGCAAATTTGGGAGAGAGAGACGAAATGGAGCTCTTGAAGTTAAGTCTTGCTCTACTAGGGTTCGAACCTAGGTGGAAGCAATGAATTTATGTGATTTTTATTTAAGCTATTGAATTAATAAAATTAATTAATAATTATTATTCATTATCTGATTTAAAATAAAATAAAAATCAGATTTTTACTAATTAACTAAACCTTATTTGACTAAGTCTTAAACTAGACTCCTAAGCCTAATATAACTCCCACTCTCTCACGTCTCTCTCTCTCTCTCACGTTATTTCTGCCAAACACAAAAAAAACCAGAAAAGAGATCAAGAGTTCTTCACACTTGAAGAACTCACAAGAATTTTTAAGTAAAAGACAAAGTAATCAAAACGTCAAGGCTAAGAGAGGTTCGTCGAGTGGGGTGTACGTTGAAGTGAATTGGGCGTGGTTTGGAGGAGTTTCCGGGCAGCAGATTCAAGCTTGAACAACGTCAAAAGGTATCGGTTTCTCTCCTGGAATTCTTTCTCCAAGAGTACTTTCCTTCGAACGATTCTCAAGCTCTTGAAAACTAAGGTTGTTCCCCTTTGTATGTCCTTGTCCTTAGATCCCAAACGAATTCGTAGGATGAGTATGTTGTGCTGCTAGATTTAGGCATGAATGATGTGTTTATATTAAATGCGAACGTGTTTAGGTGCGGGAAATCACGATAATGATCATCAAAATGTGACCGGAAAAGTTGATGTATTGGCGTGTATGGGGCAGTGTTTAAGTCACTGTTTTGGGGTGTATAAGTTGTGTATTTATTGTGTATTTTATGTGTGTAATGTGTGTACAATGTGATGTTCATTAAAATGAAGTATAGTGGATTGAATAACCATCTTTTAGCTATCTAAACTTATGAAAAAAAATGCACCTAAGAATGGTTGAAGAAGGACTAAAATTTTCCAGATTTGTGCACTAATTAATAATGTAAATTCTGGGTTTTTATAAAGGGGAATAAATAAGCGAGGTCAATTGGAATTTAACCCATGACCTCACATGTTGAGAAGGCTGAAAAAACAAGGGAAAAACGTGAAGGAGCTAAGGGGAATCGAACCGCTTAGCTACTGGTTTCGTGAGGCAAAGAAAAAGGAAAATGGGGGCTGGGGGATTCGATCCTAGCTCCTGTCTTCGCGAAAAAATAAGGGAAATGGGGCTGGGGGGAATCAAACTCGCGACCTATGGGGAGGAGAAGGATAAAATTAATTAAACAAGTAAATGGGAGGCGTGGGATTCGAACCCACGACCTCCCAGTACGTGCGAAGGGAGAGGAAAAAATGAAAAAAAAGAAAATGCGAGGCATGGGGATCGAACCCACGACCTCAGAGCTGAAGGGAGAGGCGAAATAACAAGGAAATAAAGTGAGGCTGTGGGGATTCGATCCCACAACCTCACTGCCACTCGCCATTTAAATAAAATAAAGATAGAGGGGCTGTGGGGGTTCGAACCCACCACCTCACAGCCTCCTCAGCGAAATTAAAACGAAAATAAGGGGGGCTATGGGGGTTCAAACCCACAACCTCCCCATTGCAGCGAATTTAATTAAATAAAATCAAAGAGGTTGTGGGGGCTCGAACCCCCAACCCTTCGGTTAACTAAGAGTGAAATTAAATTAGAAAATTAATCCTTCAACGTAAATGTTGAGATTTAATTTAGAGTCTAATGTTATGAATATTAGAAATAAAATTAATGGAAAATATAAATGATATCCAAGTGATTCAAGATTTGGGTTCCCTTGCCCAAACTTCCGTATTGATGCATAAGTCATACGTGAGTAAAATACCCAAGAATAATGCCATTTAATTAGATCAAAATCTTGGTATATATATACAAGATACATAAGTCTTGTACTACATAATCTTAGGAAAATAAGAATCACTTAGCGAAATATGAATGAAGCCCCATGGCTTGTATGTATAGACATATAAGTCTAACATACGTTCAAAAATAAGTGAACCTAAGATGTATGTAATGAAATGATGAACCCTAGGAGGGCAAGTATGAGTGTAATATACACTAAGTGGCCAAGTACATTGGCATATGATGAGATGAACTATGAAATGACGAAATGAACATTCACATAATAAGAGGTGAGTAACTAAGAAAAGCAAAGGTGCTAATGATGAAGAATGTGGTGAACATATATGAGGCTAATGAAAATGATGAGAGCAGTCTCAAATGAGCCTAAATAAATGTTACCAATACGTACTCACCAATGAGAGTGCAAGATAATGAAGAGACCAGTCTCTACGAACACTCTAATGAAAGTATTGAGCTTAACACACTTAATACTAATTATGATTATGAGATGAGAAATCATCTAATGAGCTATGATGTCCTCATACTAGAAGCCAGCTTCCATGACGTATGAGATGAATGTAATGGAACTTTATACTGATCACCGATAGGCTAGCTATGAGCGGTGATGCCTTCTTTCGGGAAGGGCGGAGGTTCACGTAATTCTCATGAGATGGGACTGTCCGGCTTGCCGGGTATGGGTCTCCTTACATCTCCTAGTCTTCGAACCTATACTACCAATATAGGGATCTGGCGGGGTTAAATTCCCATGTACGCTAGCATGTTTTGGGTCACTTTGGCCGGTGATTCCACCTCTTTTCGGTGTGGGGGAGACACTGGATTTCATGATGCTCACATGATCTATGTCGGTTAAAGTTAAAGTTCCCAATGAATGAATGATGCCAGCCTCGAATGAAGCACATAATAAAATGAATGATACCAAAGGTGTTAGGATAGGATAATCAAGAGGTGATCTAGACTCAGGTAATGACACTAGGTTATTCTTGATCATTGCACAGCAAACCCGATGAAAGTCTTAAACTACACCCTAGGTATAGCTGGTGTTCACACTGGCCTATGAACGAAATTAAATGAAGTACGTATGAATGAATGAAGACTCTGTGTTTGCTAATGAAGACTCTCTAGTTGAGGTCCCATATGTTGAGCCCTCATTCTGGGAAGTCTTAATGTTAAGCCCATGATTCCAAGGTCTCATGGCATATGAATGAATGATATGAAAGAAGCTATGTGCTATACGTAATATGATATATGCTATGTGTA
Organism: Solanum sitiens; assembly: GCA_016801875.1. Taxonomy (NCBI): domain Eukaryota; kingdom Viridiplantae; phylum Streptophyta; class Magnoliopsida; order Solanales; family Solanaceae; genus Solanum; species Solanum sitiens. Next base: position 397,543 of record JABWTJ010000267.1, on the reverse strand, counting down.
AGATGTTATGTGCTGTGTGCAATATGATATTTATGATGATGCATGTTACCCTCATGGCATGACTTTCCTAATCCAAACTTGGAAAGCTCCCGGACTTTCCTAATCCAAATTTGGAAGGTTCACTAACTTTCCTAATCTCAATTTGGCAAGTCCACTGACTTGACTTTCCATAATCATGTTGTTAGGAAAGAGCTATCTTATCTCATGCATGTCCTTGGTGTGTGCTTGCATATACCCATACTTAGTACAAGTGTGTACTAACCCTATACAACTCTATAATTTTAGGTGCAGGCACAGGTGGACGCTAGAGCTACAGGTTGACGCTGAAGCTATCCGGACGTCGAGCATTCATCCGGACTTAGTAGGCCCTCATGCTTTTGAGGATGCTGCCATTTATATTCTAGCTAGTTTTAGAGTTGAGCTAGTGGATCATGTTCCACTAGCGTTTCTTTCCTGTTTTATTCAGACATTGTATTGGTGCCATTTTGGCAAGTACATCTTCATTACTATGTTAGACTATTTCTTTCATTTGATAATCTTGATATTAGATGGTTGATGGTGAACAATTATGTATTAATGAGAAGGTTTAGTAAGTATGTTAAGAAACAAAAAGTTTCAAATTTTCCGCTAAAAGTAACCTAGATGAAGTAAGAATGACGTAAGTAGGCTTGTCTGCGACCTGTGAGAGGTCAACGACGCCGGTCTCGTCTGGGGTCTAGATTCCGGTCATGACATGAACAAGAGAGTTCTCCCAATGTGGTGACCGGTATGTTACAAGTCTTCTCTATTGATGTCTATGCTTTACTTGTTCCAGGCGCTATATTATCTTTTGTTACTCCCTTGATAGCTAAGAAGTTTTATATTTTGCCCGATATCCTAAATGAATCTTTCATGTTAACTGCCCCGGTAGGTGAGTCGGTGGTTGCAAAGAGGATATATAGAAGTTGTCCTACAATGTTGCCCAATAGAGTTACTCATGTTGAATTACTAAGACTTGATATGGTCGAGTTTGATGTCATCTTGGGGATGGATTGGTTGCATGATTGTTTTGCTTCCATTTATTGTAGAAAAAAAATTGTCAAGTTCAGTTTTCCAAATGAACATGTCTTAGAGTGGAAGGGGGGAAATTCTATTCCTAGATGTCGTATTATATCTTGTCTTAAGGCTTGTAAAATGATCTCAAAAGGGTGTTTATACCATATTGTAAGAGTCAACGATTTAGACTCCTAAAATCCTCCCATTGAGTTAGTCCCCGTATTGAGGGAATTTCCAGAGGTCTTTTCTAATGATCTTCCCGGAATCCCTCCCGAACGAGAAATTGATTTTGGTATTGACTTATTACCGGATACGAACCCCATTTCAATTTCTTCTTATCGGATGGCTCCGGACGAATTGAAAGAGTTGAAGGCTCAACTCAAGGACTTAGTAGACAAAGGCTTCATTAGACCTAGTATTTCTCCATGGGGTGCACCGGTATAGTTTGTGAAGACGAAGGATGGGTCCCTTAGAATGTGCATTGATTATCGCCAACTCAATAAAGTCACTATTAAAAATAAGTATCCTCTCCCTCGGATTGACGAATTGTTTTATCAACTCCAAGGGGAAAGCTACTTTTCTAAGATTGACTTGAGATTGGGGTATCACAAACTTAGTGTGAGAGGTGAGGATATACAAAAAATGGCATTTCAGACTAGAAATGGTCACTATGAGTTCTTAGTAATGTCCTTTGGTCTCACTAATGACCCGACGACGTTTTTGGATCTCATGAATAGTTTTTTTTTTTTTGAAATTACCTAGATTCATTTGTCATTGTCTTCATTGACGACATCTTGATATATTCTAAAAATGAGGGTGAACATATGGACCATTTAAGGGCGGTGTTGTAAGTGCTTAAAGAAAACCAACTATTTGCCAAGTATAGAAAATGTGAGTTTTGGTTGAGGTCGGTGAAGTTTCTTGGTCATATCATCTCTAGTGAGGGAGTTGAGGTTGATCCAAGGAAAACTGAGGCAGTCAAGAATTGGCCTAGACCATTGAAACCAACCGACATTAGAAGCTTTTTGCATCTAGCGAGATATTATAGGAGGTTTGTGGATGGTTTTGCGTCCATTGCATCTCCCTTGACTAGCTTGACCCAAAAACGTATGAAATTTGAGTGTCGGAGGGATGCAAAAGAAGCTTCCAAATCTCAAAAGAACGGCTTACCTCCACTCCGGAGTTAACTTTACTGGAGGATACCAAGGCTTCGTTGTGTATTATGATGCATCCCCATTGGGCATTGGGTGTGTACTTATTAAACATGGGAAAGTAGTAGCTTATGCTTCTATACAACTTAAGGTACATGAGAAGAATTACCCGACTCATGATCTTAAGTTAGCGATCGTGGTATTTGCCTTGAAAATATGGAGGCATTATTTGTATGGTGTCCATGTTGATGTGTTTACCGACCGCAAGAGTCTTCAATATGTGTTTACTCAACAAGAGTTAAATCTCTGACAAAGCAGGTGGTTGGAATTGTTGAAAGATTATGACATAAGTGTTCTCTACCACCCCGGCAAACCAATGTGGCTGCGGATGCTCTATGTCTTATGACCATGGGTAGTGTGTCTCATGTAGAAGAAGCCAAGAAAGATCTAGTGAAAGCTGTTCATAGGTTGGCTAGATTGGGTGTTAGATTGGAAGATTCTCCAAATGGTGGTATTATGGTGCATCATAACTCCGAATCATCTTTGGTGGTTGAGGTGAAGTCTAAGCAACATCTTGATCAACCACTGATGGAGTTAAAGGAATCGGTTCTTGGTAAACTTAATAAGTCATTATCCTTAGGGGGGGATGGTGTCTTGAGGTATCAAGGAAGGTTGTGTGTACCCAATGTTGATGACTTAAGAAACCGGATTCTTGAGAAAGCTCATGGTTCTCGTTATTCCACTCATCCGGGTTTTACAAAGATGTATCATGACCTTAGAGAAGTGTTTTGGTGGGAAGTATTAAAAGGGGACATAGCGTAATTCGTTGCAAAATGTCCAAATTGACAACAAGTGAAAGCCGAGCACCAAAAGCCAATTGGTTTACTTCAAGAAATACAAGTTCTCACTTGGAAATGGGAAGATATTAATATGGACTTTGTGACAGGTTTGCCTTGGACACAAAAGCAACATGATTCTATATGGGTGGTTGTGGATAGGCTGACCAAATCCGCTCATTTTATTCCCGTCAAGTCCACTTACTCGGCGGAGGACTATGCAAGGATCTTCATAGATGAGATTGTGTGTCACCATTGTATTTTGTTATCCATTATATTGGATAGGGGTTCACAATTCACATATAGGTTTTGGAGGTGGTTCCAAAGAGGGTTTGGTACCAAGGTGAAGTTATGCACCGCGTTTCATCCCCAAACGGATGGTCAAGCAGAGCATACTATTTAAACTCTTGAAGATATGCTTAGAGATTGTGTAAATTGATTTCAAGGGAAATTGGTATAAACACTTGCCTTTGGTTGAGTTTTCATATAATAATAGTTACCATTCATCTATATTTATGGCTTCTTTCGAGTCCTTGTATGGTAGGAGATGTAGATCTCCAATTGGATGGTTTGAAGTGGGTGAGTCTTCACTCTTGGGTACCAAATTAATTTATAAGACTTTGGAAAAAGTTTATATGATAAGGAGCCGATTGAAAACAACCTATAGTCGGCAAAAGTCTTATGCCGACCATAGGAGGAGAGACTTAGAATTTGAAGGAGATAAGGTGTATCTAAAACTTTCACCCATGAAGGGAGTGGTGATATTTGTCAAGAAAGGGAAATTGAGTCCTCGTTATGTGGGCCCTTATGAAATTTTGCAAAGGGTTGGCAAGGTTTCATACGAGTTGAGATTACCTAGTGAATTGGCTTCGGTTCATCTGGTGTTCCATATATTCATGCTTAAGAAGTGTATTGGTGATCCCGAGTCCATTCTTTCTATTGAAGGTCTAGGATTAGAAGAGAACATATCCTATGAGGTGGTTCCGGTTGAAATCCTTGATAGAAAAGTAAAGAAGTTGAGGAACAAGGAGGTGGCTTCCGTAAAGGTATTATGGAAGAACTACCTAGTTGAGGGAGCAACATGGGAGGCCGAGGCCGACATGAAGTCCCGTTACCCTCATCTCTTTGATAATTAAGGTTAGTTGTTCCTACTACTAATGAAAATAATGAATAAATTGAATTTGACTTGTTGTGAAAAGATATGCATATTTATGATAAAGGTTTTTGCTAAAATGAAGTTTTATGTAAACATGCTCTTTTGCTTGATTTGCACTTATTTGCGTATTTGGTATGTGTTGCCTTCATGAAATGATATTAAGCATGTCTAAATGTTGTGAAAAGGAATTTGTGGCATACTTGATTCTTTAATGATATGTTGATCTCATGTTGTTGTGAAAAAGAGATTCCTCATGTTGTGATCTTGAGCTCTTATGTGTAGTAATTGAAGTTATGAATTGCTATGTGTAAATGCTATGTTGAGTTGTAACTCGTGTTTTGATATGTTTTTGTTGGTTGGGCTGCTAGTCTTGAGTCTATCCTCTCCATTCAAAAGATTTTTTTAGTGTCACTCGGGGACGAAAGTTCCTAAGGGGGAGGGGGATAATGTAACACTTCGAAAGTCTAAAACGTAATCTAGAGCCTCACAAGAGTGTAAAAGAGTGGTAAAACTGTTTTAAGGTCAATAATAGTGTATAAAAGTCATTTAGGAAGTATTAGAGTCAAAACGTCAAGGAACGTCCATGACGTCCGGAGCGTGCCTTAGCCTATTTGACGAGGTTTTAGGAGTCAGAATTTATTGAAATTTGGTGGCAAGGTGTTAAACACGTATTAAATTTGGTTTAGGGTCGAAACGTCTGGGTATGACTCCCCAAGGACCAACCAAAGGGTCCTTGAGGAGGACCCTTGCATTTTGGCTAAAAGCTGTCTAGAGACAGTAGCCATCGACGACTTTCAGGCAACGAGACGTGGTCCAATCGATAGGGCGTCGATTTCCACAGTTTATGGTCACTTAAACATTTTGGAAAATGGTCCATTTTGTACACACTCTGACCAAAACGATGGTCGTGCAATACGGTTGGTCCAAGGCACTGTCGACTGACCTACCACCCGTAGGTCGGGGTCTCGTAGGTTAGGGTCCGTTTTTACTGCCAAGTTTTAAGTTAGTCCTTAATAATTAGGTGGTTATTTAATTATTTAGGGTTTAAGGGAGGTATAATTTATTTATGACTTATATAAAGCCCCAAGCCTAAATAAACTAACCCAACTCTCATAATTCCCAAAACCCAACTGCTATCCTTGTCTCTACTTTCTCTCTCCCTAAGAAGCTCCATAGAATACCAAAGTGAAAGAGGGTTCTAGGGCAGAAATAAGACTACTTTTCTCTCTATATATTCAACAATTATCAAGGTATTATATCCTTTCACCTTTGGGATTCCTTTCCCCAAAGGGTTCTTTCAAAATTGGTTTTCAAACAGATGATTTCAAATGGGTTTCTTTCTATTACGAATTTGATCTTCTAAATTGTATTGTTTATGGTTTATTTTGGATTACTATGCTTAGATTATGATGTATTATGATTCAATATGCTAGTTCTTGATGTATTGACCTAGTTTGTGGAAGATGATATTTTCCCATTAACCCTAGGTTATGAACTAGTGATGAATTGATGCGTAGTGATTCAATTGACTTCAATATTGTGTTAATTACTATTGTGTGATGACATTACACCCATTTTTGGGTTGACTTGGATGTTTTATGGTAAAACCTTGGATTATGGCTTGTGAAGGAGATTGGGGTAAGTCTTGTGATCTCAAACCTTTACTTCAATTATGATTACTTGTGTTTAGTGGTGAAGTTATATTGAAGTATACCTTATGATAAGATTGAATAGGTTTGGTATGATGTTGAATTGAAATGTCTTGATTATGTGATTGTGAGATTATGCTTAATATGTAATGATATAAGGTTGATGATGAAGTACCAATGAGTCTTACTATGAATGATGTTAATGTTCTAATCTCACATATAAGGGTTGTAATGGAAGGTGTTCCCATGTAATTCCTATTGAGATATGACTATGACTATATAAGGGGTAGACCCTATTACCAAAAATAAGTTATGATTGGTAATGAAAGACATTTCAAAAGGGACTCTAGCTTAGCACCGAGTGAACTAGTAGTGAGGAGTGTCCCTTCCCACATAGGGAAGGTAGGTTCACTAATGTACTCATGAGATTGGAGACTATAATGCATGTAGAATAAAGAGGGTCCAACTACATCTCCTAGTTCTTGAACTATGTAGCCCCCCATAGGAATGCTAGTTAGTGGATCCACATAGATGTTATGTTCATGTTTTGGTACTACCTTGGCAAGTAGTCCACCTTCTTTCGGTGTAGGGTTCAATGACACCGGATTCTAAATTGGCTTAGGTGGTCTAAGTCGGTTCAGGCAAGATGTTCACGAAACTAAAATGATGTAATAAAGTGGAGTCTAACTAGGATGACTTGAGGTGTTTGACTAAGTCTAGGTAGGGGTATGGGACTCTACTTATACATTGCACTAGTTGGCCTTGAAGAAAGTCTTAGAAGGATGTTCTTATGTGCTTATATGCTTATAAATGTAAATGATATATATATGTTGATATTACATGTTAATGACACTATGTGATATTGGTTCCACTTATGAACATGTGGTTGGTCTCTATTGCTATTGTAACAACCCTAAAAATGAATAGGATCAAGACTTAGGTGTTTCAAGAATGCTTGCGATTAGACCAAGGTCCAAACGTATTGATACGCGTAGAACCAGACCTCAGAACCCTTACTACGACCAAGCCAACTAACTTGGGGAGTTAATTGAGCTTGGAAAGGTTGGAACCAACCATGTGAGGCTCACGAAAACGAAGATTTAATCGAAAGAGTTTTTACCGGACTCAAAAGAAGAAATTTTAAGTTTTGAGGGTCCAAGGGTAAAATGGTCTTTTCCAGGCCAAGGGTAATATTGTAATTACCCTGGGTAATTAATTATTTAATTAATTAAGTTAAAAAAATAAAGAAATTCGGGTGGGGCAACCCGAAGGGACTCATTTTCGCAAAATGGGGTCACCCGGGTTCGAACCCCACTAGAAGCAAGATTAAACTTGCTTTTATTTTAATGTGTTAACTTAGTTTTTAATAAATAATTAATATTAGCTGATTTAGGAAAAAGAAATCAGATTTTTATTAATTTTTATTAATTATTGAGTTGACTAATTCAAACCCACAAAGTCCTACTTCTACTAGAATTCTATCTCCCTTTTCCCCACTCTCTTTGCACGATTTCTTTCTCTCTTTCACTCTCTTTTTCTTGGCTGAAAACGTGAGAAAACAATCAGCAAAAGCAAAATAAAGTAAAGGCAAAAGTTTATCAAGAACTTGAAAGATAGAAACTGAAAGAGAAAACAATCCGGTAACATTAAGCAGAACTACTACGCTAGTCGGGTGAGGTGTGACTTTGGGTGTGTGGACTGATTTGTGGAGGAGTTCTTGGTCAGCATTTTGAACATTTAACAAGAAAACAAAGGTATGGGTTTTCTTACTCTTGGTCCCTTTCCCAAGAGACCCCTAGGACTCAGTATATTCGGCTCAAAAACTAAGGTTGATTCCCCTATTGCATGTCCCTGTCATTAGCTCCCAACGAATGTAGGTTGGTATGAATGATGGTAGACTTAGGATTATGTGATGTTTGTGCTGAATGTTAATGTATTGGATGTACGTTAATTCATGAAAATGCAACCATGTGTGTGTTCGAATTAAGAAAAACAAAATGTGTATGGCATGTTGGGTCTTGGCCTAGGGGCTGGATTTTGTTAATATTTTGTTGGTTGTTTTATGTCCACTAATTGAAGTAAAATGTGATGTTCATGTGACATGAAGTGTGGCTGAATTGAGGAGTAAACATTTTGGTTAAGAATTCGTGAAAAAAATTTGTATTAAAGAACGTACCAAACGAACTATGTATTGTCCTATGAATTTACTAATAAATGGAGATAAAAATGAGTAAAGAAGTTACTTTGAATTTCCAGCATTTTTGTTGATATATCTCTGCCAAATTAAGATGTTTAGAATGCCAAGAAAAATAAGGAAGATTAGGTGAGGTCATTGAGGGTCGAACCCGAGACCTCACCCCTTTAAAAATAAAAAAAAAATAAAAATAAAGAAGAAGAAAGTTCGTGTGGTGAGGGGGATCCGAACCTGTCTTGGTTGGGAAATGAGTGTGAAGAAAAAGAAAATAAGAAATGAGAGGGGTGGGGTTCGAACCCACACCCTCTTGGTTAGAAACCAAGGAAAAGGAAAAATAAAGAAAATTTTTGAGAGGCATGGGATTAGAACCCACGACCTCTATGCGGATGAGGGAGATAAATATAAAAATAAAATGAGGCTGTGGGGATTCGACCCCACAACCTCACAGTCAACTCAAATAAGTCAACTTTCAAAAAGGAGAATAAAATAAAGAGGTTGTGGGGGTTCGAACCCACAACCTCTCGACCTAAGCGAATGGAAGGGAGGGGAAATTAAACGATAATTTAGTGTGGCTGAGGGGACTCGACCTCGGGTCCCAAAGCCTTACATGATCCGAAACAAATAAAAGAACTACGAAAATGGGGTTGTGGGGGCTTGAACCCACAACCCATCGGCCAATGCAAGGAAAATTGTAAATAGACAAGTAACCCTTCAATGTAAACATTGTGATTTGACTTAGAGTTAAAAAGTTATGAATATTAAAATGAAATCAATTAATAATGTAAATGACATTAAATTGATTCAAGACTTGGGATTCCTTGCCCAAACTTCCGTTTGATACATAAGTCATACGTGAACAAATCATTCAAGAATAATGCCAACTACTTAGATCGAAATCAAGATCTTGGCATATATACAAGATACATAAATCTTGTGCTATAAAATCTTAGGAATGTATGAGTCACTTAATGAACTACGAATGAAGCCTCATGGCTTGTATGTATAGACACATAAGTCTAATATATGTTCAAAAATAAGTGAACCTAAGATGTATGAAATGAAATGATGAACCCTAGAAGGGTTAAGTATGAGTGTAAATACACTAAATGGCCAAGTGCATTTGCATATGATGAGATGAACAATGAAATGATGAAATGAACATTCACATAATAAGAGGGGAGTAACTATGAAAATCAAAGGTGTTAATGACAATGAATGAGGTGACAACATGATATGAGGCTAATGTAAATGATGAGAGTAATCTCAAATGAGCCTAACTAAATGTTACCAATACGTACTCACCTATGTGAGTGTAAGATAATGAAGAGACAAATCTCTATGAACACTCTAATGAGAGTATTGAGCTTAACACACTCAATACAAATGATGAGATGAGAAATCATCTAATGAGCTATGATGTCCTCATACTAGAAGCTAGCTTCCATGACGTATGAGATGAATGAAATGGAACATTATACTGAGCATCGATAGACTAGCTATGAGCGGTGATGCCTTCTTTCGGGAAGGGCGGAGGTTCACGTAACTCTCATGAGATGAGACTGTCCGGCTTGCCGGGTATGGGTCTCCTTATATCTGCTAGTCTTCGAACCTATACTGCCAATATAGGGATCTGGCGGGGTTAAATTCCCATGTACGCCAGCATGTTATTGGATCACTTTGGCCAGTGATTCCACCTCTTTTCGGTGTGGGGGAGACACTGGATTTCATGATGCTCACATTATCTATGTCGGTTAAAGTTAAAGTTCCCAATCAATGAATGAGGCCAGCCTCAAATGATGCACATAATGAAATGAATGAATACCAAAGGTGTTAGGATAGGATAATCAAAAGGTGAGTTAGATTCAAGTAATGACATTAGGTCATTCTTGGTCATTGCACAACGAACCTAATGAAAGTCTTAAACTACATCCTAGGTATAACTGGTGGTTACACTGGACTATGAACGAAATGAAATGAAGTACGTATGAATGAATAAAGCAGACTCTGTGTTTGCTAATGAAGGCTCCCTAGTTGAGGTCCCATATGTTGAGCCCTCATTTCTGGGATGTCTTAATGTCAAGTCCATGATTCCAAGGTATCATGGCATATGAATGGATGATATGAAAAAAGTTATGTGCTACATGTAAAATGTACTTTATGCTATATGAAATGTGCTATGTGTAAATGTTATGTGCTGTGTGCAAATGTGAAAAGTATGATGAAGTATGTTATTTTCATGGTATAACTTTCCATTCCAAATCTGGAAAGCTCACTGACTTTCCTAATCCAAAGTTTGGAAAGCTCATTGACTTTCCTAATCCAAATTTGGAAACTTTCCTAATCTCAATTTGGCAAGTCCACTGATTTGACTTCCAAAAATCATGTTGTTAGGGAAGAGCTATTCTTTCTCATGCATGTCCTTGGTGTGTGCTTGCATATACCCATACTTAGTACAAGTGTGTACTAACCCTATACAAACTCTACTATTTTAGGTGCAGATACAGGTGGACGGTAGAGCTACAGGATCATCGCTGCAGTTATCCGGATGTCCAGCATTCATCCGGTTTTGGTAGGTCCTCATGCTTTCGAGGATGCTACTGTTTATATTCTAGCTTAGTTTAGGAGTTGAGCTAGTGGAGCATGTTCCACTAGCGTTTCTTTTTTATTTTATTCAGACTATGTATGGATGCCATTTTGTCAACTATACGATTATATTATTGGACTATTTCTTTCATTTGATTATCTCTTAATGTTTAGATGGTTGATGTTGAACGAATTACGAATGTATTAGAAATGTTTAGTAAGAAATGTTTAGAAACAAAAAGTTTCAAATTTTCCGCTACAAATTAACCTATGTAAAGTATGAATGACGTAAGTAGGCTTGTCTGCGACCTCTGAGAGGTCAACGACGCCGGTCTCGTCTGTGGTCTAGATTCCAGTCGTGACAAAGTTGGTATCAGAGCACTAGGTTAAATTACGAAAATAATAAGTTCACATCAACCACATTGAGTAGTTTCTAAGTCATGGTAGTGAAGTGCACCACTATCCTGGATTAGAGACTGCATGATGCGTAGGAATGTTTCCTTTCTTCTGATCTTATCGTGCTTTTCCGAATGTCTGAATTCTTGGAGTTATGAGCGTGTCTAACATCAACCCTTTTTGTTTTTCCAGAGAATGAACACTAGGAGAGGATTTGGTCAGAGGAGAGGAGGAGCAGCTTCTCGGGGTAATCAGAATCTACCCCAGGCTCCAGCTGAAGGAGTGGCCATACCAGTTAACCCAGCTGGGTTGACTGATGCTGAGGTGCGGGCATCTTTGGCCCAAATAGCACAGGCCATTACTATGCAGGCCCAGGCTATGATTGCCCAGGTCAATAGACAAGATGTTCAGAGGGAGAACCCACCGGTCCGTAGCATGGCTGACAGACTGAGGGATTTTACGAGGATGAATCCTCCCATTTTCACAGGGGCTAAGACATCGGAGGATCCTCAAGAGTTTATAGATGAGGTGCATAAGATCGTGATGGCTATGGGGGCCACTGACATTGAGAAGGCTGAGCTGGCTTCCTAACAGCTCAAGGATGTTGCACAGACTTGGTGCAAGATATGGCAAGATAGTCGTGTCTTAGTTGGAGTACCAGTCACATGGGAGCTGTTCAAGACAGCATTTCTGGAGAGATTCTTTCCCAGGGAGATGAGGGAGGCCAAGGTTGAGGAATTCATCAACCTCAAACAAGGCTCCATGACAGTCAGGGAGTATTCCCTGAAGTTTGTTAAGCTGTCAAGGTATGTTGTTTTTCCCCAAGTATTTAATAGTAAGAATAAGAATAATACTGAACCTTGTTGGAATCTCCCAGGTATGCTACTTCCCTGGTTTCTAACAGCAGGGATGAGATGAGCTGGTTCCTCACAGGAATCAATGGAGACCTGGAGGAGGAGTGTCGATCTGCTATGCTTTATGATAATATGGATCTTTCCATGTTGATGGTGCATGTCCAGCAGTTAGAGGACAGCCGCAGAAAGAGAGGTGTTCGTGATGCTAGGTGGCCTAGGCCTCAAGATCAGGCAGGACCCAGTCATGGAGGCCACAGGAACAACTTTGGCGTCCGTGAGCAGCCCAGGTTTAAGAAGGGGCTCTCCCACCAAGGGGAGTCAAGTTCATCCAAGAGTCGCTATGATAGGGATTCTGAGTCCAGAGTTAAGAGAAACAATGGAGTAGATACACCTCAGGAGAGGCCACCTTGCAGGAAGTGTGGCAAACTGCATGGAGGAGAGTGTATGATGGGCTCTAATGCTTGTTACAGCTGTGGAAAACCAGGTCACATGGTGAAAGATTGTCCGAATAGGAGAAGTCAAGAATAAGGGAAGGATAGAGTTCAGCCTAATGGTCCAAATGAAGAGGCTCCAAGGAGGCAACGATTCTTCGCACTCAAGTCTAGGAGTGCAGGGGAAGGCACTTCTGATGAAGCCTCAGGTGCGTAGCCGTAATTAGTCTTTCATATATTTGACTGTGTATGGTGGTTATGCACTAGTATGAAGTTAATATGTTTGAGTCATCATTTTGGTTGCTGATTTGTATGACTTATATGGTGACTTATGTTATATGCTTTAATAAGACTAGTTCAGGAAAGAATTCTTTAGTCTATTAATGTAAAGCTACTAGTAGGTTTCAAGGATGTGTACCATCATGTTAATATGTGAATCAGATATTCACCAGTGGAAGTATTGAAGTACCTATGTATGCGTATGTTCTATAGATGACATACTTATTTTTAGTAAAGAGTAGTGTCATTCGGGGACGAATGTTCCTAAGGGGGGGGATAATGTAACAACCCTAAAAATGAATAGGATCAAGACTTAGGTGTTTCAAGAATGCTTGCGACTAGACCAAGGTCCACACGTATTGATACGCGTAGAACCAGACCTCAGAACCCTTACTACGACCAAGCCAACTAACTTGGGGAGTTAATTGAGCTTGGAAAGGTTGGAACCAACCATGTGAGGCTCACGAAAACGAAGAGTTAATCGAAAGAGTTTTTACCGGACTCAAAAGAAGAAATTTTAAGTTTTGAGGGTCCAAGGGTAAAATGGTCTTTTCCAGGCCAAGGGTAATATTGTAATTACCCTGGGTAATTAATTATTTAATTAATTAAGTTAAAAAAATAAAGAAATTCGGGTGGGGCAACCCGAAGGGACCCATTTTCGCAAAATGGGGTCACCCAGGTTCGAACCCCACTAGAAGCAAGATTAAACTTGCTTTTATTTTAATGTGTTAACTTAGTTTTTAATAAATAATTAATATTAGCTGATTTAGGAAAAAGAAATCAGATTTTTATTAATTTTTATTAATTATTGAGTTGACTAATTCAAACCCACAAAGTCCTACTTCTACTAGAATTCTATCTCCCTTTTCCCCACTCTCTTTGCACGATTTCTTTCTCTCTTTCACTCTCTTTTTCTTGGCTGAAAATGTGAGAAAACAATCATCAAAAGCAAAATAAAGTAAAGGCAAAAGTTCATCAAGAACTTGAAAGATAGAAACTCAAAGAGAAAACAATCCGGTAACGTTAAGCAGAACTACTACGCTAGTCGGGTGAGGTGTGACTTTAAGTGTGTGGACTGATTTGTGGAGGAGTTCTTGGTCAGCATTTTGAACATTTAACAAGAAAACAAAGGTATGGGTTTTCTTACTCTTGGTCCCTTTCCCAAGAGACCCCTAGGACTCAGTATATTCGGCTCAAAAACTAAGGTTGATTCCCCTATTGTATGTCCCTGTCATTAGCTCCCAACGAATGTTGTTTGGTATGAATGATGGTAGACTTAGGATTATGTGATGTTTGTGCTGAATGTTAATGTATTGGATGTACGTTAATTCATGAAAATGCAACCATGTGTGTGTTCGAATTAAGAAAAACAAAATGTGTATGGCATGTTGAGTCTCGGCCTAGGGGCTGGATTTTGTTAATATTTTGTTGGTTGTTTTATGTCCACTAATTGAAGTAAAATGTGATGTTCATGTGACATGAAGTGTGGCTGAATTGAGGAGTAAACATTTTGGTTAAGAATTCGTGAAAAACAATTGTATTAAAGAACGTACCAAACGAACTATGTATTGTCCTATGAATTTACTAATAAATGGAGATAAAAATGAGTAAAGAAGTTACTTTGAATTTCCAGCATTTTTGTTGATATATCTCTGCCAAATTAAGATGTTTAGAATGCCAAGAAAAATAAGGAAGATTAGGTGAGGTCATTGAGGGTCGAACCCGAGACCTCACCCCTTTAAAAATAAAAAAAAATAGATAAAGAAGAAGAAAATTCGTGTGGTGAGGGGGATTTGGACCTTTCTTGGTTGGGAAATGAGTGTGAAGAAAAAGAAAATAAGAAATGAGAGGGGTGGGGTTCGAACCCACACCCTCTCGGTTAGAAACCAAGGAAAAGGAAAAATAAAGAAAAATTTTGAGAGGCATGGGATTCGAACCAACGACCTCTATGCGGATGAGGGAGATAAATATAAAAATAAAATGAGGCTGTGGGGATTCGACCCCACAACCTCACAGTCAACTCAAATATGTCAACTTTCAAAAAGAAGAATAAAATAAAGAGGTTGTGGGGGTTCGAACCCACAACCTCTCGGCCTAAGCGAATGGAAGGGAGGGGAAATTAAAGGATAATTTAGTGTGGCTGAGGGGACTCGACCTCGGGTCCCAAAGCCTTACATGATCCGAAACAAATAAAAGAACTACGAAAATGGGGTTGTGGGGGCTTGAACCCACAACCCATCGGCCAATGCAAGGAAAATTTTAAATAGACAAGTAACCCTTCAATGTAAACATTGTGATTTGACTTAGAGTTAAAAAGTTATGAATATTAGAATGAAATCAATTAATAATGTAAATGACATTAAATTGATTCAAGACTTGGGATTCCTTGCCCAAACTTCCGTTTGATACATAAGTCATACGTGAACAAATCATTCAAGAATAATGCCAACTACTTAGATCGAAATCAAGATCTTGGCATATATACAAGATACACAAATCTTGTGCTATAAAATCTTAGGAATGTATGAGTCACTTAATGAACTACGAATGAAGCCTCATGGCTTGTATGTATAGACACATAAGTCTAATATATGTTCAAAAATAAGTGAACCTAAGATGTATGAAATGAAATGATGAACCCTAGAAGGGTTAAGTATGAGTGTAAATACACAAATGGCCAAGTGCATTGGCATATGATGAGATGAACAATGAAATGATGAAATGAACATTCACATAATAAGAGGGGAGTAACTATGAAAATCAAAGGTGTTAATGACAATGAATGAGGTGACAACATGATATGAGGGTAATGTAAATGATGAGAGTAATCTCAAATGAGCCTAACTAAATGTTACCAATACGTACTCACCTATGAGAGTGTAAGATAATGAAGAGACAAATCTCTATGAACACTCTAATGAGAGTATTGAGCTTAACACACTCAATACAAATGATGAGATGAGAAATCATCTAATGAGCTATGATGTCCTCATACTAGAAGCTAGCTTCCATGACGTATGAGATGAATGAAATGGAACTTTATACTGAGCACCGATAGACTAGCTATGAGCGGTGATGCCTTCTTTTGGGAAGGGCGGAGGTTCACGTAACTCTCATGAGATGAGACTGTCCGGCTTGCCGGGTATGGGTCTCCTTATATCTCCTAGTCTTCGAACCTATACTGTCAATATAGGGATCTGGCGGGGTTAAATTCCAATGTACGCCAGCATGTTATTGGATCACTTTGGCCGGTGATTCCACCTCTTTTCGGTGTGGGGGAGACACTGGATTTCATGATGCTCACATGATCTATGTCGGTTAAAGTTAAAGTTCCCAATGAATGAATGAGGCCAGCCTCAAATGATGCACATAATGAAATGAATGAATACCAAAGGTGTTAGGATAGGATAATCAAAAGGTGAGTTAGATTCAAGTAATGACATTAGGTCATTCTTGGTCATTGCACAACGAACCTAATGAAAGTCTTAAACTACATCCTAGGTATAACTGGTGGTTACACTGGACTATGAACGAAATGAAATGAAGTACGTATGAATGAATGAAGCAGACTCTGTGTTTGCTAATGAAGTCTCCCTAGTTGAGGTCCCATATGTTGAGCCCTCATTTCTGGGATGTCTTAATGTCAAGTCCATGATTCCAAGGTATCATGGCATATGAATGGATGATATGAAAGAAGTTATGTGCTACATGTAAAATGTACTTTATGCTATATGAAATGTGCTATGTGTAAATGTTATGTGCTGTGTGCAAATGTGAAAAGTATGATGAAGTATGTTATTCTCATGGTATAACTTTCCTATTCCAAATCTGGAAAGCTCACTGACTTTCCTAATCCAAAGTTTGGAAAGCTCATTGACTTTCCTAATCCAAATTTGGAAACTTTCCTAATCTCAATTTGGCAAGTCCACTGATTTGACTTCCAAAAATCATGTTGTTGGGGAAGAGCTATTCTTTCTCATGCATGTCCTTGGTGTGTGCTTGCATATACCCATACTTAGTACAAGTGTGTACTAACCCTATACAAACTCTACTATTTTAGGTGCAGGTACAGATGGACGGTAGAGCTACAGGATCATCGCTGCAGTTATCCGGACGTCCAGCATTCATCCGGTTTTGGTAGGTCCTCATGCTTTCGAGGATGCTACTGTTTATGTTCTAGCTTAGTTTAGGAGTTGAGCTAGTGGAGCATGTTCCACTAGCGTTTCTTTCTTATTTTATTCAGACTATGTATGGATGCCATTTTGGCAACTATACGATTATATTATTGGACTATTTCTTTCATTTGATTATCTTTTAATGTTTAGATGGTTGATGTTGAACGAATTACGAATGTATGAGAAATGTTTAGTAAGAAATGTTTAGAAACAAAAAGTTTCAAATTTTCCGCTAAAAATTAACCTATGTAAAGTAAGAATGACGTAAGTAGGCTTGTCTGCGACCTCTGAGAGGTCAACGACGCCGGTCTCGTCTAGGGTCAAGATTCCAGTCGTGACAGCTATAGCATAACGATAACTACTCTTCAGAATAATGTATATAAAGTAGGATATTTCTTGTAGTTCTTGTTGGGTTTACTTGGTTGAGTAGGTTATGAGGCCTTACTTAGTCATTGCACCAGCAGACTTAATGGGGGTGTATGAGTGATGGTCTTGCTTAAGTTATGATGTTATGAAATCTTATGCATGCTTGTTGATATTATAACTTGATGATAGAGTTGTCTTCATTATGTGCTCAATTGTGTTGATATGCATGTTGACTTGCCTAGACTTGGTATTGTTGGTCTTGTGATGTACATTGTCTTGACTTAAGTAATATGTGCTTATTGACTTGTATTGATTCTTGAATGTGCATAAGATATTTCCAAAGTGACTCTGCAAGCTTTTGAATAAATGTCCCTCTTGACATTATTTCTATGTTGTATATGCATAGGATCATACACTTAGTACAAAAGATGTGCTAAACCGATTTCTGCCTTTTTCCCCAACTTTTTAGGTTGCGGTCGTTGAAGGGTTTGTGACCACTCTAAAGGAAGACTTGGATCATTTCTCCAAGTGTGGGTATGTACTCATGTTTCGAGGATGATTCCTTTCTATCACTCTACCTATGTTACAATGTTATAGTCTAAAGACGCTCATTTCACTCATGTTGTTTCAAGACATTGTTGTTAGCCCTAAGTGGAACTTTTACATTTGTGTAAGGGCTATGCTCATATTGTTCTATTCCGTTTAGATGGTTTAATATGAGACAACCCTTTTAAGACTATATTATGTATGTTTTCTATACGTGACATAAAAGTAGAAAACTATGTAATATTCTTATACAGGGAGTCTATGTATACTCGCTATGAATATATTTTTTGTAAACGAGAGGTCTAAGTAAACCTCATGAAGTAGATGTAGATGAAAAGTTTTGATTTCCCTTACTTTTTAACCTACGAATGTAATGATGAATGCTAAGAGGATAGTCCTAGTCCTCCCCGATGATGATGATGCCGATTACATCTAGGGGGTACTTCGCGGATGTGACACATACTCTATGCTACATCTTCTCGAGATGTATGTTTAGGTTCTCAGATTTTAGATCTCGCATAGAGCGATTTCCGATCTTTAGTTTAGCAACATCATTAGTGATTCCTCATTCTTTGAGGACGTGTGACATGATTATCTTTCTTTGCTTTCAGTTTTAGTTCCAGTTTTTTTAGATTTATCTAGGGCAGGTCCCAACACTTCTAGTCAGTTTAGAGATATATTTCAGACATAGTTAGATTCAGTTATACTGTTAGAGTTTGACTTTTCATTTGTATTCAAACTCTTAGTTTTCATATATTAAGATTTACTATATGGGTATTCCCCATCATATCAAATTATCTCATGATTAGCATCCGCACAATATTTATTGATTCATTTTAATATAGTATGATATGATATGCAACAGGGTTATCTTGGGGGTCAATTGTGATCCAAGGTCTAGTGTTTGCGTCCTGGCGGTAGCTTTGGAGGCTGACAAACTTGGTATCAGAGCAATAGGTTTAAGAGTCCTAAGATATCTGAAAAAACCTCACTAAGGAGAGTTTTTTCCATGGGTGTGAGGTGCACTACATTAATGAGAGGGAGGCTACGATGTGTTTTAGTAAAACTTTACTCTCTTTGTTACTCTTACTATGTGTAAGGTATGATCTAATTCCTCATTCTAACTTGACGTTATGCACTTTCAAATCATGCCTTCTCGTATATCTTATAGAATATATGCAAATGCCAGAAATGCTAACGCAACTCCTCTAGTCCCATATCAGGAAGTTTTAGATACAGAATTCAGGAATGCCATCCAACTATTGGCTCTAAGTGTGACTAATCAGAACAACCAGCAGGTTTCAGTTCCTGCAAATGTTGGTGGTGGATCAGTGGAAGCCAAAGTTTGTGATTTCGTTAGATAAACTCGCCCAAGTTTTTAGTATCGCAAATGGGTGAGGATCCCTAAAACTTCATAGATGAGGTCAAGAAGATTGTTGGAGTGATGCATGTGATAGGCCATGATAGGGTAGAGTTGGAATCCTATCAGCTAATTGATGCAACTTACATCTGTTATACTTAGTGGAAAGAGAGCAGAGGCACAGATGCAACTCCTATCACTTGGGAATGCTTTAGTGAGACCTTTTTTGACATGTTCTTCCCAAGAGAGTTGAGGGAGGAAAAAGCTTAGGAGTTTATGAATTAGTGGTAGGCTCCATGTCAGTCTAAGAGTATGGAATGAAGTTCACCCAACTCTCGAGGTATTCTCCTCATGTGGTTGCGGATTCCAGGGCTTAAATGAACAAGTTTAATTTTGGGGTATCCTACCTAATGAAAAAACAATGTAGAAATTCTATGTTGTTTGAAGATATGAACATCTATGGGTTCATGAACTATGCTCAGCAAGTTGAGGGTTATAATCTTAGGGAACATGCCAATGAGAATAAGAAGTCTAGGACAGGCAACCATGACTATTCTCTATAGAAATTGGTAGTGGAAATCCCTCATAGTTTTTACAGAAGTCTTCAGCTCCAGCATCTTCATCAGTTAGTGTTCAATCCTCCAAGTTCTAGAATGATTAGAAGGGTAGGGCATTAGGATCTAATACTCAAGGTAGTATTTCAGGCACCAGAACCTACCTAACTTGTCCAAAGTGTGGTAAGAACCATCCGGGCGAGTGTCTTGCAGAAAAGCAAGGATGTTTTAAGTGTGGTCAGTTTGGTCACTGGTTGAGATATTCAACTTTTTCTACACAGGGTCAAGTGGGCAATAATAGTAGAGCTCAGTCCACAACTTCAGCAGAACCAATAGGTCTCCCAACTTAGTAGGGGAACTCATCTGGTATAGGTGAAAAATAGTGCCAAAACAGGTTATATGCTCTTCAGGCTCACTTGATCGATTCTCCAGATGTGGTCACTGGTACATTAAAAGTGTTTGACTTAAATGTTTATGCATCGATGATCCGTGGGCTACTCTTTCCTTTCTAACTCCTTAATAGAAGTGAAATAAGATGTTAGTCCAGAAACTCTCTAAGAACCCCTCTCAGTCTCTACTCAAGTCGGTGACCCAGTTATAGCTAGATGGGTATATAGAAATTTCCCAATCACAATCTCCCAAAAAGTCACCTCAACATATCTTGTAGAGTTATAAATGGTAGAATTCAATATCATTCTACGCATGGATTAATTACATTCCTGTTATGCCTCAATCGATTGTAGAACCAATCTTAGAATGGAAGGGTAGTGTATTAGCGCCTATGGATCGATTCAATTCTTACCTTAAGGCTAGTCAATTGTAGAACCAATCTTAGAATGGAAGGGCGGTGGATTAGCGCCTATGGGTCGATTCAATTCTTACCTTAAAGCTAGAAAGATGATTTATGAGGGTAATCTCTATCATCTAGAAGGATTCAAGCTCCAAAACCCCAAATCTTGAATCACTTCTAGTAGTCAATGAGTTCCAAGAAGTATTTTGAGAAGATCTTCCCAGAATTTCTCCTGAAAGGGAAATTTACTTTAAAATTGATCTCCTTCCAGATACACAACCTATTTTATTCCTCCTTACAAAATGGCTCTAGTAGAGCTTAAGGAATTTAAGGAGTTGAAAGACCTTCTAGATATTGGCTTCATCAGACCTAGTATTTTCCCATTGGTTGCACCAGTGTTGTTCATGAAAAAGAAAGATGGTTCTCTTAGAATGTACATTGATCATACATAATTGAAAAAGGTTACAATCAAAAATAAGTTTCCTATATCAAGATTGATGACTCGTTTGACCAAGTCCAGGGTGCTAGTCATTTCTCATAGACAAACCTCAGATTCGGCTATCATCAGCTCCAAGTCAGAGATACTGACATCCTAATAATAGCCTTCAGAACTCGGTATAGTCATCATGAATTTATAGTTATGTCATTTGGACTAACCAATGCTCCTACAGCTTTCATGTACTTGATGAAAAGGGTGTTCAAGCAGTATTTGGACTTGTTCTCTGTCCTCTTTATTGATGATATCCTCATTTACTCTAGGAATGAGGAAGAGCATGTGAATCATTTGTGGATTGTTCTACAAACTCTCAAAGATCGTGTAACATTCCAAAATTTCATGACTTGGTCTAGAGCCTCACATGATGAACTAAGGATTTAAACACTCTTTATAAGCCTAAAATATTTTATTTGAAGTAATTAAGAAGTTTTAGAGTCAAAACATCAAGAAACGTCCACAACGATCGGAGACTAGTGAAATTGATGTTAGTGTGCCTTGGCATGTTTCATGGGGGTTTTAAGAGGTGAAATTTAATGAAAATTGGTAAGAAGGTGTTAAAAAAGTATTAGAGTGTGTTTAGGGTAGAAACTTCTGGTTATGACTCCCCAAGGACCACTCTAAGGGTCCTTGAGGATGACCATTCCAATTTGACCCAAAAGCTGTCAATTGATAGTAAGCACCCACGAAGCCAATCGATGAGCCGTCGATTAATCGACGCTCCTTCGATGGCCTCGTAGGTTGAAACATAGAAAATTGGAAAAATTCCCCAAAAACCAAGTCTCTGATCCCATGGACGCCTTGCCAGTACGGGGCCGTCGATGGACCTACGGACCGTAGGTCAAGGTCTCGTAGGTTGGGGGCTGTTTCGTTGTCTAGTTTTTTAGATTAATGAATTAATTAGTTAGTTAGATAGTTAATTAATGGTTAGGGGGTGTTTAATTTAGTTATTTAAGGGGCTATATAACACCTAACCCTCATTAAACCAACCTAACACTCCTCAATTCCCAAGCTCAAATTCTATCCACCTTCTCTCTTCTTTCTCTCTCTATTGCAAGACCCTATTGAAGAGCAATTCAAAGCTTGTGTAGGACTTAAAGACTTCACTTTTCTACATCAAACTCTAAGAATTAACAGGGTATGGAGGCTATTTACTCTTGTGAATCCTTTCCCCAAGAGGTTCTTCAAAGTTGATTTCTAAAAGTTGATAAAAACATGGGTTTCTTTCTTATTCCGAAATTGATCTTTCAAATTGAATTATTGTTGGTTTCCGTTGACTATTATTGATATACTATGAGTGATTATTGGTTAATTATGGTAGTTCTTTGTATTAGACCTAGTTCTATGGAAGAAATAATGAATTAACCCTTTCCCTCTAACCCTAGGTTATGAATTGACCCTTTCCCTCGAACCCTAGGTCATGAATTGATGTTGAATTGGTTATTGATGATATAATTGACTTAGTTCTTGTATAGATTACTATTGTATGATGTTATTAAGTATGTTCATGGATGAATATGGTTGGATTGGTGGTAAAATCCTGAAGAAGGCTAATGAAGGTGAATTGGTAAGACTTTATGATCTTGAATCCTTACATCAATGATGATTGTTATACTTGATGATGATGTTCAATTGAAGTATCATGTGTTATTAGAATAAGATGATGATGTGTAACAACCCGAAAATGACTATGCTAAGTAATGCCTAAACATACCTAGAATGCCTAGATTAGACTGGGTTCACACGGCTTGTTGCGCGTGGAACCAGACCTCAGAACCTATGCACTAGCCTAGCCAACAAACTTGGTGAGTTATTTGAGCTAGGCAACGTTGGAACCAACCATGTAGGGCACCCGAATTGAAGAGATTCACCCGGAGGAGTTTTTACGGGATTTCAAAGGGGTAATCTTAGGTTTGGAGGGTCTAGGGGTAAAATGGTCTTTTCCAGGCTAGGGTAGTATTGTAATTACCCTAAGTATTTAATTAATTAATTAAATAATTTAAAGAGGAGGGCTATTCGGGTAGGGTTGGCCAAATTTGAACCTTTTTCGCAAGTTAAGCTTCACCCGGGTGCGATCCTTGGTGGAAGCAATGTTAAATTAATTAATTTATATTAATTATCTGATTTAAGTAAGGGCATAATTAGTAATTTCACCTAAGCCTTTAAAAAATCAGATTTCAATTAATTAATGAGGAGTCCTAGTTTGACTAATTCCTAAACTAAAACTCCTAATCCTAAGCTACCTACCCACTCTCTTTCTCACGCTTATTTACTATCAATTCTCACGTCTCTCCACCATCTCTCTCTCGTCTGACCATCAATAAAAGAAAAGAGAAAAAACGAAAGATCAACTCTTGAAGAACTTACACACAAAAACTCAAACGAAAAACTAAGCTAAAAACGAAAAAAAGGCAAAAACATTGTTCTTGACGGGTTGTGCTTAGAGTTTGGTGGTGAGGCTTTGGGGTCGTGGAGTTGGCTGCCATTGGTGAAGATTTGGAGGGTGTTGATCAACAAAAGGTATGAGTCTTTTTACTCTTGGTCCTGTTCCCAAGAGACCCCTAGGATTCAGTCGATTCTAATCCGAAAACTAGGATTGTTTCCCCGTTGCATGTCCCTGTCACTAGCTCCTATTGATGGTTGTAGGTTGGTATGTCTACTGGTAGATATTAGGCGTGTAACGTGTTTTCGTGATAATTATGTGTATGTATGTATGTTCGGAATTATGTGAGAAATGGAAGATGTTTTTCCGAAAATAGGTAGTCACGGATCGGAGCATGAAATGGCATGTTTAATTTCTAGTATTTTACGTGCAATTGCTTGTGTAAATCGTGATGTTCATAAGTGGTATAATGTTGCTGAATTGAGTGCTAACTCTTGATCAAATTTAACCATGAAAATGCACCTAAAGATGTACTAAATGATCCACGAAATATCCTAAGAACTAATGATGTAAATGTTGCAAAAAGGGGCTAGAAAAATGTGATCAATTTCAAGCATTCTGGAAATTTGGTTCGGCCAGCTTACTTGAAAAAATTTGAGTTTTTTTTAAAAAAAATGCATGAGGTCATTGGGCATTGAACCCAAGACCTCACCATATACAAGTTATAGAAAATTTTAATAATAAAAATGAGGTAAGGGGGATTCGAAATGGGGTAAGGCTCAAGTGAAGAGTTAGGAGAAAAATGAAAGAAAAATAAAATGAGGCGTGTGGGGTTCAAACCCACAATCTCTGGGATAGGTGAGGGAGAGAGGAGAAAAAAATGAAATAAAAAAATAAAATGTGGTATGTGGGGATCGAACCCACAACCTCTCGGATAAACAAGAAAGTTAAGGAAAAATTTAAATAAAGGAAAAATGAGGTTGTGGCGAATCGATCCCACACCCTCTTGGTCTAAACGGAAGAATTAAGTAAAGAAAGAAAATAAAAGGAATGTGGGCGTGGGGATTCGATCTTGGGTCCCCAGGCCAAAATGTTTAAGACAAAAATCAAGAAAACAAAGAAAGGAAGTGTAGGTGTGGGGAATTGATATCGGGTTCCCTAGCCAAGAATTCTATATCAACAAAAATTATAAAGAAGACTAACTAAGTTTTATACAAGGGATTTGAAATAGGGTTCCCTTGCCCAATTCCGTATTGACACATAAGTCTACGTGATTAAATAATTAATGAATGCTGCCTATAGGAATCAAAATTGAGACCTTGGCATACTTACAAGATACATAAGTCTTGTACCACATAATCTTGGGTAAGTATAAGTCACTTAAATGAATTATGAGTGAAGCCTCATGGCTTGTACGTATGGATTCATAAGTCCAGCGTACGTTAAAAGTAAGTGTACCTAACATGTATGTGACGAATTGATGTGACCCCAGGAGGGTTAAGTAAGGGTGTGAAACACACTAAAAGGCCAAGTGCATTGGCATATAATGAAATGAACATTCACATAAAAAGGGGTAAGTAATTATTATGAGCTAATATGCTAAAGTTAATGAATGTGGTGACAACATGATAAGGGGCTAATGTGAAAGATGAGATAAATCTTAGATGAGCCTAAGTAAGTGTTACCAATAACGTACTCACCTATGAGAGTGTAAAGTTAATGAAGAGACCAGTCTTTAAGAAATACTCTAATGAAAGTATTGAGATTAATACACACTTAATACTAATGATTAGATGAGAAATCATCTAATGAGCAGTGATGCCCTCATGCTAGAAGCCATCTTCTATGATGTGTGAGATGAATGTAATGGAACTTTATACGGAGCACCGATAGGCTAGCTATGAGTCGTGATTCCTTCTTTCGGGAAGGCAGAGGTTCATGTAAATCTCATGAGATGAGACTGTCCGTTAAGGCGGGTATGGGTCTCCTTATATCTCCTAGTCTTTGAACCTATGCAGCCAACATAAGGATCTAGCTAGGTTCAATTCCCTATATACGCTAGCATGTTTTGGTTACACTTTGGCCGGTGATTCCACCTCTTTTCGGTGTGGGGTAGACATAGGATTTCATGGAGCTCACATGATCTATGTCGGTTAAAGTAAGAGTTCCTAAAGAAAGAATGAGGACAGCCTCAGTAATGCACAATATGAAATGAATGATACCAAAGGTGTTGGTTAGGATAATCAAGAGGTGAACTAGACTCAAGTAATGACACTAGGTCGTTCTTGGTCATTGCACAGTGAACCCGATGAGAGTCTTAAACTACATCCTAGGTATAGCTGGTATTGCACCAGTCTATGAATGAATGAAACGAATGAAAATGAAGTATGCATGAAGGAATAAAGCAGACTCTGTGTTTGCTAAAGAAGGCTCCCTAGTTGAGGTCCCATATGTTGAGCCCTCATTTTGGGAAGTCTTAATGTTAAGTCCATGATTCCAAGGTCTCATGGCATATGAACAAATGATATGTGGTATATGTACGTGCTATATGAAATATGTTATGTGTTGTGTGCAATATGAAAAGGATAATGATGCACGTTACTCTCATAGCATGACTTTCCTAATCCGATTTGGCAAGTCCACTGACTTGACTTTCCATAACTCATGTCGTTAGGAGACAGCTCTTCTTAATCATGCATGTACTTGGTGTGTGCTTGCATACACCCATACTTAGTACAAGTGTGTACTAATTCCATATAATACTCTACTTTTAGGTGCAGGTGCAGGTGGACGCTAGAGCTTACGAGACTACGTTGGAGCTATCCGGACGTGGAGCATTCATCCGGACTTGGTTGGCCCTCATTCTTTCAAGGATGCTTATCTTTTATATTCTAGCTTAGACGTAGGCATGAGCTAGTGGAGAGTGTTCCACTAGCGTTTCTCTCTTACTTATTTCAGACATTGTACTGGTGCCATTTTGGCAACTTTCTATTTATGCAGTTATGAACTATTTCCTTCATTTGAATATCTCATTATTAGATGGTTGTGATGAACTGATGTGATATATGGTATTTCTTACTATGAAGTCTATGTATACTTTAAAGCAAACAAAAGTTTTAAATTTTTCGCTAAAATTAACATAAACGATATAATGATGACGTATGTACGCTTGTCTGCGACCTCTGAGAGGTCAACGACGCTGGTTTCGACTAGGGTCTATACCCCGGTCGTGACATGATGATGTGATTAATATTATGAAATGTCTTTTTTATATGAATTGTGAGATCATGATTAAGGGTATGATGATATAAGGTTGATTGTGAATCACTTATGTGCCTTGCTATGATATGATTAAGATGTGTTAATCTCACAAATGAAGGGTTGTAATGAAAGGACATTCTCATACAATACCTAATGAGCTAATGACTATTAATATACAAAGATATGGTGATTAAGAAAAATTTAAATACATTTCAAAAAGAGACTTTAGCTTAGCACCGAGTGAACTTGAGAATGGGAGGTGTTGACTACCCAATGAGAGGGAGATTCACCAATGGTCTCATGAGATGAGGACTCCAATGTTAATAGTCTTATAGAGGGTTTAGGACATATCTGCTAGTTCATTAACTATGTTGCCCCCATAGGAAGACTAGCTAGTGGATCCACCTAGAAAGCTATGTTCATGTTCTAGTTCTACCTTGGCAAGTAGAGCACCTTTTTTAGGTGAAGGGTTCATCACATCGGATTCCATGTTTAGATCACATGGTTTAAATCGGTTAAGGCAATTGTTCCTGAAAGTAAAATGAATGGATAAGTAATGAAGTGAACACTAACTAGGGCAACTTAAGGGGTTTTACTTAGTCTAGGTAGGGGTATGAGACTCTACCTATACATTGAACTAGTTGTCCTTGAGGAAGTCCTAGGAGGTTGTTCTTATGTTGTGTATGCACTAATGATATGAATGATGCGTATATGATGACTTTACATGTTGATGATCCTATATGATGTTAGTTTCATTAATGAATATGCTATTGGTGTAAGTTGAAGTGTATGATTATGAATATGCATGATATGATGATATATGAGATATTGATATTGCTTATGATCCTTTGTTTTGTTTACTTGATTATGTGGGGTTATGGGGCTTCACATAAGCATTGCACTTGAAGGCTTGAGATGGGGTTGTGAGTAAGGGTCATGTATGTGGTGATGTCATGAACTTTTGTACATGAATTGTTGTTATAATATTATATTGGAGTTATTTATGTCTATATGATCTTAGTATGGTGCTATTGATGTTGATACGAATTTATGATGATAATATCCATGTTGACTTGACTTTATGAAGATGTAGGTCTTGTGTTGAATATGGACTTGTCTTGAGTAATGTTGTCTATTGGGTTGTATGTGTTCCTAATTGTGCATAAAGGATTTTTAATGACTTAGCATGGTTTTGAACAAAGTGCCCCTTTTAAGCATGATTTCAAAGGTTTTACTTGCATTTGTCTTCATACTTAGTACAAGTGGTTCTACTAACCCAAATTCTTTCCCTTTTCCCAAATAATTTAGGTTTAGGTCGTTGAGGTATCAAGGTCGCTTTGCAAGAAGACTTGGACTTTCCCCAAGTTTTTGTAGGTTTTCTAGTTCGAGGATGGTGCCACATATTCTACCTTAGTAGCGTTGCTATAGTCTAAAGACATTCATTTCTTTCCCATTGTTGAAGATATTGTTTAAGCCCTATGTGGCAATTATGAATTTGTGTAAAGGCTATGACCGAATGTTCTACTTCGTTTTAGATGGTTTAATGTGAGACAAATTATTATAATAAATTCTTATGAATTGGTTATGTTGTCTAAACGAGAAGCCTGAGTAAGCTTCATATGCGAGGAGTCTAAGTAAACTCCATATATGATATGTGAGAGGTCTATGTACACCTCAATATGTAAAAGGTTTTGCTTTTCCGCATTTTTGACCTATGATGTGTTATGACGAATGCTAAGGGCTTGTACAAGTCCTCTCCAAGGATGACGACGTCGGTTATGTCTATGGGGTGCTCCCTGGTCGTGACAAACTTGGTATCACAACATGAGGTTAAAGTAATCTTAGAATTGATGTCTCACAAAACTACGTTTACGTAGAGTCTTGGTCATGGGTGTGAAGTGCGCCAAACTTATGAACAAGAGGGTATGTGATTCTTAAGAATTCTCATTTGTTGGTAATCTTGAAAGTCATGGCTCAAGAATGGTAACTCTATATGTCCTTGTTTCTTCTAATCCTTTTCTTGTTGATATAGGACATGACTACAAGAAGGGCAACCACTAGGATGGTCGAAGAAGAGATTGCTAATGCGGGAGATTCTCCCCAAGACAACCAAGCTCCCCCACAAGACAATCAATATCATCAAGGTGACAAAACTCCGGTCATTCCTCCACCTATCACAGATGGAGAGATAAGGGCGGCTTTTGTGACTTTGGCTCAAACTATGACTACTCAAGCCCAAGCGGTATCTACTCAAGCTCAATCCATGATGGCTCAAGCAAATCGGGAAGTTAAACCCTATGTTCAACAAAATACTAGTACCATGGCTTCTCGCTTGAGGGTCTTCACTAGGATGAACCCTTCAATGTTCTTTGGGTTGAAGGTGGATGAAGAGCCCCAAGAATTTCTTGATGAGATCTATAGAATCTTATTTGCTATGGGTTGACTTTAATTGAGAAGGCTGAGCTAGTCGCGTATCAACTCAAATATATGGCTTAAACTTGGTATACCCAATAGAGAGACAATAGGGCTTTAAGAGGTGGTCCCGTGACTTGGGAGATCTTCAAAAGGACTTTTATTGATAGGTTCTTCTTAAGGAAGAAGAGGGAGGCCAAAGTTGAAGAATTCATCAACCTTCGTCAAGGAGGTATGATTGTACTTGTCTACTCTTTGAAGTTCACCAAATTGTCTAAGTATGCCCCTTCCTTGGTGTCTAACCCAAGGGATGAGACGAGTCTCTTTGCTACTGTCACAACCCGAGACCATACCCTAGAAGATAGGGTACAATCTTGGATTGCGACCGGCGTCGTCGAACTCTCAGAGTTCTACGACAAGCCTCATTCATATCATTCATCGCATATATATAGTGAAAAGTAGTGCGGAATTAAAACTTTTTATTAAAACATAATATAGTCTTTAAAACTCTTTCATATAAAAGTAATAGAAATGCTAAGTCTCAATCTCATCATCTTAAGACACAAGAATACTTTTGGGTCACGGCCCATACTTAAAACGAAAATAGAAATACTCATAGTCTATTACAAAACTTCATAAAAGAAACATAAAACAACATATATATGCCCTCGAGTCAAATGAGGAAATACTTCAACTCTTCTACTTGGACGATCCTTCTAAGCCCAAGTCTTCTTCTCCAAAAGCTCCTTACCTACCAAGGACTATAGATAGAAAATAAAGCATGGAATTAGTACAACCACATTTACTAAGTATGGCTATATGCATAAAATCATAAAAACGGACTTTATTGGAAATATGCATCTTTTCATTTAGAAATCATAGTTTAGACATAAGAACATCATTTATCAATTAAAAAACACATAAGATAACATTTAACCAAAAATAACACTTAAAGGCTCACTTTACAGTGAAGTCCCTTCACTGTTACAGTGAAGTCCAAACCTTCCCTTTTGAACATCTCCTAGCATGTAATTTCCTCACTTAAAGTCATCCTAAGATTCACTTAAGTCACACAAAGAGAGTCCTCCCATACACCCTCTCTAGATGTGCCTAAACGACCCTTAAATTTACCTACGATGAGTCACATACATATTTAGAAAACAATCATAAACATCTATGTAAGATTCATCTACCAAAGGTGATTTCCAAGGTTCACTTGAGTGAGTGTGGAGCGACCGCCCAAACAATCTCTATCACACACACACAAGAGATCCTATAGACTACCTCAAATAGAATCATTCTCACTAAACACACCTACACATAGATTAGAAGACATTTTCTTTCCAAAGACTATCAAAAGACCTACTTAAGTAAATCAAGAAGGTAAAGTCCATAATACAATGACCTCTCCAAGATTACCTAAATAGTCCTTAAGACTTCCTAAGGTTTAGATCATGTCAACAAGATTAACCAACTTCCCTAACTAGAGTCATCCTCAAGACTTCCAAAGATAAGACATGAAGAGACCATCCTTTCATGTCCTCCTAACACTTTAGCTAAGGAATGCTTAAGTCACTTTAGATTAGGTACTCAATCATTCACATATTTACTAACATAGGTCATTAGTTCATTAGTTCATTAAGACTCATACATCACCTAAGACACTCACATAATGGATCACATAATGGTCTTTGGACAAGACCTAGGAACTCCACATAACACCTTCAAAGTCTATTGTGCAATGTCTAGAAAGCGTCCCATACCACCACCTAAACCTCATAAACTTATCTAATGCTAATAGGTATTCCACATGATGAGAATAGGTAATAACCGACATAGACCATGGTAGGTAGACATGGAATACGAAGTTCTATCCTACTTCGATGAGGTTGTTCTACTTGCCAATGGTAGAACTTGGACACATCCCATGTAGGCACATGGTTAAGGAATATGAAGGGCTTCTTTGTATTCTAGTCTCACACTTAACTAGAACTACTCCCCTTGCCATACTCACTCGGTGCTAGCCTTTGTTCTCATAGATTAATTCACATTAAGGTTCATATAAATACGTCCTTATCTAGTTCATGACCCCCTTTACATTCACCCTACCAAAGCAAGTTCCACTAGGGCATATCTCACTTTAGCGACAAGAAGCTCATAGAGATTTTCCTAAGGTATGGTATGATGCCGTTCCAGAAAACCATCCCTAAGTCCATCACTCATAACATGAAGGATACCATTATGGTTAACTACTTCACAATTCATAACCTCGCTACTAAGTTCAAGGTTCCACATAACATTGACCATCTTATCATTAAGGTCCCACCTATATTTATTATTCAAGACTAAGAGTTATAACACCCTATATCAATACATCACATACTCATAATCATATATACATCAAGTAAGAGATACAAGTCAACCAAGATAAGACATCACATACTTCACTTTTAACACATAATACAAGACATTCTAGAAACACTTCTAAAACAACCTAACATCTTCAAGTCATCCTATATATCATCATAACATCATTAATATACTCCACATAGACTCACAAAGTGAAGTAGGAATAACCAAGACTTAACCCTAACAGTATACTCATAATGTCAAGTCAAAGTCTAACATAATCACTTAAGGCAACATAACTAGAAGAATACATACATGACTATATAACTTCACATGTAGATAAGTAATGACATACT
The DNA here is from genome assembly GCA_016801875.1 of Solanum sitiens. NCBI lineage: Eukaryota > Viridiplantae > Streptophyta > Magnoliopsida > Solanales > Solanaceae > Solanum > Solanum sitiens. The sequence continues at coordinate 365,934 of JABWTJ010000267.1, read as the reverse complement.
CACATCATCAACTACACAAATAGCCACATAACTTCAAGTAATTACCAACAAGGCCATGCTCATAATATTGCATAAAGTAACGCCGACAAGGCCACATCATTTGCAGATAGAACACATAACACCGCCACCATAAGTGAACCATACCAATCACAATAGAATCGAAGTATAATTAATATCAAATTAAGGAAAACGGGGCAGCATACCTTCATACCCATATCCACACTTCAATTCAATGCCGATGCAACCAATTCAACATCACAAGGCCCTTACCCATGGCCATGAACAATAATTCAAAGCAATAACCATAAAACTCAATGAATCTACATCAATTCAATCTAGGTTTACCAATATAATATCAATTACATATCAATTGAACATAATTCTTATATCATTAGAAAGCCCATAAGAAACTACACAATAATTCATCAATATAAGCTTAATATCAAGTAACCCAAAAAGTAGTCAAAACTAGGGTTCATCAATTCACATGGGTTCATCAATTCACATGGGTTCATCAATTCACATGGGTTCATAGGTAATTTATGTTTAAATCATCAATACAATATCAATTAGATCATAATTCAATGTTTAGAAATCATTTATACAAGAACCCATGGTAGAATCCCGAAATTGGACAATTCACTTTAGAAAACTTTGTAAAACACTTTGAGGATTGGGATCCTTGATGAAATAAGTTTCAAGGATCAAAAGCCATACCTCAAGGATGATAATTATTCACTTTGATGAAGAATTCCACACAAGAACCCCTCACCAAGCTGCCTCTTCAATGGAGGTTTTGGGATTTCTAAGAGACTTTGGGTTTTGATTTTAGAAGAATAATGAAGTCTCTAGGGTCTTAACCACTTAAATAGTTAATTAAAATACCCATAAGACCCCTAAGCAACCTCCTAAACTCTGATTTGGACGTGGGGTGAATTTACCAATTCACCCCTGACTTGGCAGAAAATCTGCGCACAGGGACTTGGCTGCGACGCCTGGCTTGTGACGGGGCATCACGGGTGCAATGGAACGTCATGGACCTCCGTTGCAAGCTCCAGTGGCTTGCCAAGGGTTCCCAATACACCCTTGGACAAGTCCCCTACGACGGAACCCTTGTGACGGGGCGTCACAGCCATGACTGGCCGTTGACTGCTCCGTCGCCAAGGCTGCCTGGGACAGCCTGCCATTAGGTTTTGGGTCCTTTCCTCAAGGACCATTTGATGGTCCTTGGGGATAATTTACCGGATGTTTCCAACCCAAATACGATCGTCTATAAGTTTAACACTTCTCACATGAATTTCATCCAAAACTAACACGTAAAACTCGACGAAACTCACCTAGATGTACAAGGTCGACTCAAGGCACATCTTTCGAATGCCTTGGACGTTCTTGATTGTTTGACCTCCAAACTTCACGAAACTTTAACCACTTCCTATACATGCTATATTAGCTCTATTAAGAACCTTAAAACACCATGAAACACACATAAACACATAGAACCACATTTTAGACAATTAGGTGACTTAGTCGTCAAACGTCTTAGTCATCCCTTGACGTTTGACTTCCAACACCTCTAATATTTTAGCTACTGCCTCTATACAAAATATTAAACATATTTAGGACCTTAGACATCAAGACCAACATGTTAGGCTCTAGAACACCTAAGCTATTTTCAAGGTCTTACAATCTCCCCCACTTGGACAACATTCGTCCTCGAATGACACTTGCCACTCTCCGAACACTTCCAAGATTAGAGATTCTACTAGCAGCACATAACCAAGCCATACAACACATATCTAAGAATAAACCATCAATTTCACATAATCAAGAGATTCACAACACAACAAGAAACTAGAAGACAATTCTATAACTCGTTATGCTACAAAACTCACATGCTTCAATCCAAATAGCAAAAACTCATTTTATATTCAAAATCATAATCATATACATCAGTTCTAAACACATAACAAGAATTTTTGACCAAAGAATCAATTAGTCATTTTTACAAAAAAATTACAGTGAGCAGTATGTCAAGCAACAGTGATTTTAACAACTTTTCCAAAAAATGCAATTTTTAGGCAATTCTCTATATAGACATGCTAATATGCAAGATAACATCATGTAAACACATCATACAACATGCTCAAAGCTTCATAACACACACAATGAAAGAAGTAAATGAAATTCAATTTCAACCAAACTCCTAAACATCATGCCCATGCAACAATTCAAGAACTTCTATCCCATCTACAAACCATACTCCCCCACTTAGAAGGAACTCATACTATCAAAAGAGAAACAAGAACTTACCAACATCATCATCACCATCACCCGACTTCTCAATTCTAGTACGGAGTGCATAGAAACGCCTCTTAGTTGGAGTATCTTCCTTTGGAACACTAGGCTCAACCCTCTTGCCCTCCTTCCTAGAAGAAATATTTGGACAATCTCTCACTTTGTGCCCATCCTTTCCACATCTAAAGCAACTACCGGTACCCAATAAGCACTCACCATAGTGACTCTTGCCACAATTTGCACAAGTAGGCTTGCTATCCTTAGAACCACCTCATTTCTCAAACTTCTTCTTAGGAACTCTAGGTACATCTTGAGATTGAACTCTTTTCTTGAACCTAGGTTGCACTTGGTCACTAGCAACAACCCTTTTCAAACTTCTAGCCATCCTTCTAAGTTTAGACTTCTCAATAGATTGTGCATACACCATGAGTCTAGATAGGGTCATATTATCATGAAGCATAGCGGTACGACATTCTTCCTTCACCAAATCGGCTACTCCGGTACAAAAGCGACTCATTTCATCTCTTGGATTAGACACAAGAGAAGGAGCATACCTAGACAATGTCGAAAATTTCAAAGAGTACTCCTCAACACTCATATTGCCTTGCTTGAGATTAATAAACTCCTCCACCTTGACTTCTCTTCTCTCTCGGGGAAAGTACTTGCCAAGAAAAGCTCCCTTAAACTCTTCCCACTCAATAGGACCTGAATCTTCCGTCCTATTGTCCTTCCATTGAGTGTACCAAATTTGAGAAACATCTCTCAATTGATATGAAGCCAACTCCGCCTTCTCCCTAGATGTAACCCCCATAGCACTCAAAACTTTGTACACACCATCAAGGAACTCTTGGGGATCCTCATTCACCTTAGATCCAAGAAAGATAGGAGGATTCATCCTCACAAAGTCTCTCAACCTAGAAGTCATAGTGCTCTCCATAACCCTAGGCACCATACTCAAATTGATTTGAGTAATTACGGCTTGAGCTAAAGCCATCAAAGCCTCTCCAATCACCCTATTAGACAACTCCGGTACCTCATCACCTCGTCCTACATTAGGAACATGATCACCTTGGGGAGGCACTTGATCACCTTGCCCATTTTGGACACCTTGCTCACCTTGAGCAACTTGCTCAACTTGGGGAAGAAATTCCTCATTCACCCTCTCCTCTTCCATCCTTCTATCGGCCATCCTCCTAGAGTTCATCTCCTAGCAAACACAAGGAAACTCATAAGAAGGATAATCATAACATTTACTCTACCGCACGATATAGGAGTAGAAAAGAAGGGAAACTCTATCGTCCTATAGCCTCTTGCCCATAGATGTGTCGCGATTCACACCGATGGTCAAGACTCTACTAGACGTGACTTGATGAGACTTTTTGATACCTAATACTACTTTCACCAACCTATGCTCTGATACCAACTTTGTCACAACCCGAGACCATACCCTACAAGATAGGGTACAATCTTGGATTGCGACCGGCGTCGTCGAACTGTCAGAGTTATAAGACAAGCCTCATTCATATCATTCATCGCATATACATAGTGAAAAGTAGTGCGGAATTAAAACTTTTCACTACAACATAATATAGTCTTTAAAACTCTTTCATATAAAAGTAATATAAATGCTAAGTCTCAATCTCATCATCTTAAGACACAAGAATACTTTTGGGTCACGGCCCATACTTCAAACGAAAATAGAAATACTCATAGTCTATTACAAAACTTCATAAAAGAAACATAAAACGACATATATATGCCCTCGAGTCAAATGAGGACATACTTCAATTCTTCTACTCGGACGATCCTTCTAAGCCCAAGTCTTCTTATCCAAAAGGTCCTTACCTACCAAGGACTATAGATAGAAAATAAAGCATGGAATTAGTACAACCACATGTACTAAGTATGGCTATATGCATAAAATCATGAAAACGGACTTTATTGGAAATATGCATCTTTTCATTTAGAAATCATAGTTTAGACATAAGAACATCATTTATCAATTAAGAAACACATAAGATAACATTTAACCAAAAATAACACTTAAAGGCTCACTTTACAGTGAGTTCATTTCACTGTACAGTGAAGTCCCTTCACTGTTACAGTGAAGTCCAAACCTTCCCTTTTTAACATCTCCTAGCATGTAATTCCCTCACTTAAAGTCATCCTAAGATTCACTTAAGTTAGACAAAGATAGACCGCCCATACACCCTCTCTAGATGTGCCTAAACGACCCTTAAGATTACCTACGATGAGTCACATACATACTTAGAAAACAATCATAAACATCTATGTAAGATTCATCTACCAAAGGTGATTTCCAAGGTTCACTTGAGTGAGTGTGGAGCGACCGCCCATACAATCTCTATCACACACACACAAGAGATCCTATAGACTACCTCAAATAGAATCATTCTCACTTAACACACCTACACTTAGATTAGAAGACATTCTCTTTCCAAAGACTATCAAACGACCTACTTAAGTAAATCAGGAAGATAAAGTCCATAATACAATGACCTCTCCAAGATTACCTAAATAGTCCTTAAGACTTCCTAAGGTTTAGATCATGTCAACAAGATTAACCACTCAAGACTTCCAAAGATAAGACATGAAGAGACCATCCTTTCATGTCCTCCTCACACTTTAGATAAGGAATGCTTAAGTCACTTTAGATTAGGTACTCAATCATTCACATAGTTACTAACATAGGTCATTAGTTCATTAGTTCATTAAGACTCATACATCACCTAAGACACTCACATAATGGATCACGTAATGGTCTTTGGACAAGACCTAGGAACTCCACATAACACCTTCAAAGTCTATTGTGCAATGTCTAGATAGCGTCCCATACCACCACCTAAACCTCATAGACTTATCTAATGCTAATAGGTATTCCACATGATGAGAATAGGCAATAACCGACATAGACCATGGTAGCAAGACATGGAATCTGAAGTTCTATCCTACTTCGATGAGGTTGTTCTACTTGCCAATAGTAGAACTTGGACACATCGCATGTAGGCACATGGTTAAGGAATATGAAGGGCTTCTTTGTATTCTAGTCTCACACTTAACTAGAACTACTCCCCTTGCCATACTCACTCGGTGCTAGCCTTTGTTCTCATAGATTAATTCACATTAAGGTTCATATAAATAGGTCCTTATCTAGTTCATGACCCCCTTTACATTCACCCTACCAAAGCAAGTTCCACTAGGGAATATCTCACTTTAGCGACAAGAAGCTCATAGAGATTTTCCTAAGGTATGATATGATGCCGTTCCAGACAACTATCCCTAAGTCCATCACTCATAACATGAAGGATACCATTACGGCTAACTATTTCACAATTCATAACCTCGCCACTAAGTTCAAGGTTCCACATAACATTGACCTTCTTATCATTAAGGTCCCACCTATATTTATTATTCAAGACTAAGAGTTATAACACCCTATATCAATACATCACATACTCATAATCATATATACATCAAGTAAGAGATACAAGTCAACCAAGACAAGACATCACATACTTCACTTTTAACACATAAAACAAGCCATTCTAGAAACACTTCTAAAACAACCTAACATCTTCAAGTTATCCTATATATCATCATAACATCATTAATATACTCCACATAGACTCACAAAGTCAAGTAGGAATAACCAAGACTTAACCCTAACACTATACTCATAATGTCAAGTCAAAGTCTAACATAATCACTTAAGGCAACATAACTAGAAGAATACATACATGACTATATAACTTCACATGTAGATAAGTAATTACATACTCACATCATAAACTACACAAATAGCCACATAACTTCAAGTAATTACCAACAAGGACATGCTCATAGTATTGCATAAAGTAACGCCGACAAGGCCACATCAATTGCAGATAGAACACATAACACCGCCACCATAAGTGGACCATACCAATCACAATAGAATCGAAGTATAATTAATATCAAATTAAGGAAAAAAGGGCAGCATACCTTCATACCCATATCCACACTTCAATTCAATGCCAATTCAACCAATTCCACATCACAAGGCCCTTACCCATGGCCATGAACAATAATTCAAAGCAATAACCATAAAACTCAATGAATCTACATCAATTCAATCTAGGTTTAACAATATAATATCAATTACATATCAATTGAACACAATTCTTATATCATTAGAAAGCCCATAAGAAACTACACAATAATTCATCAATATAAGCTTAATATCAAGTAACCCAAAAAGTAGTCAAAACTAGGGTTCATCAATTCACATGGGTTCATAGGTAATTTATGTTTAAATCATCAATACAATATCAATTATATCATAATTCAATGTTTAGAAATCATTTATGCAAGAACCCATGGTAGAATCCCGAAATTGGACAATTCACTTTAGAAAACTTTGTAAAACACTTTGAGGATTGGGCTCCTTGATGAAATAAGTTTCAAGGATCAAAAGCCATACCTCAAGGATGATAATTCTTCACTTTTATGAAGACTTCCACACAAGAACCCCTCACCAAGCTGCCTCTTCAATGGAGTCTTCAATGGAGGTTTTGGGATTTCTAAGAGACTTTGGGTTTTGATTTTAGAATAATAATGAAGTCTCTAGGGTCTTAACCACTTAAATAGTTAATTAAAATACCCATAAGCTTGGCAGAAAATCAGCGCACAGGGACTTGGCTGCGACGCCTGGCTTGTGACGGGGCATCACGGGTGCAATGGCACGTCATGGACCTCCGTTGCAAGCTCCAGTGGCTTGCCAAGGGTTCCCAATACACCCTTGGACAAGGCCCCCACGACGGAACCCTTGTGACGGGGCGTCACAGCCATGACTGGCCGTTGACTGCTCCGTCGCCAAGGCTGCCTGGGACAGCCTTCCATCAGGTTTTGGGTCCTTTCCTCAAGGACCCTTTGATGGTCCTTGGGGATAATTTACCGGATGTTTCCAACCCAGATACGATTGTCTATAAGTTTAACACTTCTCACATGAATTTCATCCAAAACGAACACGTAAAACTCGACGAAACGCACCTAGACGTACAAGGTCGACTCAAGGCACATCTTTCGAATGCCTTGGACGTTCTTGATCGTTTGACCTCCAAACTTCACGAAACTTTAACCTCTGCCTATACATGCTATATTAGCTCTATTAATAACCTTAAAACACCATGAAACACACATAAACACATAGAACCACATTTTAGACAATTAGGTGACTTAGTCGTCAAACGTCTTAGTCATCCCTTGACGTTTGACTTCCAACACCTCTAATATTTTAGCTACTGCCTCTATACAAAATATTAAACATATTTAGGACCTTAGACATCAACACCAACATGTTAGTCTCTAGAACACCTAAGCTATTTTCAAGGTCTTACAATCTCCCCCACTTGGACAACATTCGTCCTCGAATGACACTTGCCACTCTCCGAACACTTCCAAGATTAGAGATTCTACTAGCAGCACATAACAAAGCCATACAACACATATCTAATAAGAAACCATCAATTTCACATATTCAAGAGATTCACAACACAACAAGAAACTAGAAGACAATTCTATAACTCGTTATGCTACAAAACTCACATGCTTCAATCCAAATAGCAAAAACTCATTTTATATTCAACATCATACTCATATACATCAGTTCTAACCACATAACAAGAATTTTTGACCAAAGAATCAATTAGTCATTTTTACAAAAAAATTACAGTGAGCAGTATGTCAAGCAACAGTGATTTTAACAACTTTTCCAAAAAATGCAATTTTTAGGCAATTCTCTATATAGACATGCTAATATGCAAGATAACATCATGTAAACACATCATAAAACATGCTCAAAGCTTCATAACACACACAATGCAAGAAGTAAATGAAATTCAATTTCAACCAAACTCCTAAACATCATGCCGATGCAACAATTCAAGAACTTCTATCCCATCTACAAACCATACTCCCCCACTTAGAAGGAACTCATACTATCAAAAGAGAAACAAGAACTTACCAACATCATCATCACCATCACCCGACTTCTCAATTCTAGTACGGAGTGCATAGAAACGCCTCTTAGTTGGAGCATCTTTCTTTGGAACACTAGGCTCAACCCTCTTGCCCTCCTTCCTAGAAGAAATGTTTGGACAATCTCTCACTTTGTGCCCATCCTTTCCACATCTAAAGCAACTACCGGTACCCAATAAGCACTCACCATAGTGACTCTTGCCACAATTTGCACAAGTAGGCTTGCTATCCTTAGAACCACCTCATTTCTCAAACTTCTTCTTAGGAACTCTAGGTACATCTTGAGATTGAACTCTTTTCTTGAACCTAGGTTGCACTTGGTCACTAGCAACACCCCTTTTCAAACTTCTAGCCATCCTTCTAAGTTTAGACTCCTCAATAGATTGTGCATACACCATGAGTCTAGATAGGGTCATATTATCATGAAGCATAGCGGTACGACATTCTTCCTTCACCAAATCGGCTACTCCAGTACAAAAGCGACTCATTTCATCTCTTGGATTAGAGACAAGAGAAGGAGCATACCTAGACAATGTCGAAAATTTCAAAGAGTACTCCTCAACACTCATATTGCCTTGCTTGAGATTAATAAACTCCTCCACCTTGACTTCTCTTCTCTCTCGGGGAAAGTACTTGCCAAGAAAAGCTCCCTTAAACTCTTCCCACTCAATAGGACCCGAATCTTCCGTCCTATTGTCCTTCCATTGAGTGTACCAAATTTGAGAAACATCTCTCAATTATATGAAGCCAACTCCGCCTTCTCCCTAGATGTAACCCCCATAGCACTCAAAACTTTGTACACACCATCAAGGAACTCTTGGGGATCCTCATTCACCTTAGATCCAAGAAAGATAGGAGGATTCATCCTCACAAAGTCTCTCAACCTAGAAGTCATAGTGCTCTCCATAACCCTAGGCACCATACTCAAATTGATTTGAGTAATTACGGCTTGAGCTAAAGCCATCAAAGCCTCTCCAATCACCCTATTAGACAACTCCGGTACCTCATCACCTCGTCCTACATTAGGAACATGATCACCTTGGGGAGGCACTTGATCACCTTGCCCATTTTGGACACCTTGCTCACCTTGAGCAACTTGCTCAACTTGGGGAAGAAATTCCTCATTCACCCTCTCCTCTTCCATCCTTCTATCGGCCATCCTCCTAGTATTCATCTCCTAGCAAACACAAGGAAACTCATAAGAAGGATAATCATAACATTTACTCTATCGCACGATATAGGAGTAGAAAAGAAGGGAAACTCTATTGTCCTATAGCCTCTTGCCCATAGATGTGTCGCGATTCACACCGATGGTCAAGACTCTACTAGACGTGACTTGATGAGACTTTTTGATACCTAATACTACTTTCACCAACCTATGCTCTGATACCAACTTTTTCACAACCCGAGACCATACCCTAGAAAATAGGGTACAATCTTGGATTGCGACCGGCGTCGTCAAACTGTCAGAGTTCTAAGACAAGCCTCATTCATATCATTCATCGCATATAGATAGTGAAAAGTAGTGCGGAATTAAAACTTTTCACTAAAATATAATATAGTCTTTAAAACTCTTTCATATAAAAGTAATATAAATGCTAAGTCTCAATCTCATCATCTTAAGACACAAGAATACTTTTGGGTCACGGCCCATACTTCAAACGAAATAGAAATACTCATAGTCTATTACAAAACTTCATAAAAGAAACATAAAATGACATATATATGCCCTCGAGTCAAATGAGGACATACTTCAATCCTTCTACTCGGACGATCCTTCTAAGCCCAAGTCTTCTTATCCAAAAGGTCCTTACCTACCAAGGACTATAGATAGAAGATAAAGCATGGAATTAGTACAACCACATGTACTAAGTATGGCTATATGCATAAAATCATGAAAACGGACTTTATTGGAAATATGCATCTTTTCATTTAGAAATCATAGTTTAGACATAAGAACATCATTTATCAATTAAGAAACACATAAGATAACATTTAACCAAAAATAACACTTAAAGGCTCACTTTACAGTGAGTTCATTTCACTGTACAGTGAAGTCCCTTCACTGTTATAGTGAAGTCCAAACCTTCCCTTTTTAACATCTCCTAGCATGTAATTCCCTCACTTAAAGTCATCCTAAGATTCACTTAAGTCACACAAAGATAGACCGCCCATACACCCTCTCTAGATGTGCCTAAACGACCCTTAAGATTACCTACGATGAGTCACATACATACTTAGAAAATAATCATAAACATCTATGTAAGATTCATCTACCAAAGGTGATTTCCAAGGTTCACTTGAGTGAGTGTGGAGCGACGGCCCATACAATCTCTATCACACACACACAAGAGATCCTATAGACTACCTCAAATAGAATCATTCTCACTTAACACACCTACACTTAGATTAGAAGACATTCTCTTTCCAAAGACTATCAAAAGACCTACTTAAGTAAATCAGGAAGATAAAGTCCATAATACAATGACCTCTCCAAGATTACCTAAATAGTCCTTAAGACTTCCTAAGGTTTAGATCATGTCAACAAGATTAACCACTCAAGACTTCCAAAGATAAGACATGAAGAGACCATCCTTTCATGTCCTCCTCACACTTTAGATAAGGAATGCTTAAGTCACTTTAGATTAGTTACTCAATCATTCACATAATTACTAACATAGGTCATTAGTTCATTAGTTCATTAAGACTCATACATCACCTAAGACACTCACATAATGGATCACATAATGGTCTTTGGACAAGACCTAGGAACTCCACATAACACCTTCAAAGTCTATTGTGCAATGTCTAGATAGCGTCCCATACCACCACCTAAACCTCATAAACTTATCTAATGCTAATAGGTATTCCACATGATGAGAATAGGCAATAACCGACATAGACCATGGTAGCAAGACATGGAATCCGAAGTTCTATCCTACTTCAATGAGGTTGTTCTACTTGCCAATGGTAGAACTTGGACACATCCCATGTAGGCACATGGTTAAGGAATATGAAGGGTTTCTTTGTAATCTAGTCTCGTGCTTCACTAGAATTACTTCCCTTACCATACTCACTCGGTGCTAGCCTTTGTTCTCATAGATTAGTTCACATTAAGGTTCATATAATTAGGTCTCTTATCTAGTTCATAACCCAATTACATTCACCCTACCAAAGCAAGTTCCACTAGGGCATATCTCACTTTAGCGACAAGAAGCTCATCGCGACTTTCCTAAGGTATGATATGATGCCGTTCCAGCCAACCATCCCTAAGTCCATCACTCATAACATGAAGGATACCATTACGGCTAACTACTTCACAATTCATAACCTCGCCACTAAGTTCAAGGTTCCACATAAACTTGACCTTCTTATCATTAAGGCCTCACTTATATTTATTTATTCAAGACTAAGAGTTATGACACCCTATATCAAGACATCACATATCCATAATCATATATACATCAAGTAAGAGATACAAGTCAACCAAGACAAGACATCACATACTTCACTTTTAACACATAATACAAGCCATTCTAGAAACACTTCTAAAACAACCTAACATCTTCAAGTCATCCTATATATCATCATAACATCATTAATATACTCCACATAGACTCACAAAGTCAAGTAGGAATAACCAAGACTTAACCCTAACACTATACTCATAATGTCAAGTCAAAGTCTAACATAATCACTTAAGGCAACATAACTAGAAGAATACATACATGACTATATAACTTCACATGTAGATAAGTAATTACATACTCACATCATAAACTACACAAATAGCCACATAACTTCAAGTAATTACCAACAAGGACATGCTCATAGTATTGCATAAAGTAACGCCGACAAGGCCACATCAATTGCAGATAGAACACATAACACCGCCACCATAAGTGGACCATACCAATCACAATAGAATCGAAGTATAATTAATATCAAATTAAGGAAAACAGGGCAGCATACCTTCATACCCATATCCACGCTTCAATTCAATGCCAATTCAACCAATTCCACATCACAAGGCCCTTACCCATGGCCATGAACAATAATTCAAAGCAATAACCATAAAACTCAATGAATCTACATCAATTCAATCTAGGTTTAACAATATAATATCAATTACATATCAATTGAACACAATTCTTATATCATTAGAAAGCCCATAAGAAACTACACAATAATTCATCAATATAAGCTTAATATCAAGTAACCCAAAAAGTAGTCAAAACTAGGGTTCATCAATTCACATGGGTTCATAGGTAATTTATGTTTAAATCATCAATACAATATCAATTATATCATAATTCAATGTTTAGAAATCATTTATGCAAGAACCCATGGTAGAATCCCGAAATTGGACAATTCACTTTAGAAAACTTTGTAAAACACTTTGAGGATTGGGCTCCTTGATGAAATAAGTTTCAAGGATCAAAAGCCATACCTCAAGGATGATAATTCTTCACTTTTATGAAGACTTCCACACAAGAACCCCTCACCAAGCTGCCTCTTCAATGGAGTCTTCAATGGAGGTTTTGGGATTTCTAAGAGACTTTGGGTTTTGATTTTAGAATAATAATGAAGTCTCTAGGGTCTTAACCACTTAAATAGTTAATTAAAATACCCATAAGCTTGGCAGAAAATCAGCGCACAGGGACTTGGCTGCGACGCCTGGCTTGTGACGGGGCATCACGGGTGCAATGGCACGTCATGGACCTCCGTTGCAAGCTCCAGTGGCTTGCCAAGGGTTCCCAATACACCCTTGGACAAGGCCCCCACGACGGAACCCTTGTGACGGGGCGTCACAGCCATGACTGGCCGTTGACTGCTCCGTCGCCAAGGCTGCCTGGGACAGCCTTCCATCAGGTTTTGGGTCCTTTCCTCAAGGACCCTTTGATGGTCCTTGGGGATAATTTACCGGATGTTTCCAACCCAGATACGATTGTCTATAAGTTTAACACTTCTCACATGAATTTCATCCAAAACGAACACGTAAAACTCGACGAAACGCACCTAGACGTACAAGGTCGACTCAAGGCACATCTTTCGAATGCCTTGGACGTTCTTGATCGTTTGACCTCCAAACTTCACAAAACTTTAACCTCTGCCTATACATGCTATATTAGCTCTATTAATAACCTTAAAACACCATGTAACACACATAAACACATAGAACCACATTTTAGACAATTAGGTGACTTAGTCGTCAAACGTCTTAGTCATCCCTTGACGTTTGACTTCCAACACCTCTAATATTTTAGCTACTGCCTCTATACAAAATATTAAACATATTTAGGACCTTAGACATCAACACCAACATGTTAGTCTCTAGAACACCTAAGCTATTTTCAAGGTCTTACAATCTCCCCCACTTGGACAATATTCGTCCTCGAATGACACTTGCCACTCTCCGAACACTTCCAAGATTAGAGATTCTACTAGCAGCACATAACAAAGCCATACAACACATATCTAATAAGAAACCATCAATTTCACATATTCAAGAGATTCACAACACAACAAGAATCTAGAAGACAATTTTATAACTCGTTATGCTACAAAACTCACATGCTTCAATCCAAATAGCAAAAACTCATTTTATATTAAACATCATACTCATATACATCAGTTCTAACCACATAACAAGAATTTTTGACCAAAGAATCAATTAGTCATTTTTACAAAAAAATTACAGTGAGCAGTATGTCAAGCAACAGTGATTTTAACAACTTTTCCAAAAAATGCAATTTTTAGGCAATTCTCTATATAGACATGCTAATATGCAAGATAACATCATGTAAACACATCATACAACATGCTCAAAGCTTCATAACACACACAATGCAAGAAGTAAATGAAATTCAATTTCAACCAAACTCTTAAACATCATGCCGATGCAACAATTCAAGAACTTCTATCCCATCTACAAACCATACTCCCCCACTTAGAAGGAACTCATACTATCAAAAGAGAAACAAGAACTTACCAACATCATCATCACCATCACCCGACTTCTCAATTCTAGTACGGAGTGCATAGAAACGCCTCTTAGTTGGAGCATCTTCCTTTGGAACACTAGGCTCAACCCTCTTGCCCTCCTTCCTAGAAGAAATGTTTGGACAATCTCTCACTTTGTGCCCATCCTTTCCACATCTAAAGCAACTACCGGTACCAAATAAGCACTCACCATAGTGACTCTTGGCACAATTTGCACAAGTAGGCTTGCTATCCTTAGAACCACCTCATTTCTCAAACTTCTTCTTAGGAACTCTAGGTACATCTTGAGATTGAACTCTTTTCTTGAACCTAGGTTGCACTTGGTCACTAGCAACACCCCTTTTCAAACTTCTAGCCATCCTTCTAAGTTTAGACTCCTCAATAGATTGTGCATACACCATGAGTCTAGATAGGGTCATATTATCATGAAGCATAGCGGTACGACATTCTTCCTTCACCAAATCGGCTACTCCGGTACAAAAGCGACTCATTTCATCTCTTGGATTAGACACAAGAGAAGGAGCATACCTAGACAATGTCGAAAATTTCAAAGAGTACTCCACAACACTCATATTGCCTTGCTTGAGATTAATAAACTCCTCCACCTTGACTTCTCTTCTCTCTCGGGGAAAGTACTTGCCAAGAAAAGCTCCCTTAAACTCTTCCCACTCAATAGGACCCGAATCTTCCGTCCTATTGTCCTTCCATTAAGTGTACCAAATTTGAGAAACATCTCTCAATTGATATGAAGCCAACTCCGCCTTCTCCCTAGATATAACCCCCATAGCACTCAAAACTTTATACACACCATCAAGGAACTCTTGGGGATCCTCATTCACCTTAGAGCCAAGAAAGATAGGAGGATTCATCCTCACAAAGTCTCTCAACCTAGAAGTCATAGTGCTCTCCATAACCCTAGGCACCATACTCAAATTGATTTGAGTAGTTACGGCTTGAGCTAAAGCCATCAAAGCCTCTCCAATCACCCTATTAGACAACTCCAGTACCTTATCACCTCCTCCTACATTAGGAACATGATCACCTTGGGGAGGCACTTGATCACCTTGCCCATCTTGGACACCTTGCTCACCTTGAGCAACTTGCTCAACTTGGGGAAGAACTTCCTCATTCACCCTCTCCTCTTCCATCCTTCTATCGGCCATCCTCCTAGTATTCATCTCGTAGAAAACACAAGGAAACTCATAAGAAGGATAATCATAACATTTACTCTACCGCACGATATAGGAGTAGAAAAGAAGGGAAACTCTATCGTCCTATAGCCTCTTGCCCATAGATGTGTCGCGATTCACACCGATGGTCAAGACTCTACTAGACGTGACTTGATGAGACTTTTTGATACCTAATACTACTTTCACCAACCTATGCTCTGATACCAACTTTGTCACAACCCGAGACCATACCCTAGAAGATAGGGTACAATCTTGGATTGCGACCGGCGTCGTCGAACTGTCAGAGTTCTAAGACAAGCCTCATTCATATCATTCATCGCATATACATAGTGAAAAGTAGTACGGAATTAAAACTTTTCACTAAAATATAATATAGTCTTTAAAACTCTTTCATATAAAAGTAATATATATGCTAAGTCTCAATCTCATCATCTTATGTCACAAGAATACTTTTGGGTCACGGCCCATACTTCAAACGAAAATAGAAATACTCATAGTCTATTACAAAACTTCATAAAAGAAACATAAAACGACATATATATGCCCTCGAGTCAAATGAGGACATACTTCAACTCTTCTACTCGGACGATCCTTCTAAGCCCAAGTCTTCTTCTCCAAAAGCTCCTTACCTACCAAGGACTATAGATAGAAAATAAAGCATTGAATTAGTACAACCACATGTACTAAGTATGGCTATATGCATAAAATCATGAAAACGGACTTTATTGGATATGCATCTTTTCATTTAGAAATCATAGTTTAGACATAAGAACATCATTTATCAATTAAGAAACACATAAGATAACATTTAACCAAAAATAACACTTAAAGGCTCACTTTACAGTGAGTTCACTTCACTGTATAGTGAAGTCCCTTCACTGTTACAGTGAAGTCCAAACCTTCCCTTTTTAACATCTCCTAGCATGTAATTCCCTCACTTAAAGTCATCCTAAGATTCACTTAAGTCACACAAAGATAGACCGCCCATACACCCTCTCTAGATGTGCCTAAACGACCCTTAAGATTACCTATGATGAGTCACATACATACTTAGAAAACAATCATAAACATCTATGTAAGATTCATCTACCAAAGGTGATTTCCAAGGTTCACTTGAGTGAGTGTGGAGCGACCGCCCATACAATCTCTATCACACACACACAAGAGATCCTATAGACTACCTCAAATAGAATCATTCTCACTTAACACACCTACACTTAGCTTAGAAGACATTCTCTTTCCAAAGACTATCAAAAGACCTACTTAAGTAAATCAAGAAGATAAAGTCCATAATACAATGACCTCTCCAAGATTACCTAAATAGTCCTTAAGACTTCCTAAGGTTTAGATCATGTCAACAAGATTAACCACTCAAGACTTCCAAAGATAAGACATGAAGAGACCATCCTTTCATGTCCTCCTCACACTTTAGATAAGGAATGCTTAAGTCACTTTAGATTAGGTACTCAATCATTCACATAGTTACTAACATAGGTCATTAGTTCATTAGTTCATTAAGACTCATACATCACCTAAGACACTCACATAATGGATCACATAATGGTCTTTGGACAAGACCTAGGAAGTCCACATAACACCTTCAAAGTCTATTGTGCAATGTCTAGATAGCGTCCCATACCACCACCTAAACCTCATAAACTTATCTAATGCTAATAGGTATTCCACATGATGAGAATAGGCAATAACCGACATAGACCATGGTAGCAAGACATGGAATCCGAAGTTCTATCCTACTTCGATGAGGTTGTTCTACTTGCCAATGGTAGAACTTGGACACATCCCATGTAGGCACATGGTTAAGGAATATGAAGGGCTTCTTTGTATTCTAGTCTCACACTTAACTAGAACTACTCCCCTTGCCATACTCACTCGGTGCTAGCCTTTGTTCTCATAGATTAATTCACATTAAGGTTCATATAAATAGGTCCTTATCTAGTTCATGACCCCCTTTACATTCACCCTACCAAAGCAAGTTCCACTAGGGCATATCTCACTTTAGCGACAAGAATCTCATAGAGATTTTCCTAAGGTATGATATGATGCCATTCCAGACGACCATCCCTAAGTCCATCACTCATAACATGAAGGATACCATTACGGCTAACTACTTCACAATTCATATCCTCGCCACTAAGTTCAAGGTTCCACATAACATTGACCTTCTTATCATTAAGGTCCCACCTATATTTATTATTCAAGACTAAGAGTTATAACACCCTATATCAATACATCACATACTCATAATCATATATACATCAAGTAAGAGATACAAGTCAACCAAGACAAGACATCACATACTTCACTTTTAACACATAATACAAGCCATTCTAGAAACACTTCTAAAACAACCTGACATCTTCAAGTCATCCTATATATCATCATAACATCATTAATATACTCCACATAGACTCACAAAGTCAAGTAGGAATAACCAAGACTTAACCCTAACACTATACTCATAATGTCAAGTTAAAGGCTAACATAATCACTTAAGGCAACATAACTAGAAGAATACATACATGACTATATAACTTCACATGTAGATAAGTAATGACATACTCACATCATAAACTACACAAATAGCCACATAACTTCAAGTAATTACCAACAAGGACATGCTCATAATATTGCATAAAGTAACGCCGACAAGGCCACATCAATTGCAGATAGAACACATAACACCGCCACCATAAGTGGACCATACCAATCAAAATTGAATCGAAGTATAATTAATATCAAATTAAGGAAAACGGGGCAGCATACCTTCATACCCATATCCACACTTCAATTCAATGCCAATTCAACCAATTCAACATCACAAGGCCCTTACCCATGGCCATGAACAATAATTCAAAGCAATAACCATAAAACTCAATGAATCTACATCAATTCAAACTAGGTTTAACAATATAATATCAATTACATATCAATTGAACACAATTCTTATATCATTAGAAAGCCCATAAGAAACTACACAATAATTCATCAATATAAGCTTAATATCAAGTAACCCAAAAAGTAGTCAAAACTAGGGTTCATAGGTAATTTATGTTTAAATCATCAATACAATATCAATTATATCATAATTCAATGTTTAGAAATCATTTATGCAAGAACCCATGGTAGAATCCCGAAATTGGACAAATCACTTTAGAAAACTTTGTAAAACACTTTGAGGATTGGGCTCCTTGATGAAATAAGTTTCAATGATCAAAAGCCATACCTCAAGGATGATAATTCTTCACTTTGATGAAGAATTCCACACAAGAACCCCTCACCAAGCTGCCTCTTCAATGGAGTCTTCAATGAAGGTTTTGGAATTTCTAAGAGACATTGGGTTTTGATTTTAGAAGAATAATGAAGTCTCTAGGGTCTTAACCACTTAAATAGTTAATTAAAATACCCATAAGACCGCTAAACAACCGCCTAAACTCTTATTTGGACGTGGGGTGAATTTACCAATTCACCCCTGACTTGGCAGAAAATCTGCGCACAGGCACTTGGCTGCGACGCCTGGCTTGTGACGGGGCATCACGGGTGCAATGGCCCGTCATGGACCTCCGTTGCAAGCTACAGTGGCTTGCCAAGGGTTCCCCCTACACCCTTGTACATGGACCCTATGACGTAACCCTTGTGACGGGGCATCACAGCCATGACAGGCCGTTGACTGCTCCGTCGCCAAGGCTGCCTGGGACAGCCTGCCATCAGGTTTTGGGTCCTTTCCTCAAGGACCCTTTGATGGTCCTTGGGGATAATTTACCGGACGTTTCCAACCCAAATACAATTTTCTATAAGTTTAACACCTCTCACATGAATTTCATCCAAAACGAACATGTAAAACTCGGCAAAACTCGCCTAGACGTACAAGGTCGACTCAAGGCACATCTTTCGAATGCCTTGGACGTTCTTGATCGTTTGACCTCCAAACTTCACGAAACTTTAACCACTGCCTATAAATGATATATTTACTCTATTAAGAACCTTAAAACACCATTAAACACACATAAAAACACAGAACTACATTTTAGACAATTAGGTGACTTAGTCGTCAAACGTCTTAGTCATCCCTTGACGTTTGATTTTCAACACCTCTAATACTTTAGATAATGCCTCTATTCAACATATTAAACATATTTAGTACCTTAGACATCAACACCAACATGTTAGGCTCTAGAACACCTAAGCTATTTTCAAGGTCTTACAGCTACGGGAGTGTCCGATGATTTGGTGAAGAGTGTCGTTCGGCGATGCTCGATGACAACATGGATATTTCTCGGTTGATGGTGCATGCTCAACAAGTGTAAAATACAAGGCTTAGGAGGAAGGTTAAGGATGCAAAGAGGGCCAAAGCTTATGAAGATGGTTCTTATAAGGGTAGGTTGGATATCCAAGACAATCCTAGATTCAAGAAGAGGTTCTCCAATCAAGTTCCCTCTAAGTTCCCTAAGGCTCGTGATGATAGGGTGTCTAACACTAAGCCCCAAAAGGGAAAAAGTGAAAGCTCACCAAGTGAAAAGCCGACTTGTACCAAGTGTGTTAAGAAGCATGTAGGTGAATGCTTAGTTGGAATGGGTAATTGCTTTGGTTATGGTAATAGTGGCCACAAGGTGAGGGTTTGTTCAAATGTGAGGGGACAAGAGAAGGGGAGTGCTCAATCTCAAGCAAGTGGTTCTAGCTCTGATGTTCCAAGGAAGAATCACTTTTATGCTCTCTGTTCTAGGGGTGAATAAGAGAGTTCTCCCGATGTGGTGACCGGTATGTAACAAGTATTCTCTATTAATGTTTATGATTTACTTGATCCTGGTGCTACCTTGTCAATTGTTACTCCTTTGGTATCTAGAAAAATTTATATATTGCCCGACATCTTAATTGAGCCTTTTATGGTGTCTACTACGGTGGGTGACTCGGTTATTGCAATAAGAGTCTATAGGAATTGTCCTATAATGTTGCCCAATAGAGTTACTAAAGTGGACTTGATAGAACTTGATATGGTCGATTTTGATGTCATTTTGGATTGGTTGCATGCTTGTTTTGCGTCCATATATGGTAGAACAAGGGTAGTCAAGTTCAATTTTCTAATGAACCCGTGTTAGAGTGGAAGGGGGAAAATTCTATTCCTAGAGGTCGTACCATTTCTTGTATAAGGGTTTGTAAGATGATCTCTAAAGGGTGTTTATATCATATTGTAAGAGTCAAAGATTTAGACTCTGAAACTCCTCCCATTGAGTCGGTCCCCGTATTGAAGAAATTTCCGGAAGTCTTTCCGGATTACTTGCCCGGAATTCCTCCCGAACGGAAAATTGATTTTGGTATTGACTTATTACCTGATACAAATCCAATTTCAATTCATACTTATGGGATGACTCCGGCCGAATTGAAAGTATTAAAGTCTCAACTCAAAGATTTACTAGATAAAGGCTTCATTCGGCCTACTATTTCTCCATGGGGTGCTCCGATGTTGTTTGTGAAGAAGAAGGATGAGTCCCTTAGAATGTGCATTGATTATCGTCAACTCAATAAAGTCACCATAAAGAACAAGTATCCTCTCCCTAGGATCGATGAACTATTTGATCAACTCCAAGGGGCAATCTACTTTTAAAAAATTGATTGAGGTCAGGATATCACCAACTTAGGGTGAGAGGTGAGGATATTTTCAAAACGGCTTTCTGAACTAGGTATGGTCACTATGAGTTCCTAGTAATGTCATTTAGGCTAACAAATGCCCCGGTGGCTTTTATGGACCTAATGAATAAAGTGTTCCAAAATTACCTATATGCCTTTGTGATTGTCTTTATTGATGACATCTTGATATATTCTAAGAGTGCGGATGGGCATATGGGACATTTGAGGGTGGTACTGCAAGTCCTTAAGGAACACCAACTCTTTGATAAGTATAACAAGTGTGATTTTTTCTTGAGAAGGTTGCGTGTCTTGGACATATCATCTCTAGTAAGGGTGTAGAGGTCGACTCGAGCAAGACAGAAGTGGTAAAGAATTGGCCTCGACCTTTGGCTCTAACCGATATAAGAAGTTTCATAGGTCTATTCGGGTACTATAGAAGGTTTGTTGATGGGTTTGCGTCTATTGAATCTTATTTGACAACATTAACTCAAAAGAAGGTGAAATTTGAGTGGTTGGAGGCTTGTGAAAGAAGCTTCCAAGAGTTGGAAGCTAGGCTTACCTACGCTCCGGTGTTGATTTTACCGGAGGGTACCAAGGCTTTTGTGGTGTATTGTTATGCTTCCCGAGTAGGTTTGGGTTGTGTCCTTATGCAACATGGGAAGGTTATAGCTTATGCCTCTATGCAACTCAAGGTTCATGAGAAGAAGTACCCAACTCATGATCTTGGCCGTGGTGTTTGACTTGAAAATATGGAGGCATTATCTCTATGGGGTACATGTGGATGTATATTGACCACAAAAGTCTTCAATATGTTTTTAGTCAAAAAGAGTTGAATCTACGGCAAAGAAGATGGTTGGAACTATTAAAGGATTACGACATGAGTGTTCTCTACCACCCCGAAAAAGTTAATGTGGTTGCGGATGCTCTAAGTCGTATGACCATGGGTAGTGTGTCTCATGTAGAAGAAGCCAAGCAAGACCTGAAAAATATTCATTGGTTGGCTCAATTGGGTGTTCGGTTGTAAGATTCTCCAAATGGTGGTTTTATGGTTCATCACAACTCTGAATCATCCTAAGTGGTTGAGGTGAAGTCTATGCAACACCTTGATCCTTTGTTAATGGAGTTGAAGGATCTATTCTTGGTAAAATGAATGAGTCATTATCCCAATGGGGGATAGTGTGCTTAGGTACCGCGGTAGATTGTGTGTACCCAATGTTGATGATTTGAGGAATTGGATCTTGGAAGAAGCTCACAGTTCTCGATATTCTATTCATACGGGTTCAACCAAAATGTACCGTGACCTTCAAGAGGTTTATTGGTGGGAAGGCTTGAAAGGGGACATATCAAAATTTGTGTCTAGGTGTTCGAATTGCCAACAAGTAAAGCCCGAGTACCAAAAGTCAGGTAGCTTACTTCAAGAAATGCAAGTTCCCACTTGGAAGTGGGAAGAGATTAATATGGACTTCGTAGTGGGTCTGCCTCGGACACGAAGGCAAAATGACTCAATATAGGTGGTTAATGATAGGTTGACATAATCCACTCACTTGATTCCCGTTAAGTCTACTTTTTTGGCGGAGGATTATGCAAGAATCTACATTGATGAGATTGTGAGTCTTCATGGTATCCCTTTATACATTATTTCGGATAGGGGCACACAATTCATTTCTCATTTTTGGAGGTCTTTTCAAAAAGGGTTGGCTACTCAAGTGAAGCTTAGCACCGTTTCATCACCAAACGAATGGTCAAGCGGAGGTTTACATAGACCTCTACATACATATAATAGTATAATATCGAGTATACATAGACCCGTTCGTATAGGAAGATTACTTAGTCTTCTACTTTTAGTTCATACACATATGAAAGATAGAATTAGAGTCATAAAATCCGTCTCATCTCATAAACCATCTAGATCAACAATACAACATGGGCCTAGCCCTACAACAATAAAAGTAAGCCACATATAGGCTTTATACAACTTTGTCTTCAAATGAAAGATAGAATCAACATAAGCGTCATAATAGCTAAACAATCCGTAGGTAGAATATCGGCATCATCCTCGGGAAAATTAGGACCTACCACTTGGATGATAAGAGTATCCAAGCCTTCTTCTCAATTGCGTCGAACCAAACCTCAATGACTGGAACCTAAAGTGTTTGGGAAAAAGGGAGAAAATGGGGTTAGTACGCCACATGTACTAAGTATGAGACCATATGTACATATAACGATCAAACATACTAAAAAGGGACATTTAGTTAAATCATGCCATTTCATGTCTTTATGCACAATTCAACAACTAGACTAACCAATAAACATGCTAAATAAAGTCAAAGCAATAATATGCATATCACATATTTGAACCCAAAATCTCACATAACCCTAACATCAAGTAATCATATTGCAATTATGAATAAGTGTTAATCATGTGAACTAGTAAAGCAAGACAATAATACATAACCCTTATAAAGCCACAAGTGCAATGACCAAGTAAAGCCCCATAACCCTATTTAATCAAGTAACCAAACAAGAATCACAAACAGTAACTTACTTCACATAACATAACCTTCAACATACATAAGTTCATACTTTTGTCAACAAGAATCCATTGCATGTATATAAACATCATAATCATCATATAAAGTCAGTTACCTTTCATAACCACTTACATACATAATATTGACCTTCTAAGTCTTCTATCAAGGCAAACTAGTGCAAGACCTAGGTAGAGTCCCATGCCCCTACCTAAGTTAAGTCTAACCTTTCAAGTCACCTTTGTTAGCCTATACATCATTACTTCATTTTTTTAGTTTAGGGAACACTTGCCTTAAACGACATAGACCACATGAGCTAATGCGGAATCCGGTGTCATAAACCTCACACTGATAGAGGGTGGTCTACCGGCCAAGATAATACCTAACATAAACGTAGCTTTCTAGGTGGATCCACTAGCTAGTCTTCCTATGGAGGCAACATAGTTCAAGAACTAAGTGATAGGAAATTCCCTCTACATACCTCTTGGTAATTGGGGCCTCATCTCATGGGAATCAATGAAATGAGTATCCCTCAATGGGGAGTCAACATCACATATAGGACCAAAAGATAACACTTCCTCAATTGGAAAGCCATTACCTCCCATTGTCAAGTTCACTCGGTGCTAAGCTAGTCCCTTATTGAAAAGTCTTTAGTCTTTATTTATAAATCATAACTTAGTTTAGGTCATAGGGTCTAGCCCTTGTATAATCATCATCATACTAGCTCAATAGGAATTGCATGAGAAAAAGCCTTTCATCACAACTCTCATAAGTAAGGATAAAACTTTATAGCCTTTCAACAATAAAGCACATTTGGCAATCATCATCACCCTTATTACTTTACATCTTAATCAACCTCACAACCATACCAAGACATTTTAATTCAACATCATACCAACCTATAAACCCTATACAAACATGCTCCAATACAATCATCATGACTTAACCACAATTAACCATAATTGAAATAAAGGATAAGGTCACAAGACTTACTAGTCTTCTTAACAATTTCACCATCATCAAGGTCTTAACATCAACCCTTACTTCAACCCAATTAGGTCATAAAATTACCATAATTCAATAACCAATGAAATCACAAGTATAGAAGAGTCATTGCTTCACCATTCAATAGTAGATCAAACTTCGGATTTAATCAATTCACCCTACCCTAGATCATCTGTCAAGAACTAGAATGAAAGACTAATAATCATCCTAATTTGTTCATAGGTAGCATATCAACATCATATACAAGTAATTCAACCCATAACCAAGTCAATTGAATGAACAATTACAATCTAAACCAAGAACACAACCTAGGCTTAAGGACTTGGGAACATATTCTTCAATTTAGGCAAGACCATGCAAAATTACTCCAATTAAGTTAGAATACATGTTAATGAATTCATATTAACCTACAATAAACATCAACAACTCAATCCACAACATCAATTTCGGAATTGGATGAAACCCATTAGAAATCACTAACTTTTAAAATCATTTTGGATGAACCCTTTGAGGAAAGAGGTCTCAAAGGTGAAGAGATACCATACCTTATTGTCTTGATGAGAAATTGAAGATGAATCCACCCTTTTCCATCCCCCAATCACCCCCTAGACTTAGATTCAATGGACTCTTCCAATAGAGAGAGAAAGTAGAGAGAAGGTAGAGAGATTTGTTTTAGAGTTGTGTTAGGTTAAGGAAGGTTGGGAGTATTTATATTAGGTCTTAAATCAACTTAATTAAACTCCCTGGCAGCAAAACTCGACCCTCACAGACGAGACCCCGAACGACGGGCCATCTGTGAGTCGACGAGCACTTCCCCTCTCGTCCTGCACTTCGTCGTTGAGTTTAGATACTGTGCAGGCGAGGGGATTCCTTACCATGTCTAAGTGTGGGACAACGGAGGAATCGACGGCCCGTTGGTCCACACACGGCCCGTCTCCTTGTCCGTCGATTGCACACTGTCCAGGCAGTGTGGTCCCAAGCGCAAGGGTCCTCCTCAAGGGTCCTTGGTTGGTCCTTGGGGAGTCGTACCTGGACGTTTCGATCATGAGACATCCGTAACACGTGTTACACACATTTTTACTAATTTCCGTATAATTTCGACTCCTTAAAACTAGTCAAACTAGCTAAGACACACTAGCACCCTTATGAACCAACTTTCCGGACGTCATGGACGTTCTTAAATGTTTTGGTTCTTAAAATGCCTAGACGACCTAAATTCATAAAAAAATGACTTAAAAATAGTGCCTAGACCTGATTGTACCTATGTTAGGCTTTACGACACATCTTGAAGTTTCGAAATGTTACATTATCCTGCCCTTAGGAACATTCGTCCCCGAATGACACTAGAATTCTTTTCAAGGAAGGAATAGACTCAAGACTAGAAGCCCAACCAATATCATTTCAATGCAATACAATCCATATCATTTCAATCAAGTCAATTCAAAGCTTCAATTACCAAATATGAAACTCAACATCACCTTATGAGGTACTTCCTTCTCACAACAACCATTTGAGCTCAACATGGCAAACATGAATCAATTAGATTCAAATTCAACTTATTAACATGATAGTAAACATTTCATAAAGACTATGTCAAAATGCACAACATGACTCAAAACAAGCCAAAACAAATTTTCACATATTTAAGCTAAGATCACTGGCAGTTCACTGCCCGAAATTCGAAAACTCATCTTTCGCATTTCATCACCCAAAAATTAACGGACTTTAATTACTAATCATATTTAAAACTATTAAAAATGATGAATAACTTCAATCATAAAAAAAGATGAGGATATAGGGACTTCATGTCGGCCTCGGCCTCCCATGTAGCACCCTCAACTAAGTGGTCCTCCATAACACTTTTACTGATACAACCTCTTTGTTCCTCAACCTTTTCACTTGTCTATCAAGAATTTGGACCAGAACCTCCTCATAAGAGAGGTTATCCTTGACTCCAAGGCCCTCAATAGGAAGAATGGACTCGGGATCACCCACACACTTCTTAAGCATGGAAACATGAAAGACCGGATGAACTGAAGCCAATTCACTTGGCAACTTCAACTCATAGGCCACCTTACCTACCATTTGCAAGATCTCATAGGGACCCACATACAGAGGGCTAAGCTTCCCCTTCTTGCCAAATATAAGAACCCCTTTCATAGGAGAAATCTTCAAATACACTTTGTCACCTTTCTCAAACTCAAGATCCCTTCTCCTATTGTCGGCATAGGACTTTTGCCGACTATAGGCTGTTTGCAACCAATTCCTTATTACATGAACCTTCTCCAATGTTTTATAGATCAAGTTGGGACCAAGAATTGAGGTCTCACCGACTTCGAACAACCCAATAGGAGACCTACACCTCCTACCATACAAGGCTTCATAGGGAGCCATGGAAATGGATGAATGAAAACTATTATTGTAAGCAAACTCTACCAAAGGCAAGTGCTTATCCCAACTTCCTTTGAAATCGATGACACAATCCTCAAGGGTTTGAATAGTACGCTCCGCTTGAACATCCGTTTGAGGATGAAAAACGGTACTCAACTTCACCTTAGTGCCCAACCCTTCTTGAAATGACCTCCAAAACCTAGATGTTTGCGCACCTCTATCCGATATGATGAATAACAGAATACCATGGGGAAACACAATCACATCTATGAAGATCCTAGCATAATCCTCCGCCGAATAAGTAGCCTTGATTGGAATGAAATGAGCGGACTTGGTCAACCTATCAACCACCACCCAAATGGAATCATACCCTTTTTGGGTCTTAGGCAAACCTACCACAAAATCCATATTGATGTCTTTCCACTTCCAAGTAGGAATTTGGATTTCTTGTAGTAAGCCACCCGGTTTTAGATGCTCGGCTTTTACTTGTTTTCAATTTGGACACTTAGCAATAAGCTCCGCTATGTCCCTCTTCAAACCTTCCAACCAATACACCTCCCTAAGGTCATGATACATCTTTGTTGACCCCGAATGAATGGAATAATGGGACCCATGAGCTTCCTCAAGGATACGGTTTCGCAAATCATCAACATTTGGAACACACAACCCCCTTGATATCTCAAAACACCCCCCCCCCTAAGGAAAAGGACTCATTAAACTTGCCAAGAACCGATTCTTTCAACTCTATTAATGGTTTATCAAAGTGTTGTTTAGACTTCACCTCAACACCCAAAGATGATTCGGAGTTATGATGGACCATCACACCACCATTTGAAGAACCCTCCAATCTAACTCCCAATCTAGCCAATCGATGAACCTCTTTCAGAAGGTCCCTTTTGGCGTCATCAACATGAGAAACACTACCCATAGACAAGCTGCTTAGAGCATCCGCTACAACATTCGCCTTGCCCGGATGATACATGTCACTCATATCATAGTCCTTCAATAACTCTAGCCATATTCTTTGCTGGAGATTCAACTCTTTTTGGGTAAACACGTATTGGAGACTTTTATGATCGGTGAACACATCAACATGGACACCATACAAATAATGCCTCCAAATCTTCAAAGAATAAACCACGGCCGCTAACTCAAGGTCATGAGTGGGATAGTTCCTCTCTTGCACCTTAAGTTGCCTCGAAGCATAGGCAATAACCTTCCCATGTTTCATAAGAACACACCCCAAACCAACACGGGATGCATCACAATAAACCACAAAGCCCTTTGTACCTTCCGGTAGTGTCAACACCGGAAACGAAGTAAGCCTATCTTTCAATAATTGGAAGCTCTTTTCACATGCTTCAGACCACTCAAACTTCTTACACTTTTGGGTCAAAGTAGTCAAAGGAGATGCGATGGACGCAAAACTATCCACGAACATCCGATAATAACCCGTAAGACCCAAGAAACTCCGTATATGAGTTGGAGTCAATGGTCTCGGCCAATTCCGCACCGCTTCCATTTTCCTTGGATCAACCTCAACTCCTTCACTAGAGATGATGTGACCAATAAATTCTACCAACCTCAACCAGAACTTGCACTTGCTATACTTGGGAAATAATTGATGCTCCTTAAGGGTTTGCAATACCACCCTCAAATGACCCATGTGATCACTTTCATTCTTCGAGTATACCAAGATGTCGTCAATGAACACAATGACAAATGAATCTAGGTAACTTCGAAATACTCTATTCATTAGGTCCATGAACGCCGCTGGAGCATTAGTGGGACCAAAGGACATAACAAGAAACTCATAGTGGCCATAACGAGTCCGAAGGGCCGTCTTTGGTACATCCTCACCTCTCACCCTTAGTTGGTGATACCCCGACCTCAAGTCAATTTTGGAGAAGTAGCTTTCCCCTTGGAGTTGATCAAATAAATCATCAATTATAGGGAGAGGATACTTGTTCTTGATTGTGACTTTGTTGAGTTGGCGATAATCAATACACATTCTCAAGGACCCATCTTTCTTCTTCACAAACAAGACCGGAGCACCCCATTGAGAAATGCTAGGCCTTATAAAGCCCCTGTCTAGCAAATCTTTAGGTTGTGCCTTCAACTCCATTAATTCGGCCGGAGCCATTCGATAAAGAGGAATTGAAATAGGGTTTGTTTTTGGTAGCAAATCGATACCAAAATCAATTTCCCATTCGGGAGGAATACTGGGAAGGTCATTAGGGAAAACCTCTAGAAATTCACTCACTATGAGTACCGACTCAATGGAAGGAATTTCGGAGTCAAGATCTTGGACTCTCACTATATGATATAGGCAGCCCTTAGAGATCATTTTGCAAGCCTTCAAAAAAGAAATAATACGACCTCTAGGGATAGAACTTCTCCCCTTCCACTAAACAACGGGTTCATTTGGGAAATTGAACCTCACTACCCTTGTCCTTCAATCAATAGTGGAAAAACAAGAATACAACCAATCCATACCCAAAATAATATCAAAATAAAGCATATCTAGTTCAACTATATCAACATTAGAAACTCTATTGGGCAACATGATAGGACAATTTCTATATACCCTATTAGAAACAACCGACTCACCCACCTGTGTAGATACTAAGAAAGGCTCATGCAAGACATCGGGTAAAGTATCAAACCTTTTAGCTACAAGAGGAGTAACAAAAGATAAAGTAGCACCCGGATCAAGTAAAGCATAAACATCAATAGCAAAGACTTGTAACAAAACGGTTACCACATCGGGAGAGGTCTCTTGCTCACCCCTAGTACGAAGAGCATAGAAGCGGTTATTCTTTGGAGCATCACTAGAACCACTTACTTGACCACTCTTCTATTGCAACTTCAAGTTAGGACAATCTCGAACCTTGTGGCCATTCTTTCCACAACCAAAAAAATTACCCGTTCCAACTAAACACTCATCGGAATGACCCTTTCCACACTTGGCACATGTCGGCTTCTCATTAGGTTAGTTACCACTTTTCCCCTTTTGAGCTCTCGACTTTGACCCCTTATCATCACGAGTCTTTGGGAACTTGGATGGAACTTGATTAGAGAACCTCTTTTTGAACCTAGGCTTGTCTTGAATCTCAAGCCTAATCTTGGAAGAATCCCTTTCAAAAGACCTTGTCTTCTTAGCATCTCTTGCCTTTCTCCTAACCCGAGCTTCCTCAACTTGCCTAGAATGCACCATATGCCGATATATATTCATATTATCATGAAGCATGGCCGAATGACATTCTTCTTGTAGATCATCCGATACACCCGTCACGAATCGGCTCATCTCATCTCTCATATCCAAAACCAAGGAAGGAGCATATTTTGACAACTTAGTTAACTTCATATAATACTCAAGAACACTCATACCTCCTTGACGAAGGTTGATGAATTCCACCACTTTGGCCTCCCTCATCTCTCTAGGGAAGAATCGATCAAGAAATGCCTTTTTGAATATCTCCAATGTAATCGGTCCATCACGAATAGGCCGATTATCTCTTCATTGAACATACCAAGTTTGAGCCACATCTTTGAGTTGATATGTGGCTAACTCGGACTTCTCACTTGAACTCAACCCCATAGCAAAGAGAACCTTATACACCTCATCGATGAACTCTTGGGGGTCCTCATCAACCCTAGAACCATAGAAGGTACGCGGATTCGTTCGAGTGAAGTCCCTCAAATGAGATGACATAGTAGTGACTTGCAAGTTGGCTCGAGGTGCAGCCTCTCAGTTGGCTTGGGCCTTCATAGCTTGATCTTGGAGAGTGGAGGCTTGAGCTTGAGAAGTAATGGCTTGGGCCATTTGAAGAAAGGCAGCCCTTATGTCCGCATCCGTCATGGGTGGAGGGTTGGCCGGAACTTGCTCAATATTAACCCCCTCTACAAGTGGAGGATCTTCTTCAACACAGTAAGGAGCAACCTCTTCCTCAATCCTCCTAGCCATATTCCTCCGAGTATTCATTGCCTATAACCAAAAATACAAGGTTAAGACGAAAGCACATAATAGTTACTCTATGGGCACGATATTTCCAAGAAAGAGAGAGATTCTTATGCATCATAGAGATTCCTATTCATAAGTGTGGCGCGCTTCACAATTATGAGTATGAATCTACCTAGACGTGGTTGAGAGAAATGTAGTTATCAAGGATATTTAACCTCATGCTCAGATACCAAGTTTGTCACATCCAGGGAGCATCCCCTAGACATAACCGGCGTCGTCGTCCTCTTTGAGGACTAAGACTAGCCTCTTAGCATTCATCATAACATTCATTGGCTAAAATATACGGAACAATTAAAACTTTTTGACTATATATAATCGGAAGTTTACATAGACCTCTACATCCACATAATAGTATAATATCGAGTATACATAGACCCATTCGTATATAAAGATTACTTAGTCTTCTATTTTTTAGTTCATACATATATAAAAGATAGAATTAGAGTCATAAAATCCGTCTCATCTCATAAACGATCTAGATCAACAATAAAACATGGGCATAGCCCTACAACAATAAAAGTAAGCCACATATAGGCTTTATACAACTTTGTCTTCAAATGAAAGATAGAATCAACATAAGCGTCATAATAGCTAAACAATCCGTAGGTAGAATATCGGCATCATCCTCGGGAAAATGAGGACCTACCACTTGGATGATAAGAGTATCCAAGCCTTCTTCTCAATCGCCTCAAACCAAACCTCAACGACCGGAACCTAAAGTGTTTGGGAAAAAGGGAGAAAATGGGGTTAGTACGCCACATGTACTAAGTATGAGACCATATGCACATATAACGATCAAACATGCTAAAAAGGGACATTTAGTTAAATCATGCCATTTCATGTCTTTATGCACAATTCAACAACTAGACTAACCAATTAAACATGCTAAATAAAGTCAAAGCAATAGTATGCATATCATATATTTGAACCCAAAATCTCACATAATCCTAAAATAAAGTAATCATATTACAATAATGAATAAGTGTTAATCATGTGAACTAGTAAAGCAAGACAACAATACATAACCCTTATAAAGCCACAAGTGCAATGACCAAGTAAAGTCCCATAACCCTACTTAATCAAGTAACCAAACAAGAATCACAAACAATAACTTACTTCACATAACATAACCTTCAACATACATAAGTTCATACTTTAGTCAACAAGAATCCATTGCATGTATATAAACATCATAATCATCATATAAAGTCAGTTACCTTTCATAACCACTTACATACATAATATTGACCTTCTAAGGCTTCTATCAAGGCAAACTAGTGCAAGACCTAGGTAGAGTCCCATACCCCTACCTAAGTTAAGTCTAACCTTTCAAGTCACCTTAGTTAGCCTATACATCATTATTCATTTTATTAGTTTAGGGAACACTTGCCTTAACCGACATAGACCACATGAGATAATGCGGAATCCGATGTCATAAACCTCACACCGATGGAAGGTGGTCTACCGGCCAAGGTAATACCTAACATAAACGTAGCTTTCTAGGTGGATCCACTAGCTAGTCTTCCTATGGAGTCAACATAGTTCAAGAACTAAGATATAGGAAATTCCCTCTACATACCTCTTGGTAATTGGGGCCTTATCTAATGAGAATCAATGAAATGAGTATCCCTAAATGGGGAGTCAACATCACATATAGGACCAAAAGGTAACACTTTCTCTATTGGAAAGTCATTACCTCCCATTGTCAAGTTCACTCGGTGCTAAGCTAGTCCCTTATTGAAAAGTCTTTAGTCTTTATTTATAAATCATAACTTAGTTTAGGTCATAGGGTCTAGCCTGTAAGACCCCCAAAATGAGTTAGGGTGTCTAGAGCCTAACGTGTTCATATTAATGTTATAAGGTCCTAAAATGACTTATAATATGGTTTAGAGGCAGTGTATAAAGTTTGAGGTGATTTGGAAGTCAAACGTCAAGGGTCGACCAAAACGTTCGACGACTGCCTCGTATGTTGTTCTATCTGATTATATGTGATGCATGATCTTATGAAGTCTTAAAATGGTTTGCCTTCTTAGCTGTGGAAGCAGCAACCGGTCTGTTGGAAAGTTCCTGCATAAGTTGTCGGATCCTCAAAAAAAAGCTTTTATGGGGACGCGCTGTTCAAGTAATGATGTCAAATGATAGTATATGAAGTTTCGTGAAGTTTGGAGGTCAAATGACCAAGAACGTCCAAGGCGTTCGAAATATAGCCCTTTAGACGCTCAACGTGTGTCTTGATGGGGCTTTGCCTTTTTGGACGAGTTACAAGTGGTTGTTTTGGGTGAAACTTTTGTGGAATGTCTAAAACTTGTTAGGGATTGTATTTTACGTTGGAAATGTCCGGGTATGACCTCTACAGGGCCCCACAAAAAGGCCCACAAGAAGGACCCAAGGCTGGTCGAGACACTGCCTTGGCAGTGTCAATCGACGGACCAAACAACGGCTCGTTGGGCAGGTCTAGCCGATAGGAACTTACATTGGGCAGGTCTCAAGCCAAAAATTTGGCTAAGTACCAAACGATGGAAGCCAGGCACGGCCCGTGTACTGACCTACGGCCAGTAGGTGCTTCCGCCGATGGTGGCCTGTAACTTACTGCCTGCGTTTGTTTTAATTCAGGGATGAATGGTAAATTCACCCCACGTCCTAACCTGACTCTAATGGGTTAATTTATATAATTTTGGGTGTATATAAGCCATCCAAAACGTGAACTACCCATTCCCAAATCCCCTCACACGTAAGAAACCTTCCCTCCAAAAATGTTCTCTCTAAAACCACCATTGTTGGTGAAGCTCAAGAACTGCTTGGAGCTCAGATTTCTATGGGTGATTCATCAAGTTTTAGAGGTCTTCATGTAGATAAAGGTATGGTGATATTCATCTCTAGTTATCTTTTCATCTAGAGAAGCATTCTCAAAGATTTCAAAGAAGAAAATATATTATCAAACAATGTTTTCTTCAATCTGCCTTGGTTCTTTCTAAAAAGGTTTTGAATGATTGAATCATGATTAATTGAAGTTAAAGCAGTGGTTTTAACATGAATTTTACTCCAATTGCATGATGAACCCATGCTCCTTCACTAAAACGATCTAGCCTTGCATGGGCTTTGAGATCTTGAATTGTTATCGATTGAATTATGATTCTATTAGGTTGAGGTGATTGTATATACTGTTATTTACATGAATTCATGTTGAATTTATTATGAAGGATCCATGTGGATCTATGTATGAAGATTGAAGATGTTTAGCCTAGTTTCTATGATTCACTGTAACGTTGGTCTTTTGATGACTTAATGGGGAATTCGTTTGTATAGGGCTGGTTGTATCTACTGTCTTAATGGGATACTATTAATGAATTGTAAATAAGTGATTCATGTTGATCAATGTCGGTTAGCCTATGATTCTTCTACTTTTCATTGATGTCTTAAATGATATGTTCACTGTGATCTAAAGGTTGTAGCTATGGTAGTAAGATTTCGTGTAGATTTTATTGTCCTTAACTACTTCCATATATTGATGATATTAATGGATTGTGGTTATGAACTCCTAATGATCAAAGGAAAGGAATCTTGGCATGAATTGATCTAGGTTCTTCTAGCCTACAATTTGAATGTTGTAATGAACATTATGTGATCTTAATTCTAGGGTAGCCATGATTTAGATTTGATCTATATCTATTTAGATACTGCCCTAAATTTATATTATTGATACATGATGATTTATGAGCAAGACTAGGGAAATTGATTGATGATCTATTCCTATCTATTCTCTAGAACAATAGTAATGTTTTGCACTAGTTATATCATGATCCTGTAGTGACTTGTAGATGGTTTCTTCTATTCTTAAAGTACATTTAGCTACTGCCTTATATATTAATTGTTGATAAACAAGGTGTATTGGTCAATGATGACCAAAGGGTAAGAAATTGGTAAGAATGCTTATCTCTTCTACTTCTTTTTTTTTATAGTAATGCTGATGAAGCCTTGTATGGCATTGTGTGGTATGGTCCACTTATGGTGGCGGTGTTTACTTTATTGTCATTATATATGTGTTGAGAATGGCCTTGAAGGCAAGTTTATGAACTTATGAACATGTGCTCATGATGATACTATGAGAAGTTTATGCCTACTTTCCTACTATAGTTGTGATCTAGGTTGTATGGCTATTGTATAAGCATGTGTATATCCATGTTAGGGTAAAGTATAGGTGCTGCCATAGATTTGTTAAAATGGTTAATAATCCCTTACTTATGTACCCCTATGTGATTGCATGAATAGTACAAGTTAGGAGTCTTAAGTGTAATATAAAGTTAACTTGTCTCCTAAACTATTGTGTGTTGTGTGGTCTAAGCTTGAACAGTATTGTGGTCTAAGAGGGTGGTTGCCTCAATATGTTGTTGATGTCCATTATGTGATCATGTTGACCAATCTACACACACACTCACATTTAATGCATGCTTAAAGGTAGTAAATGGTTCATGGTGTCTAAATGAAAGGTAGTTTTCATATTCACTAGTGTCTACTACTATGAATGTTAAGATGATGTTATGAAAGTATGATATGTGTTTCCTTAGCTAGGATGACTTGATAGGTGTACTAGTATGGGCAAGGGTGTGGGACTTTGCCTACGCATTGCACATGTGTACCTTGATAGGATAGTTCTAGTTTTGGTTTCTATATGTATGAATATGTTGTATGAACATGTGTGACTTAATGTGTTATGTGAAAGGTTGCTCACATATATGTATACACTCACACATATGAAAGATGATCTAGTTAATATAGGGGACTTGAAAGGTGTGCCCAAGAATACTCTACAACTAGATAGGTGCTTGAATATGTTATAAGCATATGGGAGTAAATATCCTAAGCTTGTGTTTTATGAAAAATGATAATAAAGACTTTTCAATAAAAGGGAACTTATCTTAACACCGAGTGAACTTGTAGATGAGGGGTGACACTTTCCAACATAGGGAAGGTAGGGTTCACTACGGTCCTCATGTGAGGGAGTGACACTTTCCCAAATAGGGGAGGTAGGGTTCACTACGGTTCTCACGGGGTGGATAGCCTCATAACCCAAAAAGGGTGTAGAGTGATATTTCCATGATTGCCCCCAAGTTTCATAAACTATGCTTGCCACATAGGATCTAGCAAGTGATATCACCTAATATGATAGCATGTGTTAATGTTCTATCTTGGCTAGGTAGGAACACTTTCCCTTGGTATAAGGCTCTACAACACCAAATTCCATGTTTAGCACCCATGGTCTTAGTGTTGGTTAAGGCTATAGTTTCCCTAAAGTAAAATGGACAATGGAAGTAAATGACTAGGACCCTAACTAGAATGACTGAAGGGATGTTACTTAGGATAGGTGGAAGTAATGAACCCATCTAGACATTGCACAAGTATCTCCTTAGGAAGTTCTAGGAAGGTGTTCTAATGCATGTGTCTATGTATATGATTGTTTATGTATGACTTTGTAGTATTGGACTACTTGTTATAAAGATGTGAATGTACGAATCTATATGTATGATGTTGGTCTAAATGACTATATGATGAGGTTCTTGTATTGACATGATTGAAGTTGTCTTACTTGCTATATTGATGTATGAATTGAATGTTAAGGTTTGTGGTCTCATGAGAGGTTTGCTAAGAATGTATGGGGTTATGGGGCATCATATGCTCATTGCAATAGTAGACCAAGATTGGGGTCATGAACAAGGTTAAATAATGATGTATATGCAAAGAAGTAAATCTATGTGCGACTTGATGTAGTTTACTGTAATGTCTTTTAT
Source organism: Solanum sitiens (assembly GCA_016801875.1). Classification (NCBI taxonomy): domain Eukaryota; kingdom Viridiplantae; phylum Streptophyta; class Magnoliopsida; order Solanales; family Solanaceae; genus Solanum; species Solanum sitiens. The sequence continues at coordinate 329,033 of JABWTJ010000267.1, read as the reverse complement.
AGTTTGGCTTAAATATGTATATGTTGTACTATACTTCTATGATGGTATGTGTTGCCTTGTATAGATTGTATGTATGTTTTCCTTGTGGCCTTAGGGTGATGCATTGCACCTAGTATCACTAGAGGTTACTTGGAAGGTTGATGAGTTAAAGGAAAAAGGGTTCACTGTTAAGGTAAAGGTAGCTTACTGTAATGTGACTTAAACATGTAATAAATCCTATATGTGATCTTATGTAATGTTTGGCCTTTGAATATGTTTATATGATGTATGTGAATGATATAAATGCTATTGGTTAAAGGTTTTATGGAGATTTACTCAAAAAGCTTGAAGTATGATTTTCAAGAAAATGTCCCTTTTAAATGCATGTTTTTGCATGGTTGCCATACTTAGTACATTCTTGTGCTAATCCCATTCTTCTCTACTTTTTACACAAAGTGTAGGTTATGGATGCTTAAAGGTTGTCTTGAATGGTGAAGAGCTTGCTAGATGATTCCCAAGCTCAATGAAAGGAATCCTTAAAGTTCAAGGATCTCCTACTTATGTCTTTAATGTAAAGTCTTTAAATAATGTATAGTTATGTAATGTGTCTTATGGGCCGTGTCCCTAATGTACTCTAATGTTATTGAGTCTAAGATGGCAAAGAGACTTAAGGTCTATAAATGTATTAGGCTTATGTTTTATCTATATATGAGATGAAGTTTCTAGCATATGATGTCCTATGAAAAGTTTTAAATTTTCCGCTAAATTTACTATGTCAATGCGATGAACATAACTATGGGCTTGTATAAGACCTTCGAGAGATCAAGTACGCCGTGTTACTTTTAGGGGGTGCTCCCCGATTGTGACATAGCCCTTGTATAATCATCATCATTCTAGCTCAATAGGAATTGCATGAGTAAAAGCCTTTCATCACAACTCTCATAAGTAAGGTTAACACTTTATAGCCTTTCAACAATAAAGCACATTTGGCAATCATCATCACCCTTATTACTTTACATCTTAATCAACCTCACAACCATACCAAGACATTTCAATTCAACATCATATCAACCTATAAACCCTATACAAACGTGCTCCAATACAATCATCATGACTTAACCACAATTAACAATAATTGAAACAAAGGATAAGGTCACAAGACTTACCAAGTCTTCTTAACAATTTCACCATCATCAAGGTATTACCATCAACCCTTAATTCAACCCAATTAGGTCATAAAATTACCATAATTCAATAACAATTGAAATCACAAGTATAGAAGAGTCATTACTTCACCATTCAATAGTAGATCAAACTTAGGATTTAGTCAATTCACCCTACCCTAGATCATCTATCAAGAACTAGCATGAATGACTAATAATCATCCTAATTTGTTCATAGGCAGCATATAAACATCATATACAAGTAATTCAACCCATAACCAAGTCAATTGAATGAATAATTACAATCTAAACCAAGAACACAACCTAGAGTTAAGGACTTGGGAACATATTCTTCAATTTAGGCAAGATCATGAAAAATTACTCCAATTAAGTTAGAATACATGTTAATCAACTCATATTAACCTAAAATAAACATCAACAACTCAATCCACAACATCAATTTCGGAATTGGATGAAACCCATTAGAAATCACTAACTTCTGAAATCAATTTGGATGAACCCTTTGAAGAAAGAGGTCTCAAAGGTGAAGAGATACCATACCTTATTGTCTTGATGAGAAATTGAAGATGAATACACCCTTTTCCAGCCCCCAATCACCTCCTAGACTTAGCTTCAATGGAGTCTTCCAATATAGAGAGAAAGTAGAGAGAACGTAGAGAGAATTGTTTTAGAGTTGTGTTAGGTTAATGGGGGTTGGGATTATTTATATTAGGTCTTAAATCAACTTAATTAAACTACCTTAACCCCTAATTAAATGATCTACCCCCCCCCCCTTACTAATTAAATGAAACCATTTAAAATCTGGCAGCAAAGCTCGACCCTCACAGACAAGACCCCGAACGATGGGCCGTCTGTGAGTCGACGGGCACTACCCCTCTCGTCCTGCACTCCGTCATTGAGTTCAGAGACTGTGCAGGCGAGGGGATTCCTTACCATGTCTAAGTGTGGGACAACAGAGGCATCAACGCCCCGTTGGTCCACACACGGCCCGTCTCTTTGTCCATCGATTGCACACTGTCCAGGCAGTGTGGTCCCAAATGCAAGGGTCCTCCTCAAGGGCCCATGGTTGGTCCTTGGAGAGTCTTACCCGGACGTTTCTACCATGAAACATCCCTAACACGTGTTACACATATTTTTACTAATTTTTGTTTAATTCCGACTCCTAAAAACTAGTCAAACGAGCTAAGACGCACTAGCACCCTTGTGAACCAACTTTCCGGACGTCATGGATGTTCTTAAATGTTTTGGTTGTTGAACTGAATACACGACCTAAATTCATAAAAAATGACTTAAAAATAGTGCCTAGACCTCATTGTCCCTATGTTAGGCTTTACGACACATCTTGAAGTTTCGATATGTTACAGTTTGTGAGTCTTCACTCCTTGGTCCCGAAGTAGTCTATGAAGCTTTGGAGAAAGTTCATATGATAAGGAATAGATTGAAAATGGCCTATAGTCGGCTAAAAGTCTTATGCCAACAATAGGAGAAGAGCCCTTGAATTTGAAGTAGGTGATAAGGTGTACTTGAAAATTTCACCTATGAAAGGAGTGATGAGATTTGGCAAGAAGGGGAAACCTAGTCCCTGGTATGTGGGTCCCTATGAGATATTGCAACAGGTTGGCAAGGTTGCTTATGAGTTAGAATTACCTAATGAACTAGCTTCGATTCATCCGGTGTTTCATGTTTCAATGCTTAAGAAGTGTATTGGCGATCCCATGTCCATTCTCCCTATTGAAGGGCTAGGTGTGGATGAAAACCTTTACTATGAAGAGGTTCTGGCGGAAATTCTTGATCGTCAAGTTAAAAAGTTGAGGAACAAAGAGGTGACCTCCGTAAAAGTTCTATGGAGAAACCACCCAGTTGAGGGTGTCACATGGGAGGCCGAGGCCGACATGAAATCCCTCTATCCTCATATTTTTCCTAATTAAGGTTAGTAATTCCTATAAATAATGAAAATAATGACTAAGTATGAATTTGGCTTATTCACTAAATATGTGCATTATTTGGTAAAGGATTGTGTCTAAATGAGTTCTTATGGAAAAGGCTTTTGTGTTCATTTTCACTAATGTGAATTATATGTTTTGTCTTCTTGAGATTTTTGGAATTTTGATGTGGTCTTGAAAATAATAGCATGGTAACTCCTTGGTGTCATTTTGAGCTCATGTTGTTGTTGAGAAGGTAGTTCCTCATGATTTGTTATGAAAAATTGAGCTCTTAGGTGTTGTGACTTGTGATTTGAGTTGCTATATGTAATGCCATATTTATGTGATTGAATGGAGTTGTGAATTACTCCTTTGATTTGTAACTCATGTTGATTATATGTTGTTGGTTGGGCTTCTAGTATTGAGTCTATCCTTTCCCTACAAAAAGATTTTAGTGTCATTCGCGGATGAATGTTCCTAAGGGGGGGGGGGATAATTTAACACTCCAAAAGTTCATGACTTGGTTTATAGCCTCACATGATGAAATAAGACCTTAAATACTGTTTATAGGCCTAAAATAATGTATTTGAACTAATTAGGAAGGGTTAGAGTCAAAACGTCTAGAAACGTCCATGACGTCCGGAGACTAGTGAAATTCAGGTTAGTGTGTCTTTGCATGTTTCATGGGGTTTTAAGAGTCATAATTTAATGAAAAATGGTAGGAAGGCTTTAAAAAAGTATTAGAGTGTTTTTAGGGTCGAAACGTTTGGGTACGATGCCCCAAGGACAACCCTAAGGGTCCTTCAGGAGGACCCTTCCAATTTGACACAAAAGATGTCAATTGACAGTGTGCACCCACGAAGCCAATCGACGATCCATCGATTGATCGACGCTCCTTCGATGGACTCGTAGGTTGAAACTTATTCAATTGGCCAAATTCCCTAAAAACCAATTTTCTGATCCCATTGACGCCTTTCCAGTACCAGGCCGTCGATGGACCTACGGACCATAGGTCGAGGTCTCGTAGGTTTGGGGATGTTTCACTGTCTAGTTTCTTAGATTAATGAATTAATTAGTTAGTTGGTTAATTATGGGTTAGGTTATTTAATTTAGTTAGTTCAGGGACTATATAACACCTAACCCTCATTAAACCAACCTAACACTCCTCAATTCCCAAACTCAAATTCTCTCCACCTTCTCTCTTCTTTCTTTTGCTATTGCAAGACCCCATTGAAGAGCAATTAAAAGCTTGAGTAGGACTTCAATACTTAAATTTTCTCCATCAAACAATAAGAATTAACAAGGTATAAAGGCTATTCACTCTTAGGAATCCTTTCGCCAAAAGGTTCTTCAAAGTTGATTTCTAAAAGTTGATAAAAACATTGGTTTCTTTCTTATGTCGAAATTGATCTTTCAAATTGAATTGTTGTTGGTTTTCTTTGACTATGATTGATTATTGGTTAATTATTATAGTTCTTGGTATTAGACCTAGTTCTATGGAAGAAGTCATGAATTGACCCCTTTCCTCTAACCCTAGGTTATGAATTGAAGTTGAATTGGTTAGTGATGATATAATTGACTTAGTTCTTGTATGGATTACTATTGTATGATGTTATTAAGTATGTTGATGTATGAATATGGTTGGATTCGTGTTAATATCTTGAAGAAGGCTTAAGAAGGTGCAATGGTAAGACTTTATGGTCTTGAATCCTTACTTCAATGATGATTGTTATACTTGATGATGACGTTCAATTGAAGTATTATGTGTGATTAGATTAAGATGATAATGATGTGATTAATGTAACAAAATGTCTTTATTATATTAATTGTGAGATCATGATTAAGGGTATGATGATATAAGGTTGATGGTGAATCACTTATGTGCTTTACTATGATATGATTAAGATGTGTTGATCTCACAAATGAAGGGTTGTAATGAAAGGACATTCTCATACAATACCTAATGAGCTAATGACTATGAATATACAAGGGGTTATTCTCCTATGGCCTAATCTAAGATATGATGATTAAGAAAGGCTTAAAGACAATTCAAAATGAACTTTAGCTTAGCACCACTTGACAATGAGAGGTGTTGACTCCCCAATGAGAGGGAAATTCACCAATGGTCTCATGAGATAAGGAATCCAATGCTAATAGGAATATAGAGGGTTCAAGACATATTTCCTAGTTCCTTAACTATGTTACCTCCATAGAAAGACTAGCTAGTGGATCCACCTAGAAAGCTATGTTCGCAAGTAGAGCACCTTCTTTTGGTGTAGGGTTCATCACAGCGGATCCCATGTTTAGCTCACATGGGCTATGTATGTTAAGGAAATTGTTCCCGAAAATAAAATGAATGGATGAGTAATGAAGTGAACACTAACTAGGGTGACTTAAGGGGTTTTAGTTAGTGTAGGTTGGGGTATGGGACTCTACCTATACATTGCACTAGTTGGCCTTGAAGGAAGTCCTAGGAGGTTGTTCTTATGTTTTTATGCACTTATGATATGAATGAAGCGTATATGATGAATTTACATGTTTGTGATCCTATATGATGTTCGTTTCATAAATGAACATGCTATTGGTCTATGTTGATGTGTATGATTATGAATATGCATGATATGAAGATATATTATATATTAACATTGCTTATTGTAAAGTCCATAAAAATGAGCTAAAATGAGCTAGAGACTAACACTTATGTCATGAAGTTTTAAAGTAATAAAATGGTTAATAATGGTGTTCTTAGGCAGTATATTAAGTTTGGAAGTATTTGGAGGTCAAACGTCCAAGAACGTCCAAGACGCTCGGAAACTAGTGTGTCGTAGTGTTTTGTAGTGTTGTTTTGGGGGATGGTTTGAAGGTTAAATTCAGTAATGAGGGTTACTACAATATCCTGATATACAAAGGGTCGAAACTCCCGAGAACGACACCCCGGGGACCATCAAAAGGGTCCCATGGAGGACCGAAACTTAGACTACCGCGCTGCCGCGCCAGCCTATTTTGGGCAGTGGCTGCACATAGAGCAGCTGTCACGCAGTGGGGCAAAATCTTGCCCTGCGACGCGGGCTGTCATGAACCATTCTGTCCAAGAATTTTTGAGAAATAAAATTTGGAAGTGCCTCCGCAACGTGCAGTAAAGTCCCAGATTTCATTGCATCATTTTTAAGTCAAATTTGAGTTGATTAATTTTTCAAGTAAGTGTAGGGGACTTTTGGGTAATTTAGGGGTGAATTATGGACGGTTATAGGACCTATTTAAACCTCTAAACTCACCAATAAAATCCAAAACCCTCATCTCAAAACAAAACCTCTCCATTCACTCTCTCCAAAACTCCATTGTTGAAGCTTTGAAGCTCCAAGGAAGAAGATAGAATTTCTCAAGTTTGTCCATCAATTTTGTGTGTTTTTCATCACAATTAAAGTATGGTTCTTCATCCTTGAAATCTCTTTCTTCAAGGAGTCAATTCCAATGATTTTTTAAAGATGATCAAAAACATGATTTCTCCAATTTGTTGATCTAGCCATGGGTTCTTGCATAAAACATTTTGAATCATTGTATTATGATTGAATTGATGTTAGTTTGATTATTTTAACCTAAAAATCTATGAACCCATGCAAACCATGCAATCCTAGTTTTGACTATTTTATGGGTTAAGTGATCATGTCTCAATGCTTATGAATTCTAGTGTAGTTTTCTTTGGTCTATGGAATTATGTAAGAATTGTAGTGGATTGATGTATAGGATGTCTTAGATTGATAGATCTATATTGAATTGATTTGGATTCATTTGGTATTTTGATTTTTGTATTGAATTGATGATCATGGCATGGGTAATAATTTTTTGGTATTGAAATGGATGATTTAGCTATGGATTGAAGTGGTGAGAATAGATTGGTAGTATTCTGCCCTAATTCTCTTTATTTTATATAATGTAGCTCTTGAATTAGGTTGTGATTTGTATGGTCCACTTATGGTGGCTGTGCTATGTGCTTTACTTGTGAGTGATGTGGCCTCGTCGGCGTTATTTTATGTATTATGATGATTATGGCCTTGTCGACAATTACTTGATATATTATGATGATTTGTGTAGTTGATTTATGTGAATTAGGATCATATGTATCTACATGTGATTAAGGTGAATGTATGTGTTCTTCTATTGATATTATTAGGTTATCATGTTAGATTATGAGTATGATCTTATGTGTGTACTCTTAGAGTTGATGCATGATTCTTCCTAATTGACTATATGTGAGCATGATATACTAGGGTGATGTCTTTATTTGTGTTACTAGTGTATCTTGATAGATTGACTTGGTTATTCCAATATGATACAACACTATTAAATATGTGATATGGAGATGAATGTTGAATGAAAGTCTAGGATCGGTAGACTCAAGATGGTGCCCTTCTAAGCATGGCTAATTTGTGGAACCTTCTATATAGAAAAAAGGTTAAGAATGAGCTATCCTTATAGATCATTGAGTTGCTTTCCTAGTGGACCCATCTTTATTAGGCGCATTATGACTGGGTAATGACTAAGAGATGGTACCTTTTCATATGCCCCTTTTTAATGAACTTACTCTATGAGAACAAAGGCTGGCACCGCGTGAATATGTTAGGGGTTGTAGCTCTACTTAAGAAGGAGACTAGAGTATAATGCATCTCTACATGAGAAGGAGACTAGAGTGCATAAAAGACCTTGATATTTCTTAACCATCTGTCTACATGGGATGTGTCCTAGTTCTACCCTTGGCAAGTAGAACACCCTCCATCAAACTAGGTTTATGACTCTGGATTCCATACATGGATAATATGGTCTATGTCGGTTATTGTCTTTTCTCATCATGTGGGATATATATTATAGTATTCGATAAGTTCTACAACGTTTAGGTAGTGGAATGTGATGCTATCTAGACATGGCACGAGAAGGCTTTGATGGTGCTAGTTTGTAGGTTCTCTAGGTCTTTCTAAGACCATTATGTGAAGTCCTTAATGAATGAAATGTCTTCTAATTGACTTAATGAAAGATTATGACTTTAGCTAATGTATGTCGATTATAATGTGCTCTATCTAGGGTAGCTTTGAGGGTTGCTTAGGTAAGCTTGAAAAGGGTGTATGGGCGGTCTCTTCTTGTCACACTTAGGTGAATATTGGAGTAACATTAGGTAGGGAGTAAATGAAAGGAAAAAGGGAACTATCTTATCTTAGGTAGTCTTAAGGATTGTTTAGGTAGGCTTGAAGAGGGTGTATGGACGGTCTCTTCTTTTCTTACTTAAGTAAGTCTTAGGATAACCTTTGGTGGGAGGTGTATATGTTGATAAGATTTCTAAGTCATGTTAATGATATATTATAGGTCTTAATTAGAAGATATCTTATATGTGAAGCTTGGTATGTTAAAGGTGTTTCTTATGCTTATGTTATAAAGATTTCTCAAAAAGAGCATGTTTTGTACAAATGTCCGTTTCTCATGATTTTATGCATTATGACATACTTAGTAAAAGTGTTTGTACTAATTCCATGCATTTTGTCTATCTCTAAAGGTGTAGGTGGAATTTAAGAGGAGTCTCAAAGTGGAAGCTTGTATTAGTGATTGTTCAAGCAAAGAGTCGGTATGTCCTCACTAGATTCGAGGACATCTTGATGTTTAGTTTTCTTTATAGAAAGTATTGTAATAGACTTAGCTATTTTCATATATGATGAAGTATGGGCCGTGTCCCAATATATTTGTATGTCTAAGATGGCGAATTTGAGACTTAACCTTTCATTATATTTTTCAATAAAAGAGATATTTTGAAGTATTATTATTTCGTGTGAAAAGTTTAATTCCGCACTACTTTTCATACATGTTATGCAATGAAGGATGTCAAAGGGCTTGTACAAGACCTCCGAGAGGTGAAGTACGCTGAGTTACGGTTAGAGAATGCCGTAACTTCTAGGGTACTCTCGGGTCGTTACAAACTTGGTATCACAACATAGGTTATGAAAGTTGTCTTAGTAATCCAAAAGTCTCAAAAATCCATGTCTAATAAAGTCTCGAAGATTGGTGTGAATCGCGACACAGCCATGAGCGAGAGGCTATAGGACGATAGAGTTTCTCTTCTTTTCTACTCATGTGTCGTGCCGTAAAGTAAAAAGTTATGAGTGCTCTTATAAATGTTTACCTTCTATTTTTAGGAAGATGACTACTAGAAGGATGGCCGCTAGAAGGGTTGAAGAAGAAAGACAGAATGAGAGAGTTCCTCCCCAAGTTGGGCAAGTTCTTCAAGGTGTCCAAGTTCCTCAAGGTGCTAATGTCCCTCCATAAGATGAACAAGTTCCTAATGTGGAACAAGAGAATGGGGTTCTGGTGGTTCCCCCGGTTATGGCTAATGGGGAGATTAGACAGGCTCTCTTTACCCTAGCCTGAGCTATGACAACTCAAGTGAATAGAGACATTGGGCCTAGGGTAAATGCTATGGAGAGGACTATGACCTCTAGATTGACTTTGTGAGGATGAATCCTCCTATCTTCTTTGGTTCTAAGGTGGAAGAACATCCCAAGCCTTCTTGGATAAAGTGTATAAGATAGTGCATGCCACGGAGTGACTTCTAGGGAGAAGGCAGAGTTAGCTTCGTACCAATTGAAAAATGTTGCTCAAGTTTGGTTTACTCAATGGAAATATATTAGGCTGGTTGAGTCAGGTCCCTTAGAGTGAGAAGAGTTTAAGAAACCATTCTTAGAGAGATAATTTCCCTGTGAGAAGAGGGAGGTTGAGATTGAAGAGTTCATAAACCTTAGACAAAATAACATGAAGTTTATCCTATTGTCTAAGTATGTTCAATCCTTGGTGTCTAACCCTTGGGATGAGATGAGTAGGTTCTTGACCGGCGTTTCGGATATTGTAAAGGAAAGTATCGTACAACCATGCTCTATGGTGATAAGACTCTATCTAGGCTTATGGTGTATGCTCAATCCATTGAATAGTCTAAACTTGGTAGGACAAATAGGGATGCTAAGAGGGGAAGGACCGATGAGCAAGTTCAACATAAGTTTAAGAAGAGGGCTCCAAATCAAGATGGTTCTAGTGATCCAAGGGCTAACTATGAGAGAGGCGGTGGTTACCAAGTGGTTAAGCCTACTTGTGCTACTTGTGGGAAAAAGCACTTTAGGAAGTGTCTAGCCAGTACTAGTAGGTGATTTGGTTATGGGAAAGATGATCACAAGGTAAGAGATTGTCCTATTGCGGCTAGAGGGAGAGAGGCCAAGAAAGTTCCTCCTAATGTTCCATATGGTGGTGCTCCAAAGAGGAATCGCTTCTATGCTCTCCGAGCCAAAGGAACAAAACCGGATGATGATGCCGGTAAGTTATAGTTTTCTCTCTTTATTTATATGAGTACCTTTTAAGTGGGGGAGTATGGTGAGTAGTAGAATGGTGAATTTTTGTCTCATCATTTCTATTCAATTCAAGCTTGAGATATAGAATGTCATAGTAGCATGTTGCATGTTGCATTGTGTTTAAAAGTCTAGTTGAAATTGAATTTCATTGATTCCTTGCATTGTGCAGTTCATGAAGTTATTATTATGTTTTAAATTGAGTTTATATGGTTTTATCTCTCATATTGTCATGCTTCCATCATAAATTGCTTAAGAGATGCAATTTATTTTGAAATTTGAGCATGATTTCACTGTAAAGAATTTGGTATTCACTGTAAAGATTTTGAAAATTTGGCTAAATTGTTCTTTCATGAAAAATTGTTATAATGTGTATAGAACTGATGTATATGAGCATAATAATATGTGGAGAAGGAATTTCCTCCCATATTAAATGAAAAAGGTGAGTCTTATTGCATGATGAGTTGTAGATGCAGTTCTTACCTTCTTGTTGTGTTTTGAGTCTCTTTGTTATGTGGAGTGATGTTTCTCCTATCTATGTGTATGGTATATTGTGTGATATATTTATGAGCTGATAGTATTTGAGTCATGACTCTTAAAAATGTTCAAAATGTGGCAAGCGTAATTCGAGGACGAATGTTGTCCAAGTGGGGGAAATTGTAACGTCCCTAAAAAAATGATCTAGGTTGAGTTAGAGACTAACACTTGTGTCATGAAGTTATAAAGTAATAAAATGGTCAATAATGGTGTTCTTAGGCAGTATATTTAGTTTGGAAGTGTTTGGAGGTCAAAGGTCCAAGACGTTCGGAAACTAGTTGAAGTTGAGCTAGTGTGTCGTTGTGTTTTGTAGTGATGTTTTGGGGGATTGTTTGAAGGTGAAATTCACTACCAAGCATTCCTACGCGTAGAATAATATACAAAGGGTAGAAACATCCGAGAACGATGCCCTGGGGACCATCAAAAGGGTCCCCAAGAAGGACCCAAACTTGGACTACCGTGTTGCGCGCCAGCCTATTTTGGGCAGTGGCTGCGCGTCGTGAGCTGTCACGCAGTGAGTCAAAATCTTGGCCTGCGACACGGGGCTGTCATGAACCATTCTGTCCAAGAATTTTTGAAAAATAAGATTTGGAAGTGCCTCGCGACGCGCAGTAAAGTCCCAGATTTCATTGCGTCGTTTTTAAGTCAAATTTGAGTTGGTTAATTTATCCAATAAGTGTAGGGATATTTTGAATAATTTAGGGGTAAATTATGGACGGTTTTAGGACCGATGTAAACCCCTAAACTCACCAATCAAATCCAAAAACCTCATGTCAAAACAAAACCTTTTCATTCACTCTCTCGAAAACTCTTTTGTTGAAGCTTTGAAGCTCCAAGGACGAAGATAGAATTTCTCAACTTTTCTCCATCAATTTTATGGGATTTTCATCACAATTAAGGTATAGTTCTTCATCCTTGAATCTCCTTCTTCAAGGAGTCAATTCCAATGATTTTTCAAAGATGATCAAAAACATGATTTCTCCAATTTTGTGATCTATCCATGCGTTCTTGCATAAAACATTTTGAATCATTGTATCATGATTGAATTGATGTTAATTTGATGATTTTAACCTAAAAATCTATGAACCCATGCAAACCATGCAATCCTAGTTTTGACTATTTTATAGGTTAAGTGATCATGTCTCAATGCTTATGAATTCTAGTGTAGTTTTCTTTGGGCTATGGAATTATGTAAGAATTGTAGTGGATTGATGTATAGGCTTTATTATATTGATAAATCTATATTGAATTGATTTGGATTCATTGGGTATTGTATATTGAATTGATGATCATGGCCATGAGTATGAGCTTTTTGGGATTGAATTGGATGATTTAGATATGGATTGAAGTGGTGAGAATAGATTGGTGTACGCTGCCCTAATTCTCTTTATTTATATAATGTAGCTCTTGAATTAAGTTGTGATTGGTATGGCCCAATTATGGTGGCTGTGCTATGTGCTTTACTTAAGAATGTGTGGCCTCGTCGGCATTACTTTATGTATTATGATGATCGTGGCCTTGTCGGCAATTACTTGATATATTATGATAATTTGTGTAGTTGATTTATGTGAAGTATGATCATATCTATCTACATGTGATTAAGGTGATTATATGTGTTCTTCTATGAATGTTGTTAGGTGATCATGTCAGACTATGACTATGGTCTTATGTGTGTAGTCTTAGAGTTGATGCATGATTCTTCCTAATTGACTGTATGTAGTCATGATAGACTAGGGTGATGTCTCTAGTTGTGTTACTAGTGTATCTTGATAGGTTGACTTGGTTATTCCTATATGATACTTGAAAACTATTGAATATGTGATATGAAGATGAATGTTGAATGAAATTCTAGGATCGTTAGACCCAAGATGGTGCCCTTCTAAGCATGGCTAATATATGGAACTTTCTATATAGAAATAAGGTTAAGAATGAGCTATCCTTATAGATCATTGAGTGGCATCCCTAGTGGACCCATCTTTGGTAGGCGCATTATGACTGGGTAATGACTAAGAGATGGTACCTTTTCATATGCCCCTTTTTAATGAACTTACTCTATGAGAACAAAGGCTAGAACTGAGTGAATATTTTAGGGGTTGTATATCTACTTAAGAAGGATACTAGTGTACAATGCATCTCTACTTGAGAAGGAGACTCGAGTGCATAAACAAACTTGATTTTCCTTAACCATGTGCCTATATAGGATGTGTCCTAGTTCTACCTTTGCCAAGTAAAACACCCTCCATTGGAGTAGGTTTATGACTCCGGATTCCATGCCTAGCTAGTATGGTCTATGTCGGTTATTACCTATTCTCATCATGTGGGATACATTCTAGTATTTGATAAGTTTTACAATATTTAGGTAGTGGAATGGGATGTTATGTAGACATGGCACGAGTAGGCTTTGATGGTACTAGAGTGTAGATTCCTAGGTCTTTCTAAGACCATTATGTGAAGTCCTTAATGAATGAAATATTTTCTAATTGACTTAATGAATAATTATAATTTTAGCTAATGCATGTCGATTAGAATGTGGTCTATCGAGGGTAGCTTTGAGGGTTACTTAGGTAAGCTTGAAGAGGGTGTATGGGTGGTCTCTTGTTGTACTACTTAGGTGAATCTTGGAGTAACCTTAGGTAGGGAGTAAATTAAAAGAAAAGGGGAACGATCTTGTCTTAGGTAGTCTTAAGGATTGATTAGGCAGGCTTGAAGAGGGTGTATGGACGGTCTCTTCTTTTCTTATTTAGGTAAGTCTTAGGATAACCTTTGGTGGGAGGTGTATATGTTGATATGATTTCTAAGTCATGTTAGTGCTATATTATAGGTCTTAATTGGAAGATATCTTATATTTGAAGCTTGACATGTTAAAGGTGTTTCTTAGGCTTATGTTATAAAGATTTCTCAAAAAGAGCATATTTTATATAAATGTTTGTTTCTCATGATTTTATGCATTATGTCATACTTATAACAAGTGTTTGTACTAATTCCATACATTTTTGTCTATCTCTAAAGGTGTAGGTGGAATTTGAGAGGAGTCTCAAAGTGGATGCTTGGATTAGTGTTCGTTCAAGTAAAGAGTTGGTATGTCCTCACTAGATTTGAGGACATCTTGATGTTTAGTTTTCATTATTGAAAGTATTGTAATAGACTTAGCTATTTTCCTATATGATGATGTATGGGCCGTGTCCCAATATATTCGTATGTCTAAGATGACGACTTTGAGACTTAGCCTTTCATTATGTTTTTCTATAAAAGAGATATTTTGAAGTATTGTTATTTCGTGTGAAAAGTTTAATTCCGCACTACTTTTCACACATGTTATCAATGAAGGATGCAAAAGGTATTGTACAAGACCTCTGAGAGATTAAGTACGTCGTGTTGCGGTTCGAGAATGCCCTAACTTCTATGGGGTACTCTCGGGTCGTTGCACTTATGATCCTTTGTTTGGTTTACTTGATTATGTGGGGTTATGTGGCTTCACATAAGCATTGAACTTGTAGGCTTGAGAAGGGGTTGTGAGTAAGGGTCATGTATGTGGTGATGTCATAAACTAATGTACATGAATTGTCTTTATAATGTTACGTTGGAGTTATTCATGCCTATATGATCTTAGTATGGTGCTATTCATGTTGATATGAATTTATGATGATAATATCCATGTTGACTTGACTTTATGAAGATGTTTGTCTTGTGTTGAATATGGACTTGTCTTGAGTAATGTTGTGTCTATTGGCTTGTATGTGTTCCTTGTTGTGCATATAGGCTTTTTAAGTGACTTAGAATGGTTTTGAACAAAGTGCCCCTTTTAAGCATGACTTCAATAGTTTTACTTGCATATGTATTCATACTTAGTATAAGTGGTTGTACTATATTCTTTCCCTTTTTCACAAACAATGTAGGTTCGGACCGTTGAGGTATCAAGGTCACTTTGCAAGAAGACTTGGACTTTCCCCGAGTTTTGGTAGGTTCTCTAGTTCGAGGATTGTGCCACGTATTCTACCTTAGTAGTGTTGCTATAGTCTAAAGAAATTCATTTCTTTCCCATTGTTGAAGATATTGTTGTAAGCCCTATGTGGAGATAATGAATTTGTGTAAGGGTTATGCCCCAGTGTTCTACTTCGTTTTAGAATATTTAATGTGAGACAAAGTATTAGACTAAATTCCTATGTATTGGTTATGTTATCTAAACGAGAAACCTAAGTAAACTTCATATGTGAGGAGTCTAAGTAAACTCCATATATGATATGTGAGAGGTCTATGTACACCTCAATATTTAAAAAAGTTTTAATTTTTCGCATTTTAGACCTATGATGTGTATGGCGAATGCTAAGGGCTTGTTCAAGTCCTCACCGAGGACGAAGACGCCGGTTATGTCTAGGGGTGCTCCCCGGTCATGACATATTGCCAGTTATTTTCTAAATTTAGCAAGAGCGAGTTTTGGTTGCAATCAGTTGCTTTCCTTGGGCATATTTTATATAGAGAAGGGATGTGAGTGGATTTTCATAAAATAGAGGGAGTGAAACAATGGCCCAAACCTACAACTCCTATAGATATCAAAAGTTTCTTTGGTTTGGCTGGATATTGCAGAAGGTTCGTGGAAGGATTTTAATTCATAGTCTCTCCATTGACAAAGTTGACACTGAAAAAGGTTAAGTTTCAGTCGTCAAATGATTCTGAGAAAAGCTTTGCCAGACTAAAAAATAGATTGACTACAACTCCTGTTTTGACTCTACAAAAGGGTTCAGACGTTCATGTTATATAATGTGATGTATCTAGAGTAGGCCTAGGTTGTTTGTTGATGCAAAGAGCTAAGATTATAACATATGTCTCTAGAAAAGTTAAGGTACATGAGAAGAACTATCTAACTCATGACCTCGAGCTAGCAGCAGTAGTGTTTGCACTTAAATTTGGAGACATTACTTGTGTGAGGTTCACGTAGATGTGTTCACTAACCGTAAGAGCATCCATTATGTGTTTACCTAGAAAGAGTTGAATCCTTGCCAGAGGAGATGGATTGATTTCCTCAATGATTATGAGATGAATGTGCATTACCATCCTTGTGAGGTCAATGTAGTAGCAGATGCTCTTAGCAGACTATGAATAAGTAGTGTAGCACATGTAGAGGATGTTCACAGACTTGATCGCTTAGGAGTTCATCTTATGAGCATATCAGATGGTGGTGGAACAGTTAAGAATAGTTCAGAATCTTCATTAGTAATGGGTATTAATGAAAAGTAATATAGTGATCCGATATCAAATAAACTTAAAGGTGTAGTCCATCAGTAGAGAGTTGAGGTTTTCTCCCAAGGGGGAGTGGTGTGCATCGCTATTACAGTCGATTATGTGTTCCTAAATTTGGTCAGCTGAGAAAGAAAATTCTTGCAGAAGCTCATAATTCAAGATATTCTATTCACCCAGGTGACACTAAGATGTATTGCGATCTACGAGATGTATTTTAATGGAATGTCATGAAAAATGATATATTAGATTTTATGGCTATGTGCTCCAATTGATAGGAAGTCAAGGCAGAACATTAGAAACCAGGAGGCATGACTTAAGAGATCAACATTCCTACTTGGAATTGGGAAGTGATCAACATGGACTTCATCATAAGTTTACCTCGTACTCGTAGACAACATGACTCCATTTGAGTGATAGTTGATAGAGTTACTAAGTCTACGTGCTTTCTGGCGGCTAAGACTGCAGATTTGCCGGAGGACTATGCGAAGCTTTACAGTAATGTGTGTTCGGTCTTAAACATATCATGTGAGTTGTGACACATTGAAATAAGAATTTCCAAAAAATGGAAGAGGCATTCTTTTCTTTGAACTTGGTAACTTTGGAATGAGCCATTCTTTTTACAACAGAGAGAGTATTAAATCCATTAACATTGAAAATACAAAGAAAACATGAAGTGTTTTTTCAAAAATAACAACATAGATTCCAACATCAAGTTATAAGATTAGTTGCTTGGACTCTTCACTTTTGGTGCCACACTCGTGTTGACACGACGTTGGTGTGGGATCCGTATCCAATTTGGTCAATCAATTTTGGGTGCTTTAACCAAAATCAATGGGAGAAGTGTGGACAGTTTAAATGATTGTCCGTAACCAATATAAAATCTAAGGTGAAACAAAGAAAATGAATACCTATTATCTAGAAATTTCTCTGTCACTCATTTTCATTAATCTCCTTCCCGATTCTCCTCAAGTTACCGCGTAATATCTCATAATTTAGGTTTTCTAACTCTTCTTTTAGATATTTTAATTTTTTTAGGTGAATCCAAGAACCTTCATCCCTACATGGTTCCATATCTCCGAATATTAAAAATTACATCATGAAGGATCCAATATGTAGATCCGCACCCGTATGAGACATCCGCACAGAGTCCGAGAAAATTAGGCTATAAATGCTAAGAAACATACACCGCATTAACAACAAATAACAACATATCAAAGGAATGTTACATCGTTCTTTTTGTTAGGTCTTGGTAAAATATAGAGGACCAGGGATCTTATACACGTATCTGAGTAGTGGCAATTGGTTCAGGAGTTACACACGCAGGGACATGAAGCCTAAAGTATTTACAAATGCTTCTGAATAGGGAGTCTAGACTTTATGAGATACTAACGGGGTGCTTCCTTATTCTAGATTTGCTCAATGTGAAATGAGCGTCGATGTCTGATGTCTCCAATTAGATTAGTAACTTAGAATAAAGAATGGGGTTGTAATGAGCAAGATATATTTTGATGCTCAGATAAGAACTTACTGGAACGATAATAAACTGAATATATAAGACAATACCAATGCCTACTATATACTATTATACGACTTTCTCTAAATGATTTTTTTGATTATCATCTTTCTTAGGACTTGCATGATCGCTTCTTGGACATTCCGCAGCTCCTATGACAAGGTAATAACCTGATGTTCTCTTCCCTTGATAGTTATAATCATATCTTGACTATTATCCACCATGTTGCTAATATTTTGTATAGGGTGAGTTTTTATGACCCGAATTATGTCACCTTGTTAGTGTGTAGGTGGTTTGTAATGTTATCTTTAATGGAAGGAGAGGGAGAGAGTGTTTGAAGGGAGAGAAATTGATTTTGTAAATGTATGGATTAACCTTTTAATCTCTAGTTTCTTTTTCGGTGTGCCTATGAGTGTAACACCCCGTATCCAAACCAAACCAAAAAAATAGTTTTTCAGAAAATATACAGGTTAAATCGACTGTTGCCATCGACGGACCGTAGCCTGACCCACGGTCCATCCTGCACATCCTTCGATTGAGTCAGAAACCCCTAAAAACTCAGCCCAAAAAATTTGACTAAGTGTCGAACGACGGACGGACCTATGGTCCGTAGTCTGTCTTCGTCGATCAACACCCCATTTACCCACTCTCTGACAAGAACTACGATTGACCAGCACGGTCCGTAGATGGACCCACGGACCGTAGGTATGACCGTGGGTGGAAATTAGCAAACAGTTCGGGGGAAATTACAATTTGGTCAACTTCAAATGATCATAATTCTTAGCACAAAATGAATTAGGTATACCATGACATATCAAAAGATAGATAATTGAATTATCTTTCCATATCCACCGACCTTGCTAAAATCAAACTTCTGAGTAAAAAGTTATGTCCGTTTTAGTAAAGGCTTGTCGAACAAACCCAACCTACGGACCGTCGATTGAACGACGGACCGTCTGTCCAGGTCATCGTTTGGTCCAACATCAACTAACTCAGTTTTTTTTAGGTATTTCCCACTACGTTTAAACCCTAACGTATGTCGTTTTGACCCTAAATCATCATATTTTAGTCAGTTTAAGCCTAGAAACATAACAAGAACTTACCTAAGTCAAAATCATAAATCAAAACTTAGAAAATTAGAAGCAAGAAAGGAGAAAAAGGTCAAGAACCCCTGTTCAAGAATGCAACAAGGTTCCAGCAGTTCCAACCCCGAAACCTAAGTGTTTTTCCGTGAATTTCATCACCAGGCATGTGAGATTTCACTAGTGGTTTACTTTTACCCATTGGGTCCCTAGTTTTCAGTCAGTTCTTGATTCTCTTATCGTGATTAAACCTATGGTTCTAGAACTTTGATAGAACTTCATGAATTTATTAAATATATGTTCCAAATCAGATTGTAAAGTTATTATTCAGTTTATCGCATGAATTTCAGAACCCTAACTTTGTATTTTTTTAGTTTTTAATTACACATGCTAGGTCAGATATTTCAGTTATTCAGTTATACATGCCTCAGTTTTAATGCATCATTATTAGATTAAATGTTGCATTCTCATTTTGCATGTTCAGTTTTGAGTTATCCAATATTTAGAGAAATTCAGACATAATCAGTTCTATGACATAAATCAATGGGAGTAGCATAATACCGAGTTGGACTAGGGTTCAGTGTACCCAATTAGTCCCAGAACTACTAGCCAAGTAGGTTGTAAGTCCCCTCTGTGGGAAATCAGTTTAGTGATCACGCCATCATGCCTTTATACCTCTGGCAGGGTATATTGGGTCCTCTCGATGGGACGTATACATCGGACTCCATATTTAACTCATGTGCTTTTATTATCGGTTATTAGTAGCTCCCACAGTTCAGTCAGACTCTATTGCATTGACCATTTATCAGTATATTCAGTATCCAATTTCAGCATGTTATAAATTGGTCATTGCATTCAGTTATCTCAGCATTCAGTACAACATGTTCAGATTTCTATACTTGCTTTTGTGCTTGTTCAGTTATGTTTTATTTCAGCTTTACTCTATCCTATATTCTCATTACCTTCAAGTACTGACGCATACGTGCGCTACATCTTCTCGTGATGTAGGTTCAGGTTCTCAGCATCCATATCGCAAATAGATCAATTTCCGATCTCCAGTTCAGTAGATTCAGTGGTGAGTCCTCATTCTTCGAGGACAACAGTCATGAGTTTCATTTCAGTCTTTTAGTCATTTTGTTTCAGTTTTTGCTAGATTTAGCTGGGGCTTGTCCCAGTATTTCTAATCCAGTTTAGAGGCTATTTTCAGATACAGTTAGTTTCAAATTAGTATTGAGTTAATAATTCCTTTGTATTAGACTCATTGTTTTCAAATATCTCAGTTATAGAATATGGGTATTCCCCATCTTTTCAGATATAAAGTATGATTTAGCTTCCGCATCAGTTTATATTCTTTAGTATGCTCATGATCATGCCTGCAGGGTTAGCTTGGGATCACTTGTTGTCCTAGGTCCCGTGTCCGCGTCTCGAGGTAGCTCGGGGCATGACAATGAGGTCCCTGCTTGTATAGATGACTGAATGTCTTTTGTAAAGGACTGTACTTTTGTATAGGTTCTCTATTTCTTGGTATATGTCTTGTATATAGGATTTCCCTCAATTATTAACAAATTATTTAACCTTATCAAAAAAATTGTGGGTGCTTTGTGAAGTATTAACTCAGAAAAGTTTTACCAAGAGCCCGTTTTTTGTGGCCTATAAAGTCACTTGAATAGTTTGAGTTTGCTTCAGTTCATTTTTCATGGTTCTGCTTTTCTTCTTTTTTAAAGTAGGTTTTATTAAATCCTTATTGGAGAGAATATATTCTCCACTTTTCCTTAGCTTTCCACGTTTTGAAATGTCAAACTTAGATGTTTAAGTTAATAAAGAACTTCATCTCCATGCATCTATGCTTATATTGTGATTTTGAATAGAATTTGTTCTAAAAAGTTATTTGTCTCTTACTTTTTATTTTTGTAAATTCTACTATCGCATGATTTCTCTGTATGTTACATACTTCTCCAATACGGAAAGCATAGGACACAAAACTGAGAGCTTCAACTTTCTATTGCTCTTCATCCTGTTTTTTGGGGTATTGACAATGACGTAATATTGTTGTTATATGATGTATCTTCACATATTTTGTATGTTCTACACTTTTATATGATATATGGGGAAGCCTATTACCTAAAGTAGTTAAAATCATCAACATATTTTGACTTTGATCAAGTTCTAAAAGTAGATCATGGAGATCCTTCTTTAGTTGACTTAGAAGGAAATTAGTATGGCCTTACTTTGGGATAAGGGCCACTAGTAAAAGACTTTTTTTAAGTAAGGAGTAACTCAATTTAAGATTGGCCAGATATGGTTCTGCCAATGTGTAACTTAAGTTTCCATTTGTTATTGTACAGTGTACACAATGTATAACTATTTATTTTTTTTAAAAAAAAAATCTTGAATCCAACATGCATATGGTCGATATTTGAAGGAAAGGAACAACAATTGCTTCAAAAACATAGCTAACTCAATTCAGAATTGTATATTTTTGCTTTCTTTTGGTGTAAACTGTAAAGAAGAATTTGTAAATAAGGAATAATCAATACTAAGTATCTTACAATACCTATAAGAATTGGATAGGGATTTTTTTCTCACTTGTAATTACAACAACACTTACTTACTAGCTTTGTATGACTATTACCTTTCTTTAAAAAGGACATGTAGCTAATAAAGAAAATTGAATAGATTATTCAACCAGTGTACAGAGGTAGATCTATGTTTTGAAATTTATGGGTTCCAACAATGATCAGTTAATGTAAAAATAATTGGGTTTACAATCAACTTTTAATAAATATATTGTGCAGTTTTAACAAATATGTTGGACTTTTTATAAATACATTGTGCATTTTTAACAAATATGTTGGACAAAAGGATAATCACACCCAGGATAATGTCCAACAAAATAGCAATAGGAAGAGAGTAACACCGACACCAAATATTAAAATCGGTAGATATGATATCCGAATAAGTAATACAATAATATTGATGAAAAACTTGGTAGTGTCAAAATACTACTACTCAACACTCTTTTATTTCTTACAACTCACAACAATATTACTTGCACACTATTTTCTCACAAACTAAGAAATAGTTTGTGGATTACTCTCTCTACTCTCTATTCCTTCTCTATTTTTGGTGTGTTTTCAAGTGTTCAATTACTACTCTATTTATAGAGTTTTTGAACACTTGATTACATCATTAATGACATAATGTAGTAGTGAATTTCCACAAAAGAAAGGCTGCCAAACTTATACCAAACTTTGACTACCTACTTCCACAAATGTGGCTACCAACTTTCACATTTGGCTACCAATTTTCACATTTGTGGCTAGTAATTTCAACAAGTATGACTACCAAATTAATTGCTGCCAAGATTTTATTTCCACAAATCTCTCCCTTAATTTTGATTTTTCTTCTTACTCTAAGGCTTGATCTCAATCTTTAAAAATCTTCAAACTTGAGAGGCTTTGTAAAGATATCCGCAACTTGATTTTGAGATTTCACATACTTGAGCTCTACCTCTTTCTTGGCAATGCATTCTCGGATAAAGTGATATCTTGTGTCTATATGCTTGATTCGATCATGATACACATTATTCTTTATGCAGATTTGTTATCAACACAAATCATTGTGGCTTCAATTTGCGGCAAATTGAGTTCCTTCAACAATATTCTCAACCAAATAGCATGACATGTACATGATGTCGTTGCCACGTATTCATCTTCTCAAGTCGAGAGAGTAACAATTGATTGTTTCTTTGAACTCCAAGAAATAACACAATCACCCAAGAAAAATACAAAACCAAATGTGTTTTTTCTATCATCAACATCTTTCGCATAATCACTATCACAATATCCCACAAGATTAAAATCATCAGAAGAAGAATAAAATAGCCCAAGGTCGATTGTACCTTTTAGGTAGCGAAGAATTCTTTTAGCGACCATCAAGTGAGTGGAGGAGGAGCTTCCATGAAGCGACTTACTACTCTAACTGCAAAAAGTATATCTGGTCTCGTACATGTCAAGTACCTCAGACTTACTATGAGACTCTTGAACAAAGTGGAATCCACTTTTTCTCCATCGTGAAACTTTGACAATTTTATTCCACTGGGGTGTTCACAGGGTTGCAATAAAAAATGTTGAACTTCTTCAAAATCTCCTTTGGATAGCTTTCTTGAGATGTGAAGATGCCTTCCTCCATTTTATTCACTTCTAGGCCCAAGTAATATGACATGAGCCCTATGTCCGTCATCTCAAACTCAAGGGACATAGCTTTCTTGAAAGCTTCAAATAAATCTAGGTTGTGACCCGTTAGAATAAGATCATCAACATAAAGACAAACAAGTAGAATATCTCCATTTATGAACTTTAATGTAAAGAGCATATTCATGGAGACAACGAGTAAACCCATTGTCTTGAAAGTATTTGTCAATGCGACTATTCCAAGCTCGTGGAGCTTGGTTCAACCCATATAAGGATTTCTTCAACCTCAATACCTTATCTTCATGATTGTTAACCACAAAACCTAATGGTTGCTCAACATAGACTTCTTCTTCAAGATATCCATTCAAGAATGCCGATTTGACATCTATTTGATGGATCTTCCACTTCATTTGCGCCACTAAGGAGATCAATAGACAGATTGTTCATGCGGGAAACAGGCGCATAGACTTCCTCATATTCGATGTCATGCCTTTGTTTGTAGCCTTTAGCCACAGGTATTTCCTTGTACCTTTCTACTTTTCCATGGACATTTTTCTTTGTCTTCTATACCCATTTGACTCCAATTGCTCGATGGTCCTTGGGAAGAGTTGTTAACTTCCAAGTGTTATTCTTTTCTATTGAGTGGATCTCCTCCTCCATAGCTTGTATCCACCTTTTGCCAGTAATAGCTTCATCAAAATTCATTGGTTCACTATCAGCAAAGAGACAACACAAAGAATCAAAATTAGTAATTTCTTCTGTATCATCATATAGCTCTTAAATTCTCCTCATCCTATGTGGTCTTTCACTTGAACTCTCTTGAGAAGATGGAGACGCAACATTTCCTGGTGAAGGAGGCAGGGTTGCATCATGTTCAGGTGCCATGCTCTCATGTTCTTCTTCATCTTCGAACTATGGAAGAAAATCATATGTTTTTTCTTCCAGAGCTTCTGCCACATCCCGAGACCACACCGTAGAAGATATGACACTCTCAATGTGCAACCAGCGTACTCGAACTCTCGGAGGTCTTGTACAAGCCCATTCGTATCGTTCATCGCATATACATAGTAGTGCAGAATTAAAACTTTTCACAAATAATTTCATAGCCTTTAAAATCTCTTTCATATAAAACTGATAGGAAATACTAAGTCTCATTTCATCAAATCTTAGACAAAAGAGTACTTGGGACACGGCCCATACACGATAGAAATATAGTACTATTAAGTTTGTTACAATACTTCAATAAGAGAAATAAAAGACATCTATGCCCTCAAGTCAAATGAGGACATACTTCAACTTCACTTGAACGATTCTACAATCCAAGTCTTGCTTCCCAAATGCCCCTCACCTACCAACCACTATAGAGATAGATAAAAGCAAGAAATTAGTAGAACCACATGTACTAAGTATGACATAGTGCAGGAAAATCATGATAACAAACATTTATTTGAAATATGCATCTTTTGATTCAAATATCATAATATAATCATAAGAACAACATTTATCAACATAGAAACACAAAAGATAACATTTAAGAAATTTAGTACATTTTTAAGGTCACTTTACAGCGAACCAATTCACTGTACAGTGAAGTGCCTTATCTTCACTTTAAGCACTTTCTAGCATATAATCTCCTCACTAAAAGCTATCCTAAGACCCACTTAAGCAACACAAAGAGAGACCGCCCATACACCCTCTCTAAGAATGCCTAAATGATCCTCAAGACTACATATAATGAGAAACATACACACTTACAAGACACCAAACACATAACATGTATGACATGACATTCTCCTTACCAAGGCTATCAAAAGACTTACTTAAGTACTCCTAGAAGAGAATGCCCATACACTCTCTTCAAGGTTACCTAAATAATCCTTAAGACTTCCTAAGTTTAGATCATGCCTAAAGAATCAATCAACTTCCCTAACTAGAGTCATTCTTATGACTTCCCTAGATAAGACATGAAGAGATCATCCCTTATGCCCTCTTCACACTTTAACTAAGGAATCATTAAGTCACTCTAGATTAGGTACTCATTAATTTACATGCTTCATAACATAATTCATTACTTCATTAGTTCATTAAGAGACATTTATCACATAGAGGAAATTCAAGTAATGGTCTTGGAGAAGACCTAGGGACTCTTACTAACATCTTCAAATCCTATTGTACAATGTCTAGATAGCATCTCATACCACCACCTAAACTTCATAGAACTTCTTTAATGATAATAAGTATCCCACATGATGAGAATAGTCAATAACCGACATAGACCATGGTAGCAAAACATGGAATCTGGAGTTCTAACCTACTCCGATGAAGGTGTTCTACTTGCCAATGGTACAACTTGGACACATCCCATGTAGGCACATGGTTAAGGAATATGAAGGTCTTACTTTGTATTCTAGTCTCATCCTTTAACTAGAACTACTTCCCTTACCATACTCACTCGGTGCTAGCCTTTGTTCTCGTAGAGTAATTCACATTAAAAGTTCATACAAAGGATTCCATATCAAGTTCATAACCCAATGAAATTTACCCTACCAAAGAGGTCCCCTAGGGCTTCCTTACAATGGAGACAAGAAGCTCATAGTGTCTTTCCTAAGGATTAATATGATATTGTTCCATCCAATCAACCTTAAGTCCATCATTCATTAAAAGAAGGATACCATTACGGCTTTTGACTTCAAGTTTCATAACCTTACCACTACGTTCACGGTTTCGCATAAAGGACCCTATTAACATCATTCAAGGTCTCATGTCATTCATACACACAAGACTAAGAGGATTTAGCCTTCTAATACAATATATCACATATTCACATTCATACATGCATTAAGTAAGGGACACAAATCTACCACAACAAGACACAACATACTTTACTTTATTACATATAGCATATCATTCTTTGAAACACTTAGGAATGACCCTTATAATGTTTATGTCATCCTATACAGTACTATAACATCATCATATAGTCATCATAAGTCTAATAATAACCAATTAGGAAGAACCATGCATCAACTCTAAGACTACACCGACAAGAATGTAGTCATAGTCTAACGTGATCACCTAAATAGCATTAATAGAATAAACCACATACTTTCACATTACTTAACATATAGGTAGATATGATCATACTTCACATAATCAACTACACAAATCATCATATTACTTCAAGTAGTGCTGACAAGGCCATGATCATCATAATACATAAAGTAACGCCGACAAGGCCACATAAATCACATAACACCGCCACCATAAGTGGACCATACCAATCACAACATAATTGAATTCTAATTAACATAAAATAAAGAGAATTAAGGCAGCGTACCACCAATCCATTCTCTCCACTTCAATCCATGTCTAAATCATCCAATTCAATACCATAAGGCCCTTACCCATGGCCATGAACATCAATTCACTGCATAAATCATAACACTCAACGAAACTAGGTTAATTCAACATATATTTATCAATCTAATACAACCTATACATTAATTTTAATATAAAATCTTACGTCATTCAATAGCTCATAGAAAACTACACTATAATTCATAAGCATTAAGTCAATATCAGGTAACCCACAAAAAGAAGTCAAAAACTAGGGTTCATCAATTACATGGGTTCATAGGTTAATTGAGTTAATCATCTAATTACAATAATTCAATAAATTCATAATGATTTAAAACCTTTAATGCAAGAACCCATGGTTAGATCATAAAATTGGACAAGTTCATCTTTAAAAACTTTAGAAAACTTCTTTGAATATGGGCTTCTTGATGAATAGAGTTTCAAGGATCAAAAACCATACCTCAATGATTCTAATCCTCCAATTTTATGAAGAATCACCACTCAAATCGTCAATCCAAGCTCTTCCTTGAGTTTTGGCTTCAATGGAGTTCTAGGGAATTTCTAAGGGATTTTGGATTTTAGATATTGAAAAATGAATTCTTCTAAGTGTTAAAGACTTATAAACATGTTTAAAATACCAGAAAGACCCCTAAGTAACCGCACTTTATCTTATTTGGACATGGGGTGAATTTTCAACTTCACTCCTAACATTACAGTGAAGCTGCGCAGGAAGACATCCTCACAAACAATTGGCCACCAACGGACCGTCCCTCAACCAACGGACCGTCATGTTGGTCCGTGGTTTGGGACTGAGTCTGGTCCTTGGCTGCTCTTCATGCCACGACTAAGTCTTGACCCACACCCTCAATCTACGGGGCATCAATTGCCTCAGTCGATTGGGCTGGTCTAAGACAGCCTTGGCTCAAGGCAAGGGTCCTTCCTCAAGGACCCTTGGTTTGTCCTTGGGGATGTTTTACCAAACTTTTCCAATCCAAATATGTTCATATACAATTTTAGGACCTCTCACATGAATTTCATCCAAAACAAACACATAAAACTCGACGAAACATGCCAAGACACACAAGATCATTTAAAGGCAAACCTTTTGAACATCATGGACGTTCTTGGACGTTTGACTCCAAACTTCAAATAAATTGACACACTGCCTATATACACCATAAAACTCATTTAAGGAGCTTATAACCTCATGAATCACACATAAACACATAAAAAATACACATGAGGCACATAGGTGACTTAGTCGTCAAACGTCTTAGCCGTCCCTTGACGTTTGACTTCCAATGCACCTACACTCTTAGACACTGCCTCAATAACACATTATAGACCAATTTAGTACCTTGGACAATCATGACAACCATGTTAGGCTCTATTTAACCTAAGTCATTTTCAGTATCTTACAATCTCCCTCACTTGGACAACATTCATCCTTGAATGACACTTGCCACTCTCCGGACTCTTCAAAGAATAGAGACTCAACTAGCAGCTCAAAACCATACTACATAACATTATAAAATACAAGCATCTAGAGAAAACGTCAATTTCACATAGTCAAGAGATTCAGAACACAACAAGCAACTAGAATAAATTAAATAACTCATCATGCTATAAAACTCACATCCTTCACTCTAAATAGAAAAAACTCATTTTATATTCATTATTATGCTCGTATACATAAGTTATAACCACATTACAAAAAATTTCAACCAAAGAATTAATTATCCAAATTTCCAAATTTCTTACAGTGAGCAGGCAAAGCTACAGTGAATTATGCAAGTTTTCAAAAAATGCAACTTTTAGGCAATTCATGATAGAAACATGCTAATATGCAATATCAAACCCTATAAACACATTATTCAACATGATCATAACTTCATAAAATACAAAATGCAAGGAATCAATGAAATTCAATTTCAATAAGACTCCTAAACACCATGTACATGCAACAAACTTCTAGGACTTTCTAGCCCATCTACTAACCATACTCCCCCACTTAGAAGGAACTCATAACACAAAAGAAATATAAGAACTTACCATCATTATCATCTCCCTCATCCGACTTTTCTCCTCTAGTACGGAGTGCATAGAAATGCCTCTTTGTCTGAGCATCATATTTTGGACCATTAGGAGCAACTTGCTTACCATCTCTATTAGTATAATCCCTCACTTTGTGTCCATATTTTCTGCTTCGAAAGCAACTCCCATTACCCAATAGACGCTTCCCATAATGTCTCTTTCCACAAGTGACACATGTAGGCGTGCCATTTTGAGAACCACCTCCTTTCTTAAGTTTGAACTTAGCACCCCTAGATTCTCCTTGAGTTGAAACCTTCTTCTTCAACCTAGATTGACTTTGATCACTAGATCCACTCCTTTTCAAGTTTCTAGCAATCCTACCAAGTTTAGACTCCTCAATAGATTGAACATACACCATGAGTCTAGCTAGGGTCATGTCATCATGTAGCATGGTCGTACGACATTCTTCTCTGTCGGCGACCCCGGTCACAAACCTACTCATCTTATCCCTAGGATTAGACACTAAGTATGGTGCATATCTAGACAACATAGAGAACTTTACAGAGTACTCCTCAACACTTATATTGCCTTGCTTGAGATTGATAAACTCATCTACCTTCACCTCCCTCCTCTCACGAGGAAAGTATTTTCCTAGAAAAACTTCCTTATATTCTTCCCACTCAATAGGACCCAACTCAACCGGCCTATTATCCTTCCATTTAATGTACCATATTTGAGAAACATCCCTCAATTTATACGAAGCTAACTCCGCCTTCTCCCTAGATGTAACCCCCATAGCACTCAACACTTTGTACACACCATCAAGAAACTCTTGGGGATCCTCTCCCACTTTAGAGCCAAGAAAGATAGGAGGATTCATCCTCACAAAGTCTCTCAACCTAGAGGTAATAGTGCTCTCCACAACATTCATCCTAGGCACCATACTCAAATTCGCTTGAGTAGTCATGGCTAGGAATAAAGCAAGCAAAGCCTCTCTAGTCTCTCTATTAGTCGATTCCGGGTGAACCACCGGAACTTCATTACCTCCTTCCACAATAGGGACTTGATCACCTTGGGGATGCACTTGAGCACCTAGAGGAACTTGCTCAACTTGAGGAGGAATCTCCTCATGCACATCATTCTCCTCAACTCTCCTAGCCGGTGTCCTCCTCATATTCATCTTCCTAGAAACACAAGGAAAACCATAAGAAAAGATTACTCATAACTTTTACTCTATGGCACAACATAGGAGTAAAAAAGAAGGGAAACTCTATCGTCCTATAGCATCTCGTCCATAGATGTGTCGCGACTCACACCGATGGTCGAGACTCTACTAGACGTGAGTTGATGAGACTTTTGATTCCTAAGACTACTTTCATATCATATGCTCTAATACCAAGCTTGTAACATTCCAAGACCACACTCTAGAATATATGTCACTCTCTGAGCGTAACTGGCGTACTCGAACTCTCGGAGGTCTTATACAAGCCCTTTCGTATAGTTCATCGCATATAAATAGTTAAAGGTACTGCGAAATTAAAACTTGTCACAAATAATTTCATAGCCTTTAAAATCTCTTTCACATAAAACTCATAGGAAATACTAAGTCTCATTTCATCAAATCTTAGACACAAGAGTACTTGGGACACGGCCCATACACAATAGAAATATAATACTATTAGTCTATTACAATACTTCAATAAGAGAAATAAAAGACATCTATGCCCTCGAGTAAAATGAGGACATACGTCAATTTCACTTGAACAATGCTACGATCCAATTCTTGCTTCCCGAATGCCTCTAACCCACCAACCACTATAGAGATAGATAAAAGCATGGAATTAGTACAACCACATGTACTAAGTATGGCATAATGCATAGAAATAATGATAACGGACATTTATTGGAAATATGCATCTTTTGATTTAAATATCATAATATAATCCTAAGAAAAACATTTATCAACTTAGAAACAAATAAAATAACATTTAAGCAATTTAGTACATTTTTAAGGTCACTTTACAGTGAACTAATTCACTGTACAGTGAAGTGTCTTATCTTCACTTTAAGCACTTTCTAGCATATAATCCCCTCACTAAAAGCTATCCTAGGACCACTTAAGTAACACAAATAGAGACCACCCATACACCCTCTCTAAGAATGCCTAGACGATCCTCAAGACTACTTATAATGAGACATATACACACTTAAAAGACACCAAACACATAACATGTATGACATGTCATTCTCCTTACCAAGGCTATCAAAAGACTTACTTAAGTACTTCTAGAAGATAACCCCCATACACTCTCTTAAAGGTTACCTAAATAATTCTTAAGACTTCGTAAGTTTAGATCATGCCTAAAGAAACAATCAACTTCCCTAACTAGAGTCATTCTCAAGACTTCCCTAGATAAGACATGAAGAGATCATCCCTTCTGCCATCTTCACACTTTAACTAAGGAATCCTTAAGTCACCCTAGATTAGGTACTCATTCATTTACATGTTTCATAACATAATTCATTACTTCATTAGTTCATTAAGAGACATTCATCACATAGAGGACATTCAAGTAATGGTCTTGGAGAAGACCTAGGGACTCTTACTAACATCTTCAAAGCCTATTGTGTAATGTCTAGATAGAGTCCCATACCGCTATCGAAACATCATAGAACTTCTCTAATGCTAATAGGTATCCCACGATGAGAATAGGCAATAACCGACATAGACCATGGTATCTAAAAATGGATCCGGAGTTCTAACCTACTCCGATGAGGGTGTTCTACCTTCCAATGGTAGAACTTGGACACATCCAATATATGCACATGGTTAAGGAATATGAAGGGATTACTTTGTATTCTAGCCTCATCCTTTCACTAGAACTACTTCACTTACCATACTCACTCGGTGTTACCCTTTGTTCTCGTAGAGTAATTCACATTAAAAGTTCATACAAAAGGTTGCATATCAAGTTCATAACCCAATGACATTTACCCTACCAAAGAGTTCCCCTAGGGCTACCTAACAATGGAGAAAACAAGCTCATAATGAATTTCCTAAGGATTGATATGATGTCGTTCCGTACAATCAACCTTATGTCCATCATTCATTACAAGAAGGATACCATTACGGCTTTCGACTTCAAGTTTCATAACCTTACCACTAGGTTCAAGATTTCACATAAAGGACCCTCTTAACATCATTCAAGGTGTCATGTCATTCATACATACAAGACTAAGAGGCCTTAGCATCCTCAGTCAAGACATCTCATATTCACATTCATACATGCATCAAGTAAAGACACAAGTCTACCACAACAAGACAACATACTTTACTTTATTACATATAACATATATTTATTTGAAGCACTTAGGAATGAACCTTATCATCTTTATGTCATCCTATACATTACTATTACATCATTATATAGTCGTCATAAGACTCAATAACCAATTAGGAAGAATTATGCATCAACTCTAAGACTACACATACAAGAACGTTGTCATAGTCTAACGTGATCACCTAAATAGCATCAATAGAATAAACCACATACTTTCACATTAATTAAAATATATGTAGATACAATCATACTTCACATAATCAACTACACAAATCATCATATTACTTCAATTAGTGCCGACAAGGTCATGATCATCATAATACATAAAGTAACGCGACAAGGACACATATATCACATAACACCACCACCATAAGTGGACCATACCAATCACAACATAATTGAAGTCTAATTAATGTAAAATTAAGAGAATTGGGGCAGCGTACCACCAATACATTCTCTCCACTTCAATCCATGTCTAAATCATCCAATTCAATACCATAAGGCCCTTACCCATGGCCATGAACATCAATTAAATGCATAAATCATAATAATCAATGAAAATAGGTTAATTCAACATATATTTATCAATATAATACAACTTATACATCAATTTAATACAGTTCTTACCTCATTCAATAGCCCATAGAAAACTACACTATAATTCATAAGCATTAAGTCAATATTAAGTAACCCATAAAGTAGTCAAAAACTAGGGTTCATCAATCACATGGGTTCATAGGTTAATTGAGTTAAAATAATATAATTAACAACAATTCAATCAATACATAATGATTAAAAACCTTTAACGAAAGAACTCATTGTTAGATCATAAAATTGGACAAGTTCATCTTTGAAAACCTTAGAAAACTTTTTGGATTTGGGATCCTTGATAAATAGAGTTTCAAGGATCAAAAACCATACCTCAATGATTCTAATCCTCCAATTTTATGAAGAATCATCACTCAAATCTCCAATCCAAGCTCTTCCTTGAGTTTTGGCTTCAATTGAGTTCTAGGGAATTTCTAAGGGATTTTGGGTTTTAGATTTTGAAAAATGAATTCTTCGAAGTGTTAAAGACTTATAAATATGTTTAAATACCCAAAACACCCCAAAGTAACCGCCATTTCTTTTATTTTGACGTGGGGTGAATTCACAACTTCACCCCTAACATTACAAGTGAAGTTGCGCAGGAAGACAACCTCACAAATGGTTGGCTACCAACGGACCGTCCTATTGGTCCGTGGTTTGGAACTGAGGCTGGTCCTTGGCTGCTCTCAATGCCACGACTAAGTCTTGACCCACGCCCTCAATCGACGGGGCGTCCACCAGCCTACTGTCTGTTGATTGCCTCAGCCGATTGGGCTGGTCTAAGACAGCCTTGGCTCAAGGTAAGGGTCCATCCTCAAGGACCCTTGTTTAGTCCTTGGGGATGTTTCCAACCCGAATATTTTCGTATACAAGTTTAGGACCTTTCACATGAATTTCATCACAAACGAACACGTAAAACTCGACGAAACATGCCAAGACACACAAGGTCATTTTAAGGCAAACCTTTTGAACGTCATGGACGTTATTGTACCTAATAAGGACCTTATAACCTCTTGAATCACACATAAACACATATAAACATACATGGTGCACATAGGTGACTTAGTCGTCGAACGTCTTAGTAGTCCCTTGACGTTTGACTTCCAATGCACCTACACTTTTAGACACTGCATCAATACCACATTATAGACCAATTTAGGACCTTGTACCATCATAAAAACCATGTTAGGCTCTAGTTCACCTAAGTCATTTTTGGGATCTTACAATCTCCCGCACTTGGACAACATTTGTCCTCGAATGACACTTGCCACTCTCCGAACACTTCCAATAATAGAGACTCAACTACCAGATCAAAACCATAACACATAACACATTATACAATACAATAATCTATATAAAATATCAATTTCACATAATCAAGAGATTCACAACACAACAAGAATCTAGAATAAATTATATAACTCATCAAGCTATAAAATAACATCCTTCACTCCAAATAGCAAAAACTCATTTTATATTCATTATTATGCTCATATAAATCACTTCTAACAACATTACAAAAAAATTTAATCGAAGAATGAATTAGCCAAATTTCCAAAATTCTTACAATGAGCAGGCAAAGCTACAGTGAATTATGCAAGTTTTCAAAAAATGCAACTTTTAGGCAATTCATGATAGAAACATGCTAATATGCAATATAAAACCCTATAAACGCATTCTTCAACATGATCATAACATCATAAAATACACAATGCAAGGAATCAATGAAATTCAATTCCAATAAGACTCCTAAACACCATGCACATGCAACAAACTTCTAGGACTTTCTAGACAATCTACTAACCATACTCCCCCACTTAGAAGGAAATCATAACACAAAAGAAATATAAGAACTTACCATCATCATCATCTCCCTCATCAGGCTTTTCTCCTCTAGTCTGGAGTGCATAGAAATGCCTCTTTGTTGGAGCATCATCTTTTTAAACATTAGGAGCAACTTGATTACCATGTCTATTAGGACAATCCCTCACTTTGTGTCCATCATTTCCACATCCAAAGCAACTCCCGGTACCCAATAGACACTCCCCATAATGTCTCTTTCTACAAGTGACACATGTAGGCTTGCCATTTTGAGAACCACCTCCTTTCTCAAGTTTGAAGTTAGCACCCCTAATTTCTCCTCGAGTTGAAACCTTCTTCTTGAACCTAGGTTGACTTTGATCACTAAATCTGTTCCTTTTCAAGTTTCTAGCTATCCTACCAAGTTAATACTCCTCAATAGATTGAGCATACACCATGAGTAAAGATAGGGTCATGTCATCATGTAGCATGGCCGTACGACATTCTTCTCTTACTAAGTCAGCGACCCCGGTCACAAACCTACTCATCTCATCCCTAGGATTAGACATTAAGGATGGTGCATATCTAGACAACATAACGATCTTCACAGAGTACTCCTCAACACTCATATTGCCTTGCTTGAGATTTATAAACTCCTAGAATCAAAGCAAGAGGGAAAGATGTCAATCAAGCTTCTCTAGATCCTAATGCTCCCAAGAAGAACCCTTCCTATGGGATGGGAGCTAGGAAGGATAACTAATCCAGATTTGATGGTCTTGGTAAGTCTTAACCCTTTGTGAATATTGTTTTTATGTTATGAAATGAGTTTATGTGGTTTTATAGTTCATATGATCATGTCATCTTGATGAATTGCTCAAAGAATGAATTTTTGAAAAGTTGCATGTTTGACAGTGATAGAGTGAACAGTGCACTATAAGAATTTTGAGTTTTGAAAAAAATATGTCTTGCCTTGATTAAAGTTTCAATGTGTGCAAAAGTGTTGTATATGAGCATGTTTAATGTTGGAGAAGGTAGTTCCTCTATAAGAGAAGGCTAAGAATGTATTTTGACTTTGCGAAGTTTGGCAAAAGTTGCCTATGTTGCTAAGTGTATGAAAGTGTGAAATGATGCTCCTTGTTAGTTGATGCTGTGATTTTGAATCTTTAGATCATTATTGTAATGTGTTATGTGATGCTAAGTGATTCCTTGATGTTCCTAGAGTTGTAGTGTCATTCGAGGACGAATGTTATTCTAAGTGGGGAAGAATGTAACGTCCTAAAACGAACTAAGGTGAAATAGATCTTTGTGGTTATTTCTTGAGTTAATTTTAAGTTAAAATGAGTTACCGTAGTGTTCGTAAGCAGTGTGTGAAGTTTGGTTAAGTTTGGAGGTCAAACGACCAAGAACGTCCATGACGTTCGGAAGGTGTGCCTTAGAAGTACTTGTGTGTCTTAAGTGTTTGAGTGAGTTTTACGTGTTCGTTTTTCTTGAAACTTGTATGAGATGTTCCTAAGACCTAGACAACCATGTTTAGGGGTATAACGGTCGGTCACGACCCCACCTAGGACCTGCAAGGGGGGCACTAGAGAAGGGCCCAAGAATTGGACCAAACGACGACCCAAAGGATGGTCCGTTGGTCCACCAATGGTCCGTAGACCATGGGAGTCGATTTTATTTGCAAGGCAGGATGGACAGGCTCCAAATGGAGCTAAGTCTCAACTAACGAGACCCAACCAATGGACCGTCGATTGACAAATGGTCTGTCGGTCCCATCCATCGATTGGGCATGAAATCCTGCAGGTTGGTGAGTTGCAGTACCAACAAAAGACACCCTATCGACGGGGGGTTGGTTGACAAATGGCCCGTCGGTAGGGAACAATTGATGGGTCCTGCCAAAAGCTGCAACGTTTCACTGTGAGGGCTTGGGGTGTTTTATAAATTCACCCCAAGTATTTTATGACCCTAGGATGATAGTTTTAGGGTTTTTAAGTTATATTAGATTAGTTTTAAGTCCTAGACCTAGACAAGACCCCTCACTTCAAAATTCAAACTCTCTCTCTAAAGACAAAACCTCTCAAAGTCACCATTGGAGCTAGAAGTCAAGGAGAGCTAGGAGGGCTGGTTTGGACGTGTTTCTTCACCAAAATCATTGGGTTTTCTTGCATTTGAGGTATGGTATCCATCCTTGAACCCTCTTCGATTCAAGGAGTCCCTTCTAATGAGTTTTCAAAAAGGTGTTTTCAACCCTAGTTTCTTCTATCTTCAAATCTAAACATGGGTCAACGTTTCTAATGAGTCAAAATTGATGTTTATAATGTTAGTTGATGATTTTAATGCTAAAACCTCAATAAAATCATGTTAAAGCTTTTCATCAAATGTTGGCTTAAGAAATGGGTTAAATGAGCTTAGTTTTGTAGTCTTTGAACTTTACTTTACTTATGTTGTTATTGATGTTTATATACTGCCCTAAGGGCCTTATTATGATGAAATATTGAGAAAATTATTATAGGTGGTGATGTCTTGGTTAAATGATTAGTTACTTATATTGTGTAATTCTTATTATAAATTGCTCTGGAGTGGTATGGTCCACCTTCTTGGTGGCGGTGTTTATTTGATGAACTTGATATTACTTAGTAAGTTTTGTGAGTGTGGTTTTGAAGGTCTAATATGTGAAATAAAGAGATATTGGAAATGGGTCTTGTATTATGTTTTGTGAAGCTTGAATTGTATGTTTGACCTAGATTATGCCTAAACGAAGTATATGATTATGTGAAGCATGTAAGGTGTGTGAGTTGATGAATGAAGGTCAAAAGCATATATAGAAGTTGATATGAATGAAATGATGCTTATATGCAAGGTGTTCTCATATGAAAGTATGATGTTAAGTTGAGTCAAAAGGGAAGTTTTGGGGTGGACACTCTTCGTGAGTTGAGATGAAGTGTCTAATAGCAACATCACTACATCCTAAGAGATTTCTAAGATAGGTATGAGGATGAATACCCTTCGTGAGTTAAGATGTGGTGTTCACTAGTTATCCTTAACCTATAGTTTATAATGTTGATAATCTGTGGGGAATTATGCCTAGTACCGAGAGGATATGAAGAAGGGATGGTTACCCTTTGTGAGTTGAGATGTTGTTTCCAATTTACCTCTTGAGATGAGTACTCCTAGTTAGGACAGAATGAGTTACTTAGTAGCAATCTCCTTATCTCTTAACTATGTGCCCACATAGGTGTAGCTATTGGGAAAGCCATGTAAAAGCTAAGAAGTATGACCTTACTCTAGGAAAGTGAGGATCCCTCATCCGATAGGAGTTAATATCGGGATTCCATGTCTAGCTCTCATGGTCTTTATCGGTTAAGCTAACCCCACACAAAAGTAATGAAAGTAATAAGTCTTCTAAAAGCATGTTCTACTTATGTGAATTGAATGAACAAAGTCTTCTAAAAGAACGTGCTACTTAGGGTAGGTGGTGGTATGGGATGCTACCTATCGATTGCACTAAGTAGGACCTTCCAAAAGAGAAGACTTGGTGCCAAACATCTAAAAGAGTGTACTACTTAGGGTAGGTGGTGATATGGGACGCCATCTACTCATTTCACTAAGTAGGCATTCCGAAAGGGAAGTCTTTGGTGTTTTGTTGGTGTTCTTCCAATGTCTTGTGATTTGAGTGGTGACTTGTTCTCCTGAGGTGAGTAAGACGAAAGGGGTAGTCTTGAGGATCGCTTTGGTGTGCATTGAAGGAAGTGTTTAGATGTTTCCTTCATGTATTACCTTGGAGAGTCTTAGTATTATCCTTAGGTAGGGAAACTCCTACGGAAATGAGTTCACTTCCTCATTGGCAATACCTTGGAAGTTCACCAGTGTTGGAGTCTTTTTAGTTCACTGTAATGGTCTTAGTAATTCACTGTAATATTCTAAATAGTCACTGTTAAGTCAAAATTTGGGTTTACTGTAATAGTAGGAAGTTCACTTTAATGTGTATTTTTGGGTTAATATTTTGGGGAAATCCTTATCTTAAGTGTTTAATGACGTTTCTTATGATGTCTTTTTTCCTAGATTCATGAATGTTATAATTATTTGGCATGAAAGATTATCTTACTAAAATGTCCCTTTTTACATGTTTTTGCATATGCCATACTTAGTACATTGTTTGTACTAACCTCATACTTTTCTATACCTTATAAGTATAAGTTGGAAGCTTTTGAAAGTTCGGAAGTGAAGCTTGGGAAATCTACTCTCTCAAGATTTGGTATGTCTTCATATATTCGAGGACATAGTCTACGTTTCCTAGTTGTATTATTAAGAATTATTATATATTTTCATTTAATGTAAAGGGGCGTGTCCCTAAGATACATGTCGTGTCTTTAAGTTGGCTTATGACGATGAGATTCTCTAAGTATTTATGAAAGACTTCCTTTATTTAATTATTCATGAAAGTTTTAAATTCCGCACTACTTTTCATGTCTTATGTGATGAACGATGGTTAAAGGGCTTGTATGAGACCCCAAAGGGTCAAGTACGCCCGGTCACAATCCAAGAGTTATCCCTAGCTTCTAGGGGGTGATTTTGGGTCGTGACAGACTTGGTATCAGAGCATAAGGTTTTGGAGAATAGCTTAAGGTCTAAGGGTCTCACAAGCCACATCTAGTAGTATATTGGGCATTGGTGTGAGTCGCGACACATCCATGGACAAGAGTCTATAGGATGCTAGAAGTTTCACTTTCTTCTCTATTCTAATGTCGTGCCTTAGAGTTGAGTTATATAAGGCGTCTTTTCTCAACCTCTTCTCATTGTGTTTATAGGACATGAATACAAGGAGATAAACCGCTAGAAGGGAGTAGGGAGTTGTAGCTAATGAGAGGATCCCTCCCCGTGTTGACCAAGTTCCTATTATTGTCTTAGGGGAAGAGAATGAGGAGGTTCCCCTTCAAGAACCTCAAGTGCCTCCGGAACCTTAAGGGCCTCAAGTGCTTCCTATGCCTCAAGCTCCTT
This sequence comes from Solanum sitiens, assembly GCA_016801875.1. NCBI lineage: Eukaryota > Viridiplantae > Streptophyta > Magnoliopsida > Solanales > Solanaceae > Solanum > Solanum sitiens. The sequence continues at coordinate 289,897 of JABWTJ010000267.1, read as the reverse complement.
TTGTTGATGGTGATATGACTAATGCGGAGTTGAGGGCTGCCCTAATGAACTTGACCCAACTCATGTCGTCAACAATCACTTTGTTGCCAAGCGAATAAAGGAGATAGATCCCAACCAAATGCTAGTACTCCCGCTTTTAGAATTCGGGATTTCATGAGGATGAACCCTCCCACTTTTCATGGTACTAAGGTGGATGGAGATCCACAAGGTTTCATAGATGTGGTTTTCAAAGTGGTAGATGCTATGGGTGTGACCCCTAGGGAGAAAGCGGAGTTAGCCGCTTACCAACTTAAGGATGTTGCTCCAGTGTGGTATGAGCAATAGAGGGGTGAAAGACCCTTAGAAAGAGGTCCGGTTGATTGGGTAGAATTCAAAGAGGCTTTCCTAGATAGGTTCTGACCCCTAGAGTGGAGGGAGAAGAATATGGTGGAATTCATGAACCTTCGTCAAGGGGGAATGAGTGTACAAGAGTACTCTCTCAAATTTACCCAACTCTCTAAGTATGCCCCAACCATGGTAGCCAACCCTAGGGCTAGGATGAACAAATTTGTGATGGGAGTGTCTAGCTTGGTAGAGAAAGAGTGTCGTATGGCAATGCTCCTTAATGACATTGATATTTCTAAGCTCATGGTCTATACGGAACAAATTGAGGAGTCCAAAATTTGGGAGATAAGGCAAGAGGTTAAAAGGCCTAGGCCAGATCATTCTATTCACCAAAATCCTAAGAAGAGGTTCTATGATCAATATTCTTCCATGGGGAACAAGGATAGGGTTCTAAGCCAACATTCCCAAGGTGGTGGCCACACTTTTGAAAGGGATAAGTGTCCTACTTATGTAAAGAAACATTCGGGTAAGTGTCCTTCCGGAACGGATGGTTGTTTTAGTTGTGGTAGCAAAGGCCACAAGATGAGGGACATCCCTAGAATCAAAGCAAGAGGGAAAGATGTCAATCAAGCTTCCCTAGATCCTAATTCTCCCAAGAAGAACCCTTCCTATGGCATGGGAGCTAGGAAGGATACCTAATCCGGATTTGATGGTATTTGTAAGTCTTAACCCCTTATGATTGTTGTTTTTATGTTATGAAATGAGTTTATGTTGTTTTATAGTTCATATGATCATGTCATCTTGATGAATTGCTCAAAGAATGAATTTTTGAAAAGTTGCATGTTTGACAGTGATACAATGAACAGTGCACTATAAGAAATTTGAGTTTTAAAAAAATCATTTCTTGCCTTGATTGAAGTTTAAATGTGTGAAAAAGTGTTGTATATGAGCATGTTTAATATTGGAGAAGGTAGTTCCTCCATAAGAGAAGGTTAAGAATGTATTTTGACTTTGCGAAGTTTGGCAAAAGTTGTCAATGTTGCTAAGTGTATGAAAGTGTGAAATGATGCTCCTTGTTAGTTGATGCTGTGATTTTGAATGTTTGATCATGATTGTAAATGGTTTATGTGATTCTAAATGAGTCGTTGATGGTCCTAGAGTTTTAGTGTCATTCGAGGACGAATGTTATTCTATGTGGGGGAGAATGTAATGCCCTAAAATGAACTAAGGTGAAATAGAGCTTCGTGGTTGTTTCTTGAGTTAGTTTTAAGTTAAAATGAGTTAATTTAGTGTCCTTAAGCAGTGTATGAAGTTTCGTTAAGTTTGGAGGTCAAACGACCAAGAACGTCCATGATGTTCGGAAGGTGTGCCTTCGAAAGTACTTGTGTGCCTTCAGGTGTTTGAGTGAGTTTTACGCGTTCGTTTTTTTTAAAACTTGTATGATATGTTCCTAAGACCTAGAGGACCATGTTTAGTGGTTTAACGTTCGGTCACGACCCCACCTAGGACTCGTAAAGGGGTCCCTAAAGAAGGGCCCAAGACTTGGACCAAACATCCAAAGCAGTGACCAAACGACTACCCAAAGAACGGTCTGTTGGTCCACCAACGGTACGTTGACCATGGGCATCGATTGAACCTCCAAGGCAGGATGGCCAGGCTCCAAATGGAGCTATTTCTCAAACAACGAGACCCAATCAATGGACCGTCGGTTGACAAACGGTCCGTCGGTCCCCATCCGTCGATTGGGCACGAAAGCCTGCAGGTTGGTGAGTTGCAGTCCCAAACAACGACACCCCATCTACGGGACGTCGGTTGACAAATTGGACGTCGGTTGACAAACGGCCCGTCGGTAGGTAACCGTCTATGGGTCCTGCCAAAAGCTGCAAGGTTTCACTGTGAGGGCTTAGGGTGTTTTGTAAATTCACCCAAGTCTTTTATGACCCTAGGATGATATTTTTAGGGTTTTTAAGTTATATTAGATTATTTTTAAGTCCTAAACCTAGACAATACCCCTCACTTCAAAATTCAAACTCTGTCTCTCTAAAGATAAACTCTCTCAAAGTCACCATTGGAGCTAGAAGTCAAGGAGAGCTAGGAGGGCTGGTTTGGACGTGTTTCTTCACCAAAATCATTGGGTTTTATCGCATTTTAGGTATGGTATCCATCCTTGAACCCTTTTCCATTCAACGAGTCCCTTCTAATGAATTTTCAAAAAGGGGTTTTCAACCCTAGTTTCTTCTATTTTCAAATCTAAAAATGGGTCTTGCATGAAAACGTTTCTAATGATTCAAAAATGATGTTTCTAATGTTAGTTGATAATTTTAATGCTAAAACCTCAGTGAAATCATGTTAAAGCTTTTCATCAAATGTTGGCTTAAGAAATGTGTTAAATGAGCTTAGTTTTGTAGTCTTTGAACTTTACTTTACTTATGTTGTTATTGATGTCTTCGCTACTGCCCTAAGGGCCTTATTATGATGAAATATTGAGAAAATTATTATAGGTGGTGATGGCTTGGTTAAATGATTAGTTGTTTATATTGTGTAATTCTTATTATAAATTGCTCTTGAGTGGTATGGTCCACCTTCTTGGTGGCGGTGTTTATTTGATGAACTTGATATTACTTAGTATGTTTTGTGTGTGTGGTTATGAAGGTCTAATATGTGAAATGAAGAGATATTGGAAATGGGTCTTGTATTGTGTTTTGTGAAGCTTGAATTGTATGTTTGACCTAGATTATGCCAAAACAAAGTACATGATTATATGAAGCATGTAAAGTGTGTGAGTTGATTAATGAAGGTCTAAAGCATGTATAGAAGTTGATATGAATGAAATGATGCTTATATGCAAGGTGTTCTCACATGTACACACACACTTATATGAAAGTATGATGTTAAGTTGAGTCAAAAGGGAAGTTTTGGGTGGACACTCTTCGTGAGTTGAGATGAAGTGTCTTGTAGCAACATCACTACATCCTATGATCTTTCTAAGATGGTTCGGAGGATGAATACCCTTCGTGAGTTGAGATGTGGTGTTCACTAGTTATCCTTAACCTATAGTTTATAATGTTAAGAATCCGTGGGGAGTTATGCCTAGCACCGAGAGAATATGAAGAAAGGGTGGTTACACTTTGTGAGTTGAGATATTTTATCCAATGTACCTCTTGAGATGAGTACTCCTTGTTAGTAGAGAATGCTTTACTTAGTAGCAATCTCCTTATCCCTTAACTATGTGCCCACATAGGTATAGCTATTGGGAAAGCCATGTAAAAGCTAAGAAGTATGACCTTACTCTAGGAAAGTGAGGATCCCTCATCCGATAGGGGTTAATATCGGGATTCCATGTCTAGCTCTCATGGTGTTTGTCGGTTAAGCTAACCCCCCACAAAAGTAATGAAAGTAATAAGTCTTCTAATAGAATGTGCTACTTATGTGAATTGAATGAACTAAGTCTTCTAAAAGAACGTGCTACTTAGGGTAGGTGATGGTATGGGACGCTACCTATCCATTGCACTAAGTAGGACCTTCCGAAAGGGAAGACTTGGTGCCAAACCTTCTAAAAGAGTGTACTACTTAGGGTAGGTGGTGGTATGGGACGCCATCTACTCATTGCACTATGTAGGCATTCCGAAAGAAAAGTCTTTGGTGTTTTGTTGGGTGTTCTTCTAATGTCTTGTGATTTCAGTGGTAACTTGTTCTCCCGAGGTGAGTAAGCCGAAAGAGGTAGTCTTGAGGATCGCTTTGGTGTGCATTGAAGGAAGAGTTTAGACGTTTCCTTCATGTCTTACCTTGGAGAGTCTTAGGATTATCCTTAGGTAGGAAAACTCCTACGGAAATGAGTTCATCTCCTGATTGGCAATACCCTGGAAGTTCACCATTGTTGGAGTCTTTTTATCTCACTATCATGGTCTTAGTAATTCACTGTAATGTTCTAAATAGTCACTGTTAAGTCAATATTTAGGTTTACTATAATAGTTGAAAGTTCACTGTAATATGTATTTTTGGATTAAATATTTTTTTGAAATCCTTATCTAAGTGTTTAATGATGTTTCTTATGATGTCTTTTTATCTAGATTCATGAATGTTATAATTATTTGGCATGAAAGCTTATCTTACTAAAATGTCCTTTTTTACATGTTTTTGCATATGCCATACTTAGTACATTGTTTGTACTAACCCCATACTTTTCTATACCTTATAAGTATAGGTTGGAAGCTTTTGAAGATTCGAAAGTGAAGCTTGGGAAATCTACTCTCTCAAGATTTGGTATGTCCTCATATATTCGAAGACATAGTCTACGTTTCCTAGTTTTATTATTAAGACTTATTATGTATTTTCTTTTAATGTAAAGGGACGTGTCCCTAAGATAGTATGTTGTGTCTTTAAGTTGGCTTGTGACGATGAATTTAGCTAAGTATTTATGAAAGACTTCCTTTATTTAATTATTCATGACACATTTTAAATTTCGTACTACTTTTCATGTCTTATGTGATGAACGATAGTTATAGGGCTTGTATGAGATCCCAAAGGGTCAAGTACGCCCGGTCACAATCCGAGAGTTATCCCTAGCTTCGTGGGGGTGCTTTCGGGTCGTGACAAACTTAGTATCAGAGCATAAGGTTTTTGGAAATAGTTTAAGGTCTAAAAGTCTCACAAGCCACATCTAGTAGTATCTTGGGCATTTGTGTGAGTCTCGACACATCCATGGATAAGAGGCTATAGGATGCTAGAAGTTTCACTTTCTTCTCTATTCTAATGTCGTGCCTTAGAGGTGAGTTATATAAGGTGTCTTTTCTCAACCTCTTCTCTTTGTGTTTTTAGGACATGAATACAAGGAGATCAAGTGCTAGAAGGGAGGAGGGAGGTGTAGCTAATGAGAGGATCCCTCCCCGTGTTGACCAAGTTCCTATTGTTCGCTTAGGTGAAGAGAATTATGAGGTTCCCCTTCAAGAACCTCAAGTGCCTCCGGAACCTTAAGGCCTCAAGTGCATCCTATTCCTCAAGCTCCATTTGTTGATGGTGATATGATTAATGCGGAATTGAGGGCTGCCCTAATGAACTTTACCCAACTCATGACGGCTCAAGATCATGTCGTCAACAATCACTTTGTTGCCCAAGCTAATCAAGGAGATAGCCCCAACCAAATACTAGTACTCCCGCTTCTAGAATTCGGGATTTCATGAGGATGAACCCTCCCACTTTTCATGGCACTAAGGTGGATGAAGATCCACAAGGTTTCATAGATGAGGTTTTCAAAATGGTGGATGCTATGGGTGTGACCCCTAGGGAGAAAGCGGAGTTAGCCGCTTACCAATTTAAGAATGTTGCTCAAGTGTGGTATGAGAAATTGAGGGGTGAGAGACCCTTAGAAAGAGGTCCGGTTGATTGGGTGGAATTCAAAAAGGATTTCCTAGATAGATTTTTTCCCCTATAGTGGAGGGAGAAGAAGATGGTGGAATTCATGAACCTTCATCAAGGGGGAATGAGTGTGCAAGAGTACTCTCTCAAATTTACCCAACTCTCTATGTATGTCCCAACCATGGTAGCCAACCCTAGGGCTAGGATGAACAAATTTGTGATGGGAGTGTCTATCTTGGTAGAGAAAGAGTGTCGTATGGCAACGCTTCTTAATGACATTGATATTTCTAGGCTCATGGTTTATGCACAACAAATTGAGGAGTCCAAAATTTGGGAGATAAGGCAAGAGGGTAAAAGGCCTAGGTCGGATAATTCTAGTCACCAAAATCCTAAGAAGAGGTTCTATCATCAAGATTCTTCAATGGGGAACAAGGATGGGGCTCAAATCCGACATTCCCAAGGTGGTGGCCACACTTTTGAAAGGGCTAGGTGTCCTACTTGCGGAAACCAATATTTGGGTAAGTGTCTTGCCGGAACGGATGGTTGTTTTAGCTGTGGTAGCAAAGGCCACAAGATGAGGGACTGCCATAGCGTCAAAGCAAGAGGTAATGATGTCAATCAAGCTTCCCTAGATCCTAATGATCCCAAGAAGAACCCTTCCTATGGGATGGGAGCTAGGAAGGATAACTAATCTGGCTTTGATGGTCTTGGTAACTCTTAACCCTTTATGATTGTTGTTTTTATGTCATGAAATGAGTTTGTGTGGTGTTATAGTTCATATGATCATGTCATCTTGATGAATTTCTCAAAGAATGAATTTTTGAAAAGTTGCATGTTTGACAGTGATACAGTGAATAGTGCACTGTAAGAATTTTGAGTTTTGAAACAAATTTGTCTTGCCTTGATTGAAGTTTCAATGTGTGCAAAAGTGTTGTATATAAGTATGTTTAATGTTGGATAAGGTAGTTACTCCATAAAAGAAGGTGAAGAATGTATTTTGACTTTGCGAAGTTTGGCAAAAGTTACCTATGTTGCTAAGTGTATGAAAGTGTAAAATAATGCTCCTTATTAGTTGATGCTGTGATTTTGAATGTTTTGATCATTATTTTAATGTGTTATGTGATGCTAAGTGATTCCTTGCTGGTCCTAGAGTTTTAGTGTCATTCGAGGACGAATGTTATTCTAAGTGGGGGAGAATGTAACGCCCTAAAACGAACTAAGGTGAACTAGAGCTTCGTGGTTGTTTATTGAGTTAATTTTAAGTTAAAATGAGTTACTTTAGTGTCCTTAAGCAGTATGTGAAGTTTGGTTAAGTTTGGAGGTCAAACGACCAAGAACGTCCATGACGTTCGGAAGGTGTGCCTTAGAAAGTAGTTGTGTGTCTTGAGGTGTTTGAGTAAGTTTTACGTGTTCGTTTTGCTTGAAACTTGTATGAGATATTCCTAAGACCTATAAGGCCATGTTTAGGGGTTTAACGTTTGCGCACGACCCCACCTAGGACCCGTAAGGGGGGGCCCTAGAGAAGGACCCAAGACTTGGACCAAACTGCCAAAGCAGTGACCAAACAACGACCCAAAGGACGGTCCGTTGGTCCACCAATGGTCCGTCGACCATGGGCGTCGATTGGACCTGCAAGGAAGTATGGCCAAGGTCCAAATGGAGCTAAGTCTCAACCAACGAGACCCAACCAACGGACCGTTGGTTGACGAACGGTCAGTCGGTCCCCATCTGTCGATTGGGCATGAAAGCCTGCAGGTTGGTGAGTTGCAGTCCCAACCAAAGACACTCCATCGAAGGGGGGTCGGTTGACAAACGGACCGTCGGTAGGGAACCATCGATGGGTCCAGCCAAAAGCTACAACATTTCACTGTGAGGGCTTGGGGTGTTTTGTAAATTCACCCCAAGTATTTTATGACCCTAGGATGATATTTTTAGGGTTTTGAAGTTATATAGATTAGTTTTAAGTCCTAGACTCTGACAAGACCCCTCACTTCAAAAATCAAACTCTCTCTCTAAAGACAAACTCTCTCAAAGTCACCATTGGAGCTAGAAGTCACGGAGAGCTAGGAGGGCTGATTTGGACGTGTTTTTTCACCAAAATCATTGGGTTTTATTGCATTTGACGTATTTTATCCATCCTTGAACCCTCTTCCATTCAAGGAGTCCCTTCTATTGAATTTTCAAAAAGGGGTTTTCAACCCTAGTTTCTCCTATCTTCAAATCTAAACATGGGTCTTGCATGAAAACGTTTCTAATGATTCCAAAATGATGTTTCTAATGTTATTTGATGATTTTAATGCTAAAATCTCAATGAAATCATGTTAAAGTTTTTCATCAAATGTTGGCTTAAGAAATGGGTTAAATGAGCTTAGTTTTGTAGTCTTTGAACTTTACTTTACTTATGTTCTTATTGATGTTTAGCTACTGCCCTAAGGGCCTTATTATGATGATATATTGAGAAAATGATTATAGGTGGTGATGGCTTGGTTAAATGATGAGTTGCTTATATTTTGTAATTCTTATTATAAATTGCTCTTGAGTGGTATGGTCCACCTTCTTGGTGGCGATGTTTATTTAATGAAGTTGATATTACTTTGTATATTTTGTTAGTGTGGTTTTGAAGGTCTAATGTGTGAAATGAAGAGATATTGGAAATGGGTCTTGTATTGTGTTTTCTGAAGCTTGCATTGTATGTTTGACCTTGATTATGCCTAAACGAAGTATATGATTATGTGAAGCATGTAAGGTGTGTGAGTTGATGAATGAAGGTCTAAAGCATGTATAGAAGTTGATATGAATGAAATGATGCTTATATGTAAGGTGTGCTCACATGTACACACACACACTTATATGAAAGTATGATGCTAAGTTGAGTCAAAATGGAAGTTTTGGGGTGGACACTCTTCGTGAGTTAAGATGAAGTGTCTAGTAGCAACCTCACTACATCTTAAGGGCTTTCTAAGATGGTTCGGAGGATGAATACCCTTCGTGAGTTGAGATGTGGTGTTCACTAGTTATCCTTAACCTATAGTTTATAATGTTAAGAATCCGTGGGGAGTTATGCCTAGCACCGAGAGAATATGAAGAAAGGGTGGTTACACTTCGTGAGTTGAGATGTTGTATCAAATGTACCTCTTGAGATGAGTACTCCTCGTTAATAGAGAATGAGTTACTTAGTAGCAATCTGCTTATCCCTTAACTATGTGCCCACATAGGTGTAGCTATTGGGAAAGCCATGTAAAAGCTAAGAAGTATGACCTTACTCTAGGAAAGTGAGGATCCCTCATCCGATAGGGGTTAATATCGGGATTCTATGTCTAGCTCTCATGGTCTTTGTCGGTTAAGCTAACCCCCCACAAAAGTAATGAAAGTAATAAGTCTTCTAAAAGCATGTGCTACTTATGTGAAATGAATGAACTAAGTCTTCTAAAAGAACGTGCTACTTAGGGTTGGTGGTGGTATGGGACGTGTGACATCCGGGTTTACCCCTAGACGTAACCGGCATCGTCGTCCTCTTTGAGGACTAAGACTAGCCGCATAGTTTTCATCATTGCATTCACAAGTCAACAATACGGAAGAATTTAAAACTTTTACTATTTCTACATTGATGTTTACATAGACCTCTACATACACATAATAGTATTAATATCGAGTATACATAGACCCTTCGTATAAGAAGATTACTTAGTCTTCTACTTTTATTTCACATACATATATAAGATAGAATAGAGTCATAAAATCTGTCTTATCTCATAACCATCTACAATGACAATAGAAATTTGGGCATAGCCCTACATCAATATAAGAAAGTAAATATAGGCTTATACAACTTGTTCTTGAATGAAAGATAGAGTAAACATAAGTGTCTTAAAATCTAAGCAAATCTGTAACTAGAATATTGGCATCGTCCTCGGCCAAATGAGGACCTACCACTTGGATGATAAGAGTATTCAAGCCTCCTTTTAGATCGCATCGAACCAAACCTCAATGACCGGAACCTAAATTATTAGGGGAAAATGGAGAAAATGGGGTTAGTACGCCACATGTACTAAGTATAAGACCATACGCACATATAACAACAAAACATGCTAAAAAGGGACATTTAGCTAAGTCATTCCATTTTACCTATTTAAGGACTTATGCACAATCAACAAACTATACCAACCATTTAGACATGTTCAACAAATCAAATAAGCTATATGCATATCAACATACTTGAACCCATAATCTCGTATAACCCTATCACCAAGTAATAACATCACAAGCATGAATAAGAGTTCATCATGTAAATAGCAAAGCAAGACAACTAATCATAATCCTCATAAATTCAACAAGTGCAATGACCAAGCAAAGCCCCATAACCTTACTCAATCAAATAACCCAATAAGAACCATAAATAGCAACTCACTTCACATAACATAGCTTTCAAGTACACATAAGTTCATAGTTTAACAACAATGACCAATTAAATGTTCATAAGCATCATAATCATACTATAAGGTCAATTACATTTGTCATCATTTACATACATAATATTAACCTCCTAAAGCTCCTATCAAGGCAAACTAGTGCAAGGCATAGGTAGAGTCTCATACCCTTACCTAAACTAAGTCAAACCCCTCAAGTCACGTTAGTTAGTTTATAAATCATTACTTCATTTTAGTTTAGGGAAACTTGCCTGAACCGACATAGACCACATGATCTTATGTGGAATCCGGTGTCATGGAATCGTACACTGAAAGAAGGCGGACTACTTGCTAAAAAAGTACCTAAAACATGAACATAGCAACTACGTCGATCCACTAGCTAGTATTCCTATGGGGGCAACATAGTTCAAGAACTAGGAGACATAATTGGGACCCTTTTTATGCTACATGCATTATAGTCTCCAATCTCAAGAGTACATTAGTGATCCTACCTTCCCTAAGTGAGAAGGGACACTCCTCTTTCTAGTTCATTCGGTGCTAAGATAGAGTCCCTTCTTGAAATGTCTTTAATATCTTTATTTACCAATCATAGCTTAGTTAAGGTCATAGGGTCTAGACCTTGTATAATCATCATCATAATAGCTCAATAGGCATGAGTAAAATCCTTTCATCACAATTCACATAAGTAAGGTTGACACATTACATATTCTTTCATAATATGGCACATGGGTAATCACCATCATCCTTATAACTTTACTTCTTAATCAACCTCACAACCATAAGCAAGACATTTCAATTCAACAGCATACTACCCTATCAATTCTAAACAAGGCATACTCCAACACAATCATCATGACTTAATCACAATTAACCATAATTGAAGCAAAGTATAGGGATCACAAGACTTACCAAGTCTCCTTCACAATTCATCATCAAGGTGTTACCCTTAACCCTTAGTTCAACTCAATTAGGTCATCAAATCACTATAATTCAATAACAAATATAATCACAAGGCTAGAAGAATCACTACATCACAATTCAATAATAGATCATGGCTTAGGATTAAGTCAATTCATCATACCCTAGATCACTTCTCAAGAACTAGTATGAAAGACTATACATCATCCTAATTCATTCATAATTAGCATAACAACATCATCTAGTAGTAATTCAACCCTTAACCAAGTCAAATGAATGAACAATCTACAATATAAGTCAAGATAACAACCTAGGGTTAGGGACTAAGGATCATGTTCTTCAATTTGGGAAAGACCATCAACAATTACCATAATCAAGTTAAAATAGATGTTAATCCATTCAATATAATCTAAATAAAACATCAACAACTCAATTCATAACTTCAAATTCGTAATTGGATGAAATCCATTTGAAAACTCTAGATTTGAAAACACTTTGAATGAACCCTTTGAGGAAAGAGGTATCAAAGGTGAATAGGTCCCATACCTCAATGTTTTGGTGAAGATTTGGAGATGAAATCACCCTTTTCTAGACCCCAATACCCATCCTTGACTTAGCCTTCAATGGAGTCTTCCAATAGAGAGAGAAAGAAGAGAGAAGACAGAGGAATTGTTTTAGGAGTTCTAATTAGTTTAATGGGGTTAGGGAATTTATATGGGAGGTTAAATAACTTAATTATACCCCCTTAATACCCTAATTAACCACCTAACTCATTGACTAATTAAATGAACTTAATTTAAAACTTGCAGGAAAATCAAGACCCTCACAGACGGAACCCCATCGCTGAGCCGTCTGTGAGTCGACGGACTGACCCCCCTCCGTCCTGCACATCCGTAGGTAAGTTCAAAGACTTGTGTAGGCAAGGGCTTCCTCAAATTGGATAAGTGTGGGACGATGGTGGCATTGATGCCCCGTCAGTCCATACACGAGTCGTAGTTGTCCAGTCGATGCACACTACCCAGGCAGCCTGCAGGGGTCCTCCTCAAGGGCCCTTGGTTGGTCCTTGGGGAGTCGTACCCTGACGTTTCGACCATGAAACATCACTAACACGTTTTACACACATTTTTAACAAATTTCATTAATTTCCTAATGTCACAACCCAAAAGCATACCCTAGAAGTTAGGATACAATCTTGGATTGTAACCGGCGTCGTCGACCTCTCGGAGGTCTAAGACAAGCCTCTCATATCATTCATTGCATTGACATAGTAAATTTAGCGGAAAATTTAAAACTTTTCATAGCACATCATATGCTAGAAACATCACATCATATATATATAAAACATAAGTCATAATACATATTTAGACTCTAAGTCTCTTTGCCATCTTAGACTCAATAACTTTAGAATGCATTAGGGACACGGCCCATACGACACCTTTTATAACTATACAATATTTAAAGACTTTACATTAAAGACATTAGTAGGACATCCTTGAACTTAAGGATTCCTTTCCTTGAGCTTGGGAAATCACCTATCAAGCTCCTCAATCATAGATCTCCTTTAAGCATTCCATAACCTACACTTTGTGTAAAAAGTAAAGAAGAATGGGATTAGCACAAGAATGTACTAAGTATGGCAACCATGCAAAAACATGCATTTAAAAGGGACATTTCCTTTGAAATCATACTTCATGCCATTTTGAGTAAATCATCATAAAACCTTTATCAATAGCATTTATATCATCCACATACTTCATAGAAACACAATCAAAGGCCAAACATCATAGAAAAGCACATATAGAATTAATCCCCATTTGAGGTCACTTTACAGTGAACTCACTCTCCTTAACATTAACTCTTTCTTTTAATTCATTTCCTTACTAAGTAATCCTTTAGGGATACTTGGTGCAATGCATCACCTTATGAACATAAGAGAATACCATACATAGCATCTACACAAGCCAACACATGCCATCATAGAAGTATAGTACAATATAATCATAGTCAAACCAAGACTACAATATCATACATAAAGGACACATACATAATCATATCTATTAAGGTACCTTCCTAAGACTTCCTAAGGAGTCACTTGTGCAATGTCTAGATGGGTTCATTACTTTCACCTATCCTAAGTAACTTACCTTAAGTCCTCCTAGTTAGGATCCTATTTAATTACTTCCATTGTCCATTTTACCTTTAGGGAAACCATAACCTCAACCGACATAGACCATGTGATGCTAAACATGGAATCCAGTGTCATCAAACCTCACACCGATGGAAGGTGGTCTACCGGCCAAAGTAGAACCAATATAAACATAGCTATCGAGGTAGAATCCTCTACCTAGTATCCTATGGTGGCAACATAGTTCAAGAACTAAGAGGTAGATATCCATATTCATACCATTAGGTAAAGTGGGACTCTCCTCATGGGAATCCCTTAGATGACATATCCCATAAACAAGGGAGTTAACATCACATGGGCAACTTTAGGATGAATCTTTCCTTCTATGGATAAGTCATCACCTCCCGTTGTCAAATTCGCTCGGTGCTAAGTTAAGTTCCCTTTATTGAAAAGCCTTTATTACGTTTATATATAAAAACATAAGCTTAGGATATTCATCCCTCATACGCTTATAGCATATTCTAGCATCTATCTAGTTTTATAATATTCTTGGGCACCCCTATCAAGGCCCCTCTAAATTACTAGATCATCCATGTGTGTGAGTGTATACATAGATGTGAACAAACCTTTCATATAACACATTAAGTCACACATGTTCATATATCAATGCATAAGTCTATAGGCATAACTACATGAGCAATACTTTCATATAACCCTACTTAGACACTATACACATTCATACTTCATCATATCATATACATCATATTCATAACATGTTCATATAATCATCCTTTATATACATAAGAACCAAACCTAGGCACTATCCTATCAAGATACACATGTGCTATGCATAGACAAGGTTCCATACCCTTGCCCATATTAGTACACCTATCAAGTCATCCTAGTAAGGGAAATACAAATCATACATTCATAAACATCACCTTAATATGCATAGTAGTAGACACTAGTGAATATGAGAACTACCTTTCATTTAGACACTATGACTTATACTACTTGTAATATGCATGTAAGTGAGAGTGTGTGTACATTGACCAACATTATCACATAATGACTATCAATAACTTCTAAAGTCAGCCACCCTATTAGACCACATTACACTTCCAAGCACATAACACACAACACATGATAGCATAGGAGACAAGACAATATATACCTTATAATCAAGACTCCTAACTTTAGCTATTCAAACTTTCATATAAGGGGTACATAGGTAAGGGGTTATTCCCACCTTAACACATCAATGGCAGCACCTATACTTTACCCTAACATGGTTATACACATGCTCATGAAATAGCTACACAACCTAATCCACAACTAGAATAGGAAAGTAAGCATAATCTTCTCATAGTATCATCTTAAGCACATGTTCATAAGTTCATCAATATGCCTTCAAGGCCATAGTCAACACATATATAATGACAATAAAGTAAACACCGCCACCATAAGTGGACCATACCACACAATGCCATACAAGGCTTCATCAACACTTCTATAAGGAATAGAGAAGTAGAAGAGTAAAGGAAATAAGCATTCTTACCCAATTCTCACCCTTTGATCATCATTGATCAATACAACTTATTCATCAATAAGTCACATATATGGCAGTAGCTAAACGTACTTTAAACATATAAGAAACCATCTACAAGTCACTACATGATTATACCATAACATATACATCACATACTAGGAAAGTAGAAGAACATAGATCATTAACCAATTTCATTCATGTGGATTATAGGTAATATTTCATGAATCATATCACCCTAAGTCAGTAGCTAATGAAATCATAATCTAGATGAGACACTACTACAATTTGCCATTAAGGTCGATACAAGCATGCTTCATATAGGGAGTTCATGGAAAGTAAGTTTACATAGATTAATCATATTCAACCTATCATGAATTGACCCATATTGTATTAATTACATATAATTCATCCTCATATTTCATTATAGGCAGCAGCTATAGACATTAACCATAATCAATTCTTATAGCGACTAACCTAACGTCAAGATCACAAGTTACAACTTCATGGACAAGAAGAACCTAGATTAATTCAAACCAAGCCTTCTATACTTTGGTCATACATGATTTATATACACAATTCAACCATGGTATTAATCTAAAACAGTAGCTACAAGAACCACAACTTAATCGAAATTCACTTTAGATCACAAGAAAACCAATGTTACAGTGAACTATAGAAAACTAGGCTAAACATGCTCAAATCTTCATACATTGATCCTCATAGATCATTCAATATCAATTCAACATAAATTCATGTAAATAACAGTATATACAATCAATTCAACGTAAGGGAATCATAATTCAATCGATAACAAGTCAAGATCACAAAGCCCATGCAAAGGCTAAACCAATTTTGGAAGGAACATGGGTTCATCATGCAATTGGAGTGAAAACACATTAAAACCATTGTATTAACTTCAATTCATCATGATTTAATCATTAAAAACGTTTTGAGAAAGAACCCATGGCTAGATTGGAGAAGAACTTTGATCATAAACTTTCTTTGAAAACATTGAGAAGAACTCTCCAAGTGAAAGGTTACTTAGAGATGAAGGATCACCATACCTTTATATACAAGAAAACCTCTAAAACTTCATGATTCATCCATAGAAAATCCATCTCCAAGCAGCTCTTGAGCTTCACCAACAATGGTGGTTTTAGAGAGAACATTTTGGAGGGGAAAGGCTTTAAACATGTGAGAGGATTTGGGAATGGGTTGATCACGTTTTGGATGACTTATATACACCTAAAATTACTTAAATAAACCTATTATAGTCAGGTTAGGACGTGGGGTGAATTTCCCATTCACCCCTTTAATTAACAGAACGCAGGCTGCCAACTTGCAGGCACCAGCGACGTGGGCAGTGACGGGGCGTCATGGGCATGACGGGCCGTGGCATCCCTCCGTCGCATGAGATTTAGCCAAATTCTTGGCTTAAGACCTGACCAAGTCAAGTCTCCTTCGACGAGACCTGCTTGACGGTCCGTTGGTGGCCCAATGATCCGTCATTGGGTCCGTCAAGGGACACTGCCCAGGCAGTGTCTTAGGCAGCCTTGGGTCCTTCTTTTGGGGCCTCTTGTGGGGCCCTTTAGAAGTCATACCCGGACGTTTCCAACGCGATTACAAACCTTAACATGTTATAGACCTTCCACATAAGTTTCATCCAAAACAAACACCTACAAGACGTCCAAACAGCCTTGACCCCAACATGACATACGATGAACGTCTTAGGGGCTATCTTTCGAACGCCTTGGACGTTCTTGGGCGTTTGACCTCCAAACTTCACGAAACTTCATACAATAACATTAAACATAATTTAAAACCATTTCAAGACTCATTATACTCAGTTCATTACAATTTAAGCATGCATACACACATGAGGCACATAAGCGACTATTCGTCGAACGTCTTGGACGTCCCTTGACGTCCGACTTCCAAATCACTTCAAACTTTGTACACTGCTTATATACCACATAATAAGGCATTTTAGGACCTTATAACATTAATACAAAAATGTTAGGCTCTAGACACCTTATCTCATTTTCGAGGTCTTACACCTAATCTTAAAAACTAGTCAAATAGGCTAAGGCACACTAGTACCTCTTTTAACCAACTTCCGAGCGTCATGGACGTTCTTGGACGTTTTGGTTTCTAAACTTCCTAAATGACCTATATTCATTAGACTAACCTTAAAAACAATGTCTAGACTTCATTACTCTTATGTTTGCCTTTACGACACCTCTTGGATTTCTGAAGTGTTACAGGACATTACCTATCCATTGAACTAAGTAAGACCTTACGAAAGGGAAGACTTGGTTTCAAACCTTCTAAAAGAGTATACTACATATGGAGGTGGTGGTATGGGACGCCATCTACTCATTTCACTAAGTAGGCTTTCCGAAAGGAAAGTCTTTGGTGTTTTGTTGGGTGTTCTTCCAATATCTTGTGATTTGAGTGGTGACTTGTTCTCCCGAGGTGAGTAAGACGAAAGGGGTATTCTTGAGGATTGCTTTGGTGTGCATTGAAGGAAGTGTTTAGATGTTTCCTTCATGTCTTACCTTGTAGAGTCTTAGGATTATCCTTAGGTAGGGAAACTCCTACGGAAATGAGTTCAATTCCTCATTGGCAATACCTTGGAAGTTCACCATTGTTGGAGTCTTTTTAGTTCACTGTAATGGTCTTATTAATTCACTGTAATGTTTTAAATAGTCACTGTTAAGTCAAAATTTGGGTTTACTGTAATAGTTGGAAGTTCACTATAATGTGTATTTTTGGGTTAAAATTTTGGGAAATCCTTATCTAAGTGTTAAATGATGTTTCTTATGATGTCTTGTTTCTAGATTCATGAATGTTATAATTATTTGGCATGAAAGCTTATCTTACTAAAATGTCCCTTATGTTTTTTACATATGTCATACTTAGTACATTGTTTTTACTAGCCCCATACTTTTCTATACTTTATAAGTATAGGTTGGAAGCTTTTGAAGGTTCGAAGGTGAAGCTTGTGAAATCTACTCTCTCAAGATTTGGTATGTCCTCATATATTCGAGGTCATAGTCTATGTTTCCTAGTTTTATTATTAAGACTTATTAAGTATTTTCTTTTAATGTAAAGGGTCATGTCCCTAAGATAGTATGTCGTGTCTTTAAGTTGGCTTGTGACGATGAGATTCTCTAAGTATTTATGAAAGACTTCCTTTATTTAATTATTCGTGAAAAGTTTTAAATTTCGCACTACTTTTCATGTCGTATGTGATGAACGATAGTTAAAGGGCTTGTATGAGACCCCAAAGGGTCAAGTACGCCTGGTCACAATCCGATAGTTATCCCTAGCTTATAGAGGGTGCTTTCGGGACGTGACACATAACATGTATGACATGACATTCTCCTTACCAAGGCTATCAAAAGACTTACTTAAGTACTCCTAGAAGACAACCCCCATACACTCTCTTCAAGGTTACCTAAATAATCCATAAGACTTCTTAAGTTTAGATCATTCCTACAAAATCAATCAACTTCCCTAACTAGAGTCATTCTCAAGACTTCCCTAGATAAGACATGAAGCGATAATCCCTTCTTCCCTCTTCACACTCTAACTAAGGAATCCTTAAGTCACTCTAGATTACGTACTCATTCATTTACATGTTTTATAACATAATTCATTACTTCATTAGTTCATTAAGAGACATTCATCACATAGAGGACATTAAAATAATGGTCTTGGAGAACACCTAGGGACTCTTACTAACATCTTCAAAGACTATTGTGCAATATCTAGATAGCGTCTCATAACACTACCGAAACTTCATAGAACTTCTCTAATGCTAATAGGTATCCCACATGATGAGAATAGGCAATAACCGACATAGACCATGGTAGCAAAACATGGATACGGAGTTCTAAGCTACTCCGATGAGGGTGTTCTACTTGCCAATGGTAGAACTTGAACACATCCCATGTTGGCACATAGTTATGGAATATGAAGGGCTTACTTTATATTCTAGCCTCATCCTTTCACTAAAACTACTTCCCTTACCATACTCACTCGGTGCTAGCCTTTGTTCTCGTAGAGTAATTCAAATTAAAGGTTCATACAAAGGGTTCCATATCAAGTTCATAACCCAATTACATTAACCCTACCAAAGAGTTCCTCTAGGGGTGCCTAACAATGGAGAAAAGAAGCTTATAATGACTTTCCTAAGGATTGATATGATGCCGTTCTAGACAATCAACCTTAAGTCCATCATTCATTACAAGAAGGATACCATTACGGCTTTCCACTTCAAGTTTCATAACCTTACCACTAGGTTGAAGGTTTCACATGAAGGATCATCTTAACATCATTCAAGGTCTCATGTCATTCATACATACAAGAATAAGAGGCTTTAGCATCCTAAGTCAAGACATCTCATATTCACATTCATACATGCATCAAGTAAGGGACACAAGTCTACCACAACAAGACACAACATACTTTACTTTATTACATATAGCATATCATTCTTTGAAGAACTTAGGAATGAACCTTATCATATTTATGTCATCCTCATTACTATAACATCATCATATAGTCATCATAATACTTAATAACCAATTTTGAAGAATCATGCATCAACTCTAAGACTACAAATACAACAACGTAGTCATAGTCTAACGTGATCACCTAAATATCATCAATAGAATAAACCGCATACTTTCACATTAATTAAAATATAGGTAGATACAATCATACTTCACATAATCAACTACACAAATCATCATATTACTTCTATTAGTGCCAACAAGGTCATGATCATCATAATACATAAAGTAACATCGACAAGGCCACATAAATCACATAATAGCGCCACCATAAGTGGACCATACCAATCACAACATAATTGAAGTCTAAGTAACATAAAATTAAGAGAATTGGGGCAGCGTACCACCAATACATTCTCTCCACTTCAATCCATGTCTAAATCATCCAATTCAATACCATAAGGCCCTGACCCATGGCCATGAACATCAATTCAATGCATAAATCATAATACTCAGTGAAACTAGGTTAATTCAACATATATTTATCAATCTAATAAAACCTATACATCAATTTAATACAATTCTTACATCATTCAATAGCCCATAGAAAACTACACTATAATTCATAAGCATTAAGTCAATATCAAGTAACCCATAAAGTAGTCAAAAACTAGGGTTCATCAATCACATGGGTTCATAGGTTAATTGAGTTAAAATAATCTAATTAATAACAATTCAATCAATACATAATTATTAAAAACCTTTAATGCAAGAACCCATGGTTAGATCATAAAATTGGACAAGTTCATCTTTGAAAACTTTAGAAAACTTTTTTGAATTTGGGCTCCTTGATGAATAGAGTTTCAAGGATCAAAAACCATACCTCAATGATTCTGATCCTCCAATTTGATTAAGAATCACCACTCCAATCTCCAATCCAAGCTCTTCCTTGAGTTTTGGCTTCAATGGAGTTCTAGGGAATTTCTAAGATATTTTGGGTTTTACATTTTGAAAAATGAATTCTTCTAAGTGTTAAAGACTTATAAACATGTTTAAAATACCCAAAAGACCCCTAAGTAACCGCCCTTTATTTTATTTGGACGTGGGGTGAATTCACAACTTCACCCCTAACATTACAAGTGAAGTTGCGCAGGAAGACAGCCTCACAGACAACAGACCATCCTGTTGGTCCGTGGTTTGGAACTGAGGCTGGTCCTTGGCTGCTCTTCATGCCATGACTAAGTCTTGACCCACGCCCTCAATCGAAGGGGTGTCGATCAGCCTAGTGGCTGCCGATTCCCTCAGCCGATTGGAGTGGTCTAACACAGCCTTGGCTCAAGGCAAGGGTCCATCCTCAAGAACCCTTTGTTGGTTCTTAGGTATGTTTTGCCCGGACGTATCCAACCCAAATATTTTCGTATATGATTTTAGGACCTCTTACAAGAATTTCATCCAAAACGAACACGTAAAACTCGACGAAACATTCCAAGACACACAAGGTCATTTCAAGGCAAACCTTTCGAATGTCATGGACGTTCTTGGACGTTTGACCTCCAAACTTCACAAAACTTGACACACTGCCTATATACACCATAAAAACTCATTTTGTGACCTTATAACCTCATTAATCGAACATAAACACATGTAAACACACATGAGGCACATATGTGACTTAGTCGTCGAACGTCTTAATCGTCCCTTGACGTTTGACTTCCAATGCACCTACACTCTTAGACACTGCCTCAATACCACATTATAGAACAATTTAGGACCTTGGACCGTCATTAAAACCATGTTAGGATCTAGTTCACCTAAGTCATTTTCGGGATCTTACAATCTCCCGCACTTGGACAACATTTGTCCTTGAATGACAATTGCCACTCTCCGAACACTTCCAAGAATAGAGACTCAACTAGCAGCTCAAAACCATACGACATAACACATTATACAATACAAGAATCTATATAAAACATTAATTTCACATAATCAAGAGATTCACAACACAACAAAAAGCTAGAATAAATTCTATAACTCATCATGCTATAAAACTGACATCCTTCACTCAAAATAGTAAAAACTCATTTTATATTCATTATTATGATCATATAAATCAGTTCTAACCACATTAAAAAAAAATCAACCAAAGAATGAATTAGCCAAATTTCCAAAATTATTACAGTGAGCAGGCAAAGCTACAGTGAATTATGCAAGTTTTCCAAATATGCAAATTTTAGGCAATTCATGATAGAAACATGCTAATATGCAATATCAAACCCTATAAACACATTATTCAACATGATCATAACTTCATAAAATACAAAATGCAAGGAATCAATGAAATTCTATTCCAATAAGACACCTAAACACCATGCACATGCAACAAAATTCTAGGACTTTCTAGCCCATCTACTAACCATACTCCCCCACTTAGAAGGAACTCATAACACAAAAGAAATATAAGAACTTACCATCATTATCATCTCCCTCATCCGACTTTTCTCCTCTAGTATGGAGTGCATAGAAACACCTCTTTGTTGGAGCATCATCTTTTGGAACATTAGGAGCAACTTGCTTACCATATCTATTAGGAAAATCCCTCACTTTGTGTCCATATTTTCTGCTTCCAAAGCAACTCCGGTACCCAATAGACACTCCCCATAATGTTTCTTTCCACAAGTGACACATGTAGGATTGCCATTTTGAGAACCACCTCCTTTCTTAAGTTTGAACTTAGCACCCCTAGATTCTCCTTGAGTTGAAACCTTCTTCTTGAACCTAGGTTGACTTTTATCACTAGATCCACTCCTTTTCAAGTTTTTAGCAATCCTACCAAGTTCAGACTCCTCAATAGATTGAGCATACACCATTAGTCTAGCTAGGGTCATGTCATTATGTAGCATGACCGTACGGCATTCTTCTCTCACTAAGTCGGCGACCCCGGTCACAAACCTACTAATCTCATCCCTAGGATTAGACACTAAGGATGGTGCATATCTAGATAACATAGAGAACTTCAAAGAGTACTCCTCAACACTTATATTGCCTTGCTTGAGATTGATAAACTCATCTACCTTCACCTCCCTCCTGTCACGAGGAAAGTACTTTCCTAGAAAAGCTTCCTTATATTCTTCCAACTCAATAGGACCCGACTCAACCGGCCTATTATCCTTCCATTGAGTGTACCATATTTTAGAAACATCCCTCAATTGATACGAAGCTAACTCTGCCTTCTCCCTATGTAACCCCCATAGCACTCAACACTTTGTACACACAATCAAGGAACTCTTGGAGATCCTCTCCTACCTTAGAGCCAAGAAAGATAGGATGATTCATCCTCACAAAGTCTCTCAACCTAGAGGTCATAGTGCTCTCTACAAAATTCATCCTAGGCACCATACTCAAATTCGCTTGAGTAGTCACGGCTCAGGCTAAAGCAAGCAAAGCCTCTCTAATCTCTCTATTAGTCAATTCCAGGTGAACCACCAAAACCTCATTACCTTCTTCCACAATAGGGACTTGATCACCTTGGGGATGTACTTGAGCACCTAGAGGAACTTGCTCAACTTTAGGAGGAATCTCCTCATGCACATCATTCTCCTCAACTCTCCAAGTCGGTGTCCTCCTCATATTTATCTTCTTAGAAACACAAGGCAAACCATAAAAAAGAGTACTCATAACTTTTACTGTACGGCACGACATTGGAGTAGAAAAGAAGGGAAACTCTATTGTCCTATAGCCTCTCGCCCATAGATGTGTCGCGACTCACACTGATGGTCGAGACTCTACTAGACGTGACTTGATGAGACTTTTTGATTCCTAAGACTACTTTCATATCCTATGCTCTGATATCAAGCTTGTCACATCCCAAGACCAAACCTTAGAAGATATGACACTCTCGGAGTGCAACCGGCATACTCGGCCTCTCGGAGGTCTTATACAAGCCCTTTCTTTTCATTCAACGCATATATATAGTGAAAAGTAGTGTGGAATTAAAACTTTTCACAAATAATTTCATAGTCTTTAAAATCTCTTTCATATAAAACTCATAGGAAATACTAAGTCTCATTTCATCAAATCTTAGATATAAGAGTACTTGGGACACGGCCCATACATAATAGAAATATAGTAATAGTAAGTCCGTTACAATACTTCAATAAGAGAAATAAAAGACATCTATGCCCTCGAGTCAAATGAGGACATACTTTAAATTCACTTGAATGATGGTACGATCCAAGTATTGCTTCCCAGATGCTCCTCACCTGCCAACCACCATAGAGATAGATAAAAGCATGGAATTAGTACAACCACATGCACTAAGTATGGCATAATGCATAAAAATCATGATAATGGACATTTATTGGAAATTTGCATCTTTTGATTTAAATATCATAATATAATCATAAGAAAAACATTTATCAACTTAGAAACACATAATATTTAAGCAATTTAGTACATTTTAAAGGTCACTTTGCAGTGAACCAATTCACTGTTACTGTGAAGTTCCTTCACTGTACAAAGTGCCTTATCTTCACGTTAAACAATTTATAGCATATAATCACCTCACTAAAAGATATTCTAAGACCCACTTAAGAAACACAAAGAGAGACCTCCCATAAACCCTCTCTAAGCATGCCTAAATGATCCTCCAGACTACTTATAATGAGACACATACACACTTACAAGACACCAAACACATAACATGTATGACATGACATTCTCCTTACCAAGGCTATCAAAAGAATTACTTAAGTAATCCTAGAAGAGAACGCCCATAGACTCTCTTCAAGGTTACCTAAATAATCCTTACGACTTCCTAAGTTTAGATCATGCCTAAAGAATCAATCAACTTCCCTAACTAGAGTCATTATCAAGACTTACCTAGATAAGACATGAAGAGATCATCCCTTATGCCCTCTTACTAACATCTTCAAAGACTATTGTGCAATGTCTAGATAGCGTCCCATACCACCACCTAAACTTCATAGAATTTCTCTAATGCTAATAGGTATCCCACATGATGAGAATAGGCAATAACCGACAAAGACCAAGGTAGCAAAACATAGAATCCGGAGTTCTAACCTACTCCGATGAGGGTGTTCTACTTGCCAATGGTAGAACTTGGACACATCCCATGTATGCACATAGTTATGGAATATGAAGGGCTTACTTTGTATTCTAGCCTCATCCTTTAACTAGAACTATTTCCCTTACCATACTCACTCGGTTCTAGCCTTTCTTCTCATAGAGTAATTCACATTAAAGGTTCATACAAAGGGTTCCATATTAAGTTCATAACCCAATTACATTTACCCTACCAAAGAGGTCCCCTAGGGCTGCCTTATAATGGCGACAAGAAGCTCATAATGAATTTCCTAAGGATTGATATTATTTTGTTCCATCCAATCATCCTTAAGTCCATCATTCATTACAAGAAGGATACCATTACGGCTTTCGACTTCAAGTTTCATAACCTTACCACTAGGTTCAAGGTTTCACATAAAGAACCCTCTTAACATCATTCAAGGTCTCATGTCATTCATACATATAAGACTAAGAGGCTTTAGCATCCTAAGTCAAGACATATCATATTCACATTCATACATGCATCAAGTAAGGGACACAAGTCTACCACAGCAAGACACAACATACTTTACTTTATTACATATAGCATATCATTCTTTGAAGCACTTAGGAATGACCCGTATCATCTTTATGTCATAATATACATTAACATAACATCATCATATAGTCATCATAAGACTCAATAACCAATTAGGAAGAATCATGCATCAACTCTAAGACTACACATACAAGAACGTAGTCATAGTCTAACGTGATCACCTAAATAGCATCAATAGAA
Organism: Solanum sitiens; assembly: GCA_016801875.1. Taxonomy (NCBI): domain Eukaryota; kingdom Viridiplantae; phylum Streptophyta; class Magnoliopsida; order Solanales; family Solanaceae; genus Solanum; species Solanum sitiens. Next base: position 264,819 of record JABWTJ010000267.1, on the reverse strand, counting down.
TAAACCACATACTTTCACATTACTTAACATATATGTAGATATGATCATACTTCACATAATCAACTTCACAAATCATCATAGTACTTCAAGTAGTGCCGACAAGGCCATGATCATCACTATACATAAAGTAACGCCGACAAGGCCACATCAATCACATAACACCGCCACCATAAGTGGATAATACCAATCACAACATAATTTAAGTCTAATTAACATAAAATAAAGAGAATTAGGGAAGCGTACCACCAATCCATTATCTCCACTTCAATCAATGTCTAAATCGTCCAATTCAATACCATAAGGCCCTTACCCATGGCCAAAAACATCAATTCAATGCATAAATCATAATACTCAATGAAACTAGGTTAATTAAACATAGATTTATCAATCTAATACAACATATATATCAATTAATTCAATTCTTACATCATTCAATAGCCCATAGAAAACTACACTATAATTCAAAAGCATTAAGTCAATATCAAGTAACCATAAAGTAGTCAAAAACTAGGGTTCATCAATTACATGGGTTCACAGGTTAATTGAGTTAAAATCATCTAATAAACAACAATTCAATAAATACATAATGATTAAAAACCTTTAATGCAAGAACCCATGGTTAGATCATAAAATTGGACAAGTTCATCTTTGAAGACTTTAGAAAACTTCTTTGAATTTGGGCTCCTTGATGACTAGAGTTTCAAGGATAAAAAACCATACCTTAATGATTCTAATCCTCCAATTTAATGAAGAATTACCACTCAAATCTCCAATCCAATCTCTTCCTTGAGTTTTGGCTTCAATGGAGTTCTAGGGAATTTCTAAGGGATTTTGGGTTTTTAATTTTGAAAAATGAATTCTTGTAAGTTTTAAAGACTTATAAACATGTTTAAAATACCCAAAAGACCCCTAAGTAAACGCCTGATACACTCAAATTACACTTCTTTACAGAAGTATAAGCGGTCGTATCAAGTAAAGAACCCAACAAGTAAGTTGGGGTCGATCCCACGAGTAAAATAGCTTAGACTTAACTTCAATATACTATTAAGTCTATTTAGTCAAGTCCTTTCCGAAAACAAGTAATTAAAGGGGGAGTTTTGTGAAACAAAAGTATTCAAATATTTCTAAGTAAAATAACTAGTAAGATTAAAACTTTGGTGTTTATCAAGTGATGAGAGAAACTAGGGTGTAAGTGTTCCCCATAAGTTCATAACTCGGTAACCCTAGCTATAACGATTCTTTCCTTGTGTCTTGCATGCAAACTGATAAGTTATGTATCTCTAAATCCTTGGTCCGACATTTAGAGAATTTCTACTCGTACCTTGGTCCGGCTACGTGTGTATAAGTTACTAAACCTTACCTTTACCTCATATTAAGCATCATATTCGATGTTTGGCTTAGTTACTACTTTGCACCAATCGAAACTAGCCTATTAGATAGTGTCCACTAAATCTATGTTGATAATTCTTTTCCTATTAACTATCCCCTTGGTCCGGGAAGTACAAATAGGGCAAGTTCTAACGCGTGCACTCGTTAAAAAGACTTCTAAACGAAAGAATTATCAATACATTCAAGAACCTATTCTAGAATTGTTATTTAGCTAGTTTTACCTTGTTAATCACCCATGGTTCCCACAACCCTAGTTGTGGATTTAGTTACACATGCTTAGAAATACACAATTCATGATTGGTAAACAAGAATTCATGTACTTACTTTGATAAATTTGAAAAAAATCCAGAAATCACACTTGAAATAACAAATTTTACTTGATAATCGAATCCGGAAACTTGAATAATTTCTAAATTGCAAATTCAAAGCTCCATGAAAAATAATAAAAAGTCTAACCGCAAAAATGAGGTTTTTAACCCTATTTATAATAACAAAGTCCTAAATTAAAAGGAGTTCAAAATAAGGAAAGTCTGTCCAGAAAACATGGCTTCAGTCGATGACCCCACAGACGGTCCATCGATGGAACGACAGACCGTCGACTGCCTCCGTCGGTCCACACTTAGCTTTTTCTTCAGCCTTCATTTTTGCATCATCTCTGAATCGACGGACCAACAGCACGGTCCGTCATCTCACTTATGGCCCGTCGATGCCTCCGTTGTTCCATACTTAGTGATTTCTTCAACATCGAGTACTGGGACTAATATCTGATCTGATCGACGGTTTGCCAGGACGGTCCATCGATCAGTCGACAGACCGTCGATCCTTTCATAGACCCACACTTGGTCAGAATTCCCCATTTTGCTTCCAGATACTTGGACCTCTAATCGAGATCACCACCCACGAACCGTCGATGGAACGACGGGCCATCGACGTCTTCGTGGGTTACTTTTGCTATGATTTCTGCACAGTCGTCTGCATTTTCATTTTGGACAACTTCCCTGCAAAACACAGATAAAACACATTAAAATTACTACAAAGAGGCCCTAGACACACACTAAACTTAAGGAAAAAGCATTGAAAATACCGTGAAACCACGGTACATCAACACCCTCACTTTAAATTCGTTGTTTGTCCTCAAGCGACGCACTATGACTCACCACAATACTTTTGTACAAAAATACTCTCTTTTTAAGCTTTCACAATCATATGGCTATCAATCCCCAAATTTTTTTATTGCTTTAGTGCATGATTTTACTCTTAGGCTCACTATGTTCCTTTATGTGGATCAGACCATGACACAGACTCACCACGCACTGACACCTCTCCTCTTTTATCTCTCACCAATGTACCAACTTTCCAATATTGCAACTAGTGCCCTCACTTCAAAAACAATATCCTCCTTTTTCACATAGTGATTCCAAATTTGAGTATAAGAATTATATTCAACACTCACGCTCAGAACAACTTCACACCTAATTGATACTTGTCGCATAGGCTTTCCCTTATTTTCACTGCTTTAAGTTCACTATATTAGACTATTAGGATCACAATAGGACTTTCTTGGATTGTAACATAGGCTAAGGGTCATGAATGATACATATGGATATATTTTAGTGACTTATGGTCCTCCTTGACATTATAGCTAAGCGTCCTACCTCTTTCATTGTCTATTATGCCCTACTTTTCTTTTCTTGTAATCTTTGCCTTGTTTTCTCCTTTCTTTCCCTTTTTGCGGAAGTGACTCTTACTTCTTTTCCCTCAACACTCTTTTTCATTCATTATTTTTTTATTTTTTTATTATTATTTTTGTTACTAAGTCACCTCTCTTGTGCACTGTTTCTTTTCTTTTTCCACATTACTCTTTTCATCCCCTCTTTTTGGGACATTACTCATAATAGCCACCCTTAACTTATGGCTTTGCCATGAGTCAAGGTACACAATACCCAAGGTTGAGTCAGGGCCAAGACGAGGTCAGTTTCTGCATTAGCCACCCTCAACTTATGCTTTTGGCCTAAGTTGAGGTGCATATGTCCAAAGAGGGACCAGGGCCAACACATTATACCCAGGGAATACAATTTGGTGTAGAAAAGAAATATCTATTTAAAGCTCAAAAGATTTGGATCAAAAGGGGATCGATTCATTTGGTTTTCTTTTATTTAGGCTAAAGATTTGCTAATTTGAACAAGGGCTTATGATCCTTTCCTAAATGTCTAACACAGAATCCTTTTTGCAGAACTAACCGGGCAAGTTCTAGCTAGGTACCAACGGCGGAACAATCAAATTTCCTCACTCTCTTGACATTTCATTACCCTATCAGATTATCAGAACCCTAGTTCGAGTCTTAGATTTGAGGGTCATGCTGTAGTACATCTCTATGTCATGCTTAGAGCCAACACATTCATCATTCATTAGACCTAATCATGCAAGCATTCTTTTTTTAGAACGGGATATCATTTATATTTAGCCATCATGCTTCAGACTTCACATTTCATACTTTGTAGAAGATACTAACATGCTGGTTCAACAGTAAAATACCCAATCTCTTGGGGCAAAAGAACACAGGCAACAAAACCACCAAGAGAGGATCATGAGTTGGGCTACTCAGACTTCACCTTAACACTCACTTTACATTTACCCCACCCCCAACAAGAAAGCATGCAATTGTCCCCAATGCATAATAAATATAATAACAAGGTGGTAGGTGAAGAAAACCTGAGGTGCATAGCACCGAATATCAACAAGCAGGCCGGTCCGGTTGCCCATAACCCGCTCCATCAGTAGTAGGGACACCATCAGTAGTGTCCGCAGCAGTCTCCAATCGGGATCTAGACGCCCCAGCTGATAACTCATGGGCCCTCATCTGTCGGGCCTCCTCATCAAGCAATGAGGCTCTCCTCGCAGCATCCATCTCTACTCGCTCCCTCTTCCTAGCCCGAGCACCCTCACCTTCACTAGTATGACTGGATTGGTGCCTCTTGGCATGGTCACGTGGCGGAGGCGGTGGTGTAGTGGTGGTCTGGAATAATGCAGTAAGCATCGTATCCTCAGCAAGCTCCGCAGGGGCGGCATCAAGCTCGGGTACCCGCATATCCAAGATGGCATCAACATCAGCCCTCAGACTCGCCACGTTCGCCTAGAGAGTCGTCAAATCAACGGTGGGGGCTGGACGTGCGAGGACTCACAACTCAAAAGCATCGAGGTGCTGGTTGACCGCCTGAATCCTCCTCTCTGTCTGTTCAGCAATCTTCTTCTTAAGACGGTCCTCAACCTCAGCAATGGATCTCTGCATCCAAGGCTAGATATGGTGCAGCAAGGTAGCCATCTGTGCCTCTAACTTCTGGAACCTAGCAAGCGGGACCAGTGTTGCTGATGGAGGCGTAGACCGGGAGGAACTCGATGCCTTGCTAGTGCTCGAGGCAGACTCAACCGGGGCGATATCGGTAGGATCTGATGTAGCATGATCAGCCCCTTAGGCTTACTCTACCGTATCCGCCAAGTTCTCACCTAGAGGCTGCACCTCTACTCTGGGCCCTCTCCGTGGTGCCGCCTCATTGGCCTCGTCCCTAATGATACCAATATCTACTGACCCGGTAGGAGTACAGAGGACATCTATGTGCCAGACGGGCACTCCAGCAGTCTTACACAGCTGAAAGATCATGCAGGCAAATGGGTAAGTGGTAGAGTCTTTGAAAGCCCTCTCATGAATAACCGAGATCAACAAATTCGCAAAGTTGATCTCAAACCCGGTGACCATCGCTGCTACCAAGACCGCCCTATCCCAGATAACTATATTATCCACAGCTGTGGGGGATAGGCGGTGGCGGACCAAAATCCAGATGAACTTGGCTGCGTGAGGTTGGCCTTCTTGATAAGGCCTCTGTGGTCAGTCACCCAGTCCGCGCCCTTACCATTTGTAGATATATGCTGGGCAATCCACCTCTTGGTGGACTCTCTCAAATCTCTGTCCCGCTAAAAATGCCCACTCTTTACCACATTCCATCTGTAATTAAACTCATCGGTGATGGGGACCCTCCCTGCATCAGTGGCCTCACCGTAAAGGAAATGACGAATGGTGGGAGGCGAAATATCCACCCGACGGCCTCGAACCCGGACATATGTAAGTGGTGCCTGTTTGGCGGGGTTAGCCCGCCTGTCCAAAGACCCTCAAAGAGCTGGTACGTAGGAGGCATAGAATTCTCAAACCATCTCCTCGATGTAAGGTTCCACGCTCCTAGCCATCCACTCGAGCTCGTGGCGGGTAAATAAGGTGTGTATTGCATGGACTGTGTGTAGACTCCCTGTCAGAACCCGCCGTTCCACTGCTAAAGTCTGAGTCATCACCTCGTTATCATTCAGCAGCTTAGCATCCCTGTAAACCTGGTATTGGCCATCTACGCACCACCGGTCGGGCAGATCAGCAACCGGTGCAAGGACCTCAAACTGGGGTGCCGGAGTAGACTCCGCACTATAGGCCTCATCAGACGAGGCAGGGTGGGAAGGTGCAGCAGGAACAGTGGCACCCTGCGATCCTGAACCGTAGGCAGTGGCCTCATGCGACCCTGTAGAGTGGGCTGACTTAGAACCGGAAGCCTCCTCGGAGCCAGATGCTCCCTCAACCCGAGGCAGACTCAGACGGTGTGCCGGTCAGTGTGCGCTCCTCATCAGACTGGAAGGCAGTGACTACGCCGGACGCCACCTTCTTAGGCGTGCCTCGAGTGGTCCTAGCAGCAGAAGGCGGTGTCTGGGTGCCTGGTGGCACGTATTTGGGATTACGCTCATCGTCCGATGAACCAATCACCATCCGGCGTGAAGGTGCCACGAACTTGGACCGTCCTCTAGAATAAACAATATCTGGCTTGGGGGCCATTGGTACCTGCAAAGGAGAGTTATTAGTTCCATTATAATCATCCTACACACACAAAAGAAACAAACACCAAATTTGAAACACAAAACACAGTGAAGTGCAGAACTGCAGAACTGAACGACGGGCACTATCGACGGTCTGTCGATGAAACGACGGTCCGTCGATAAGGTCCGTCGGTGCATACTTAGCATATTTCAGAAGTTATAGATCCACAAAAGTTGCAATTAGAAACGACGGACGTGCAGAACGGCCCGTCGATGAATCAACGAACCGTACTCCACTTCCGTCGTTGGACACTTAGAAAAATTTAGAAACCTTCACAGAACAGGGTTGCAGTAAGAAACGACGGACGTGCAGAACTGCCCGTCGATCAATCGATGAACCCTAGTCAACTTCCATCATCCCAGAGTTGGACTAATACATGGTGCAGCTATCGACGGACTCCATCGATGGTCCGTTGATTGACCAACGGTCCGTAGATGGGGTCTCGTACTGTCGATCAGAGACAGATTTTTTTAGACATCCATAGCACCCCACAAATACACAATTTCAAGCACATCAAGACACACAATTTTCAATAGTAATCATTAAACAATTTCATCATTCCTAGGGCTTCGAATATTCAAAATTTGATCCAAGATACTAAGAGACTATTATGCCCTAAGTCGGAAAACAACAAATCAACCAACATTCAGAGTTCATTTAGACCATTAGCACCCCCAACCCATTCACTTTCTATCATCCTAAGGGACAAGAAACTCCAATTTTAACAAGTTAACCATGCAAAATTTGTCCTTAAGTCAAGACCCACATACAATCTAGTCATTTTCTCATACAAATGAACGAGAATTCATTGAGCGAATGAGATTGGCATACCTGGACACTGTAGTGGAGCGAATGTGAGGGTAAACTTTGCATCAACAATTGACCAACCCACCTTCAAACACCGACCAGAAAAATGCTTAGATTAGATGGGGATTTTTGGGGGAGAAGGGTTCTAGGATTTTGGAGAAGATGAGAGAATATGAAATTAGAGGGGAATTTAGAGTGAATTAAGGTGGGAGTTGATGGGGGAGTAAGGGAATAAGGGGAGGGAAACGGTTGGGGGGAGAATTTGAAAAGGTGTGGGGGTAACTAAAAGGGTAATTTTAATATATAGCCGGTCGAGTCGGGTCAGGTCATGGGTTCTGGGGAACTAACGATTCCCCGTCGACGGACCGTAAGTCAGTCAACGGTCCGTCAACTGCTCCGTCGATTGTGCCCTAACTTGAACAATATTAAAAAACCTACCTGGGATCCATGGACATCATCGACGTCCGTCGATGAGATGACAGTTCGTCGATGAGACGACGGTCCGTCGGTTGGTCCGTAGATCAGTGCACCAGACCAATTTCTATAGATTTTCTGTTGGTTTGGTCCCTGCACATTGAGCACCCAATAAGCCATTCTTTTTGTGTTTTCTGGACACTTTTTATACACGGACCCTAAACTACTCTCTAGCCAATAGACTTAAAAGAAATAAAAGAAAATTCACACAAGACATTGAGTAAAAACCGAAATAATGCAACTATTCCTACAAAGACAAGAAAAACCTATTGTTGGCTAGAGGATACACATTGGGTTGCCTCCCAATCAGCGCTTGATTTCACGTCGTGGGACGACGCAGGACTCTTGATTACTCAGACTTCATCAAGATGATATGCCTCAACCACTTCATTCGCATTTTCTGCATACCCGAGGTAGATTTTTGATTCTTTGCCTATTTACCTTAAACCTTACACCCTCCTTGTTCTCCAACTCAACCGCACCATGAGGGAACACTTGAGTGATCAAGAATGGGCCAGTCCATTTGGACTTGAGTTTGCCCGAAAACAAGCGCAACCTAGAGTTGAACAAAAGCACCAAATCCGCAACCGCAAATTCGCGCTTCTCAATCTTTTGGTCATGGTAATTCTTCATCTTTTCTTTGTAGAGGGCTGAACTTTCATATGCCTTCAAGCGAAATTCATCAAGCTTATTCAACCCATTTAGTCTCTGTTCCGCTACTTCATTCCAATTCATCTTCATTTTCTTCATCGCCCACATGGCCTTGTGCTCTAACTCAACCGGTAAGTGACAATGCTTCCCATATACAAGTTGGTAAGGAGACATACCTATGGGAGTCTTGTATGCCGTCCGGTAGGCCCAAAGAGCATCATCAAGCCTCCTTGACCAATCAGTTCTACTAGCATTCACCGTTTTCACCAGAATTTGCTTCATTATTTGACACCTCAACTTGTCCACTAGTCTTCGGATGGTAAGGAGTGGTTGCATTGTGGCGAACCCCATATTTCTCTAATAACCCTTTGAACAACTTGTTGCAAAAGTGGGATCCCCCATCGCTAATAATGGCCCTAGGGGTGCCAAATCTGGAAAATATGTTCTTTTTCAAGAACGCGGTGACACTCTTCCCTTCATTGTTTGTAAGTGCTATGGCTTCTACCCATTTTGACACATAATCAACCTCCACAAGAATATACTTCATCCCATGAGAACTCACAACAGGGCCCATAAAGGCAATGCCCCAGACATCAAACAACTCAATTACTAGAATGGGATTCAAAGGGAGCTCTTGCCTCCTCGAAATACCCCCATCTCGTTGGCACCTATCACAAGACTTGGCGAACTCATGAGCATCTTGGTAGATGGTCGGCCAATAGTACCCAGACTGCAAAATCTTATGGGATTTCCGGATACCACTATGATGCCCTCCCACATGCGAGGAGTGGCATGCCTCCAAAACACTTAGCATCTCAACTTCCAGCACACATCAACGAATAAGCCCATCGGCACAGTATAAATAAGGCTCATCCCAAAAGAACTTTTTTACATCATGCATGAACTTTTTTCTCTAATTAAAGGACAAGTCCGATGGAACTATATCACTCGCCAGATAATTCGCAAAATCGGCGAACCATGGAATCAAGTCATGAGAAGCAGCCAACACATGCTCATCTGGGAAAGTATCATCAATTTCAGCCTTTTCACCCAACTCTCGCATAGCTTCATCCTCTAATCTGGACAAGTGATCGGCAACTTGGTTTTTGGTCCCCTTTATATCTTTCACCTCGAAATCAAACTCTTGAAACAATAATACCCATCTAATCAACCTTGGTTTTGCATCCTTTTTTGCCATCAAATATCTCAAAACAGAATGATCAGTATGCACTATGACTCTCGTGCCAAGCAAATAGGATCAAAATTTTTTGAACACAAATACCACCGCGAGGATCTCTTATTTAGTCATAGTATAATTCTTTTGAGCTTCATTAAGGGCGTTACTGGTGTAATAAATGGGGAAAAGGATTTTATACCTTCTTTGTCCCAACACTACACCAAGAGCAACCCCACTAGCATCACACATCACCTCAAATGGTTTGCTCCAATCCGGGGAAATAATAATGGGCGCAGACACCAACTTCTCCTTCAACACTCCAAATGCCTTCAGACAGGATTCATCAAAATAAAATTTGCACTCTTTCTTAAGTAACTTGCACAGAGGATGTGCAATTTTTGAAAAATCCTTGATAAATCTCTGGTAGAAGCTTGCATGCCCAAGAAAACTCCTCACACCTTTTACAGAGATGGGTGGAGGAAGTCTCTCTATCACCTCAACTTTGGCTCGATCAACCTCTATACCCTTCTCTGAGATGTGATGGCCCAATACAATACCCTCTTTCACCATGAAGTGACATTTCTCCCAATTTATCACAAGGTTGCAATCTTCACATCTTTTGAGAACTTCGGCCAAGTGACTAAAAAATGATCAAACGAGTCTCCAACAACAGAAAAATCATCCATAAAAACCTCAATGGTGTCCTCTACCATATCGGAGAATATCGACATCATACATCTCTGAAAAGTAGCTGGTGCATTACACAACCCGTAGGGCATCCTCTTGAACGCGAAAGTTCCATAAGGGCAAGTGAAAGTGGTTTTCTCTTGCTCTTCCAGTGCAATAGAGATCTGGTTGTAACCCGAATAACCATCCAGAAAACAATACCACCCTTTTCCTGCAAGCCTATCTAGTATCTGATCCATAAAGGGCATAGGAAAATGGTCCTTCTCAGTCAATGCATTCAATTTCCGGTAATCCATACACACTCTCCATCCGGTCACCGGCCTCATTGGAACAAGTTCATTCTTCTCATTCGGGACCACAATCATTCCCCCATTTTTGGGCACACACTGAACAGGGCATACCCAACTACTATCTGCGATCGGATATATGACTCCGGCATCTAACCACTTAATAATCTTCTTCTTCACTACCTCTTGCATAGGTGGATTTAAACGTCGCTGGTGCTCAATACTTGGCTTATGATCGGGCATGAGTTGGATTTTGTGTGAACAAATATGGGGAGGGATCCCAATAATATCTGCAATAGTCCACCTAATAGCTCTCTTGAACCTCTTCAACACTTCCACCAAACACACTACTTGCTCCACATTCAAGTCCGATGCAATGATTACCGGCAAAGTGTCATCTTTTCCCAAGAATACATACCTCAGATGAGGTGGTAGAGCCTTAAGTTCTAATTTTGGAGCCTCTTCAATAGATGGTTTCACGGGTGGAGACTCGCGATGTTTCATGCCTAACTCAAATTTCTTTGGTTTCAAATGAAAATCACCTCGATCAAGTGCCGCAACCAATGACCTATACTCTTCTATAACATCACTCTCAAAATTCATGATCACTGCCGCTAGTGCCTCAACACCAAGGCGCTCTTCGATTTTTATCTCAAACGTACTCTCAACCCTGTAAGATATAGCAGATACCGTTTGGAGCTCACCACTCTGCTTCATGGACCTACAAATGATAAAAGTTTCCTCTTCATTATTTAACCAAAACTTCTTCTGCCCCTTTTCCATATCAACCAAAGCGTGACCAATAGCAAGGAATGGCCTCCCAAGAATAATAGGCACCTCAAAGTCAACCTCACAGTCAAGAATCACAAAACGGCCAGAAATATAAATGACTCTACTTTCACCAACACATCATGGAGTATTCTAATATGCCTCTTCACCGTTCGATCGGCCATCAGTAACCGCATCGCAGTGGGCTTTGGGTCACCCAAACCCAACTTCTTGTAGATAGATAGAGGCATGAGATTTATACTTGCACCAAGATCACGTAGTGCTTTAGCAAAGTGTAACAACCCGATAGTACATGGAATAGTGAAAGCGCCCGGATCTTCTTTCTTTTGCACCAGTGACCTTGTAACAATAGCACTACAATGTTGCATACTATCATCATCCTCAAAACTCACCGGCCTCTTCTTAGTAACCATATCTTTCATGAACTTGGCATAACCTGGCATTTGTTCAAGAGCTTCTATCAAAGGGACATTGATGGAAAGCTGTTTCAAGATAGTAATAAAACGCCGGTATTTGCCATCCTCGGTCTTCTTCACCAATCTTTGTGGGAATAGTGGTGGTGGTCTAGGAACGGGGGTCACCTTTTGGGGCATCTCTGCTTCTTTCACTGCTACATTTACCAACTCACCACTAGCTTCTACTACCTCATCTTCTCTTCTCACCTCGTCTTCAACGCCAGATGGCATAGGTGGATCCACGGTTTGATTACACCCTCGAGTAGTGACTGCCATACAATGTCCATCATTTTTTGGATTTTGGAAAGTGTTGCTTGGAAGAGTACCCGATTGACGTGGGTTCACAGTAGAAGACAATTGGGCTATTTGCAACTCAAGATGCTTGATTGATATTGCATGTGTATCCACCTTTTGCCCAATATTAGCTAAATCACCTCTCAACTCTTTGGCGTGCTCATCACTCGCGTCGAACCTCCTCATCATCTTTTGTAACATGTACTCAACTCGTGCCATACTACTTCCACCATCCCTAGGATCAACTTCCTGATTTTGAGGTGTAACATAGGGCCCACTCCGATCGTTTCTGTTACCATAGTTACCCCGATTGAAGTTGTTGTCGCGGTTGTAGTTTCCATATCGAACATAGTGACCCTCTCAGTTGTAGTTTCCATAGTTCCAACCTTGATTTCCTTGATCTTGGCGCCAATTCTCCTGATTGGATCCTTGGGCGTTTGGTCGAAAACCCCTTGTCTGCTCATTCACTGCATAAGAATCTTCGTAGTAGTAGAAGTCATCCGCTGGCGGTGGTGGTTTAGCCAAATAATTCACCGCATTTACTTTCTCCGCACCCCCGGTGACATGTTTAAACACACACCCAAGCTCAGTTCTCATTTGAGACATATCTTCACGGATCTCATCTGCGGCTGGGTTGTGTGCAGCTTGTACCGCAAAAGTGTTTCTCCCAGTATCCGACTTCCTTGTGCTCTAACCTTTATTATTTCGGCAGATTTTCTCTATCTTCTCGGCAATCTCTGCATGAATACACTCCCCATAAGAACCACCCACAATCGTATCAAGCACTGCTTTACTATTATCATCTTGGCCCCGATAGAAGTACTATTTCAATGACTCATCGTCAATGCAGTGGTTTGGGACACCTCTCAAAAATGAGGTGAACCTATCCCAAGAACTACTTACTGACTCCCTAGGTAATGCCACAAAGTTGTTCACCCTATCTTTGTGGTTGAGCTTCTTAGACACCGGATAGTAACGCGCTAGGAACACATCCCTTAACTGGTTCCAATTATAGATCGAGTTATAGGAGAACTCAGTAAACCATATAGCAGCCTCTCCAGTTAGTGAGAGAGGGAACACTCTTAACCCGATGACATCCATGTCCAAATTAGGCCTCCCTACACAACTCTTACACACCGACCTCAATTTGGCGATGTGAGCATGAGGATCCTCAGATGGTATCCCCAAAAACAAAGCTCTTGCGGTGAGCATCTAATCAAGCTACTAGTTACCACGAAAGTATGCCCATGTGGTAGAGGATGTAGGACAAGTGGCCCATCAGATTCAGTGATGTTAACATTGCCCCTATAGTACTCTTGGGGTCATGGGGCGGGAGGTTGCCTCCTCAGATCACCTTCACGAGGGTTCTCCACTATCACTTGATTATGAGTATCAACCGGCGGAGGAAGTTGACGGTTGATCCCATCACCAAGATTAGCAGGATTGTGTGGATCGTTCATTCTGCGGAGTGTACGGTTTAGTTCTGGATCAAATGGAAGTATTGGTTCTCCTCGACTCCGTGTACTTGGCATACACTAGAGTTAGACCTGAGAGAGACAAAAACAAAAAGAAAAAGTAAAATTAGGAAATTGTTGACTAAAATTCGGTAATGTGCTTAAAGTTAATCTAAAAGTCAATTGGTCCGGCAGCGGCGCCAAAATTTGATACGCTCAAATTACACTTCTTTACAGAAGTATAAGCGGTCGTATCAAGTAAAGAATCCAAAAAGTAGGTGGGGTCGATCCCACGAGAAAAATAGTTTAGAATTAACTGCAATATACTATTACATCTATTTAGTCAAGTACTTTCCAAAAACAATTAATTAAAGGGGGGCGGGGTTGTGAAACAAAAGTATTCAATTATTTCTAAGTAAAATAACTAGCAAGATTAAAACTTTGATGTTTATCAAGTGATGAGAGAAACTAGGGTGTAAGTGTTCCCCATAAGTTCATAACTCGGTAACCCTAGCTATAACAATTATTTCATAGTGTCTTGCATGCAAAGTGATAAGTTATGTTTCTCTAAATCGTTGGTCCGGCATTTAGAGAATTTCACCACATACCTTGGTCCGGCTACGTGTGTCTAAGTTACTAAACCTTACATTTACCTCATATTAAGCATCATATTCGATGTTTGGCTTAGTTAATACTTCGCACCAATTCAAACTAGCCTATTAGATAGTGTCCACTAAATCTATGTTGATAATTCTTTTCCTATTAACTATCCCCTTGGTCCGGCAAGTAGAAATAGGGCAAGTTCTAACGCGTGCACTCGTTAAAAATACTTCTAAACGAAATAATTATCAATACATGCAAGAATTTATTCTAGAATTGTTATTTAGCTAGTTTTACCTTGTTAAACACCCATGGTTCACATAATCCTAGTTGTGGATTTAGTTACCCATGCTTAGAAATACACGATTCATGATTGTTAAACAAGAATTCATGTACTTACTTTGACAAGTTTGAAGAAAATCCAAAAATCACACTTGAAATAACAAAATTTACTTGATAATCGATTCCGAAAACTTGAATAAATTGCTAAATTGCAAAGTCAAAGCTCCAAGAACAAAAGTATGAAAAATAATAAAAAGTCTAACCGCAAAAACGAGGTTTTTAACCCTATTTATAATAACAAATTCCTAAATTAAAAGGAGTTCAAAATAAGGAAAGTATGCCCAGAAAACACGGCTTCAGTCGACGACCCCACAGACGGTCTGTCGATGGAACGACAGACCGTCGACTGCCTTCGTGGGTCCACACTTAGCTTTTTCTTCAGCCTTCATTTTTGCATCTTCTCTCATCCAATTGACGGACCAACAGCACGGTCCGTCATCTCACTTACGGCCCGTTGATGCCTCCGTCGTTTCATACTTAGTGATTTCTTCAACATCGGGTATTGGGACTAATCTCTGTTCTGATCGACGGTTTGCCGGGACGTTGAATGCACCTAAACTCTTCGACCTTGCCTCAATACCACATTATAGATTAATTTAGGACCTTAGACCATCATGACAATCATGTTAGGCTCTAGTTCACCTAAGTCATTTTCGGGACCTTAAAGCCTTCCAGTTCCATGATGCTTCTTCATCAAATTCAACATCACGACTCACCACCACCTTGTTATTGCTTGGATTTTACAATTTATAGCCTTTTGAACTCATTTCATAGACAACAAACACATACTTGACACTACGATCGTCAATTTTAGCTCTCCCTTGATGTGGAACATGAGCATAAGGTATGATCCCAAATATTCTCAAGTGCTTAACACTTGGCTTTCTTCCGCTCCATGCTTCTTGAGGTGTTTGATCTCGTACATATTTTGTTGGAGATCGGTTGCTCTAATTGTCACATCCGGGTTTACCCCCTAGACGTAACCGGCGTCGTCTCGGAGGACTAAGACAAGCCCCTTAGCTTCGTCATAGCATTCATCGACTAAAAATCAGAAAGAATTAAAACTTTTTATCTAAAACTACTCGAAGGTTTACATAGACCTCTACATACACATATTTATATATATCAAGTATACATAGACTTATTCATATACGAAGATTACTTAGTCTTCTACTTTTACTTCATACACTTATATATTAAAATAATAGTCATAAAACCGTCTCATCTCATAAACCATCTATCGATTACAATAAGTCTTGGGCATAGCCCTACATCAAATGAAAGAAGCCGCATATAGGCTGTCTACTACATCGTCTCAAGAGAATAACAGAGTCAACATAGAATCATAGTAACTACACATCATAAAAGAGAGATGTTGGCCACGTCCTCGAGAGAGTGAGGACCTACCACTTGGATGGCAAAATACCCAAGTCGTCCTTCCTAGCAATTTGGATCAAGCTCAACGACCCGAACCTAACATGTTTGGGAAAAGGGAAAGAAAAGGGATTAGTACTCCACATGTACTAAGTATGAAATCTCATATACAATTACCAATCAAATATATTTAGATAGGGACATTTATGAAAACATAATAGACTACATATACCATTAAACCATAGCAAAGCAAAGCATACTAATGATAACCTTCAATAAGTCACAAGTGCAATGATCAAGTAAAATTACCATGTCTCCTACTCAATCAAGTAACCTACCAAGACTACAATTAGCAATTTGCTTACCAACATACTATTCATGTCATGATACATCCTTCTTCAAGCAAAGACAACAACATTATATTCACAAGCATGTTATTCAACATACAACCCATTTACATCATACCATCGTTTTACATGCATAATGTTGACCTCTCAAAGTTGCTATCAAGGAAAACTAGTGCAAGGAGTAGGTAGAGTCCCATACCCCTACCTAAGCTATAGCCAACCTCTCAAGTTACTTTGATTAGCCTAATCTTATTCATTCATTTTAGTTTAGGGAACATTTGCCTTAACCGACATAGACCACATAATCGAATGTGGAATCCGGTGTCATGAAACCTTACACCGATGGAAGGTGGTCTACCGTCCAAGGTAGAACCTAACGTGAACATAGCTATCTAGGTGGATCCACTAGCTAGTATCCTATGGTGGCAACATAGTTCAAGAACTAAGAGGTAGATATCCCTATTTATACCATTTGGTAATATGGGCCGCTCCTCATGGAAATCCCTTAAAGTGACACATCCCTCAAACATGGGAGTTATCGTCACATGGGCAAACTTCTAGGATGAATCTTTCCTTTTTAGGGACAAGTCATCACCTCCCATTGTCAAGTTCGCTCGGTGCTAAGCTAAGTTCCCTTTTTTAGACGAGTCTTTAACCTTTATTAACCATCTTAACTTAGTTAGATAGTAGGGTCAAGCCCTTTGCATAACCATCATTATAGCTCAATAAGAATTGTATGAGAATTAGTCCTTTCATTAACAATTCTATAGGTGAAGTTAACCCTCGTACATCTCATCATAATAGGGCACATCGTACAACTTCCCTATATTACATTACACCTAGCAACCTCACAACCAACCTAAGCATATAAGTTCATGTATCATATTAACCTATCCCATCAATCAAAGCATACTTCAACATAACATTATCACTTGATGACAATTAACCATACTTTGAAGTAAAGGCTAGGATCATCAAGACTTACCAATACTCCTCCATAGTCCATCAATAAAGGCCTTACCTTCAACCCATAGATCAACCTATCTTAGATCCTCACATCAATGTAATTCAATAATAAATCACTAGAACTAATCCAAGAGAAGCACTATACTATGAAGCAATACTACATCAAAGCTTAGTAACATGATCTCAAGTGTATCTTCTTAACTTAGATTCAATATTCAAGAACATAGGTTTGAAGAACTTCAATTCATCATCATAGACCCATATTCAATGCAATGACAATCATTAAAGACCATTTAACTAATTATGAGATCAATTATATCAAACGGAACCCAATCCATATCAGTTTTACACTTAGGGTTAAGGGTTAGGGTCATCACCCACAATCTAGATCAAACTACATCAATTCACCATAATCAAGTTACAATTTATGATAATCTATTCATTCTAACCCAAAGAATGCATAATTAACTCAATTCACATGATCAAATTCGGATTTGGATGAAACCCATAAGAAACTCAACTTTTTGGAAAAAGCTTTGAAGGAACCCTTTGAGGAAAGAATCTCAAAGGTGAATTAGATCCCATACCTGAAGGTTTGATGACGTTTTGAATGGTGAATTTCGTGCTAAATCAACCCCCAATGATCTCTCCAAGTTGATCTCCAATGGTGTCTTCCAATAGAGAGAGAAAGTAGAGAAAAGGAAGAGAGTTTTGTTTTTGAGAGAGTCATTAGGCTAATGAGGGTTGGGGTATTTATAGTAGGGTCTTAATTCACTTAATTAGTCTTCCCTTAATCCCCTAATTACCCCTAAGACACTTAATTAATTAATTAACTAAAACTAACTTTCTGAAAACTGTCACAGAACCTCCACGACGGTTCCACGACGACGGACCGTCGTGGCCGTGACGGACTGGCTTCCCTCCGTCCTGCACATCGGTCACACTGGTCAGAGACTTGTGCAGGCGGAGGCTTTCTCCCCAAGCGCTAAGGCTGGCATGACGGAGGCCTCGACGCCCCGTCGCGCCTGTGACGCCCCGCCATGGGGTCCGTCATGCCCTGCTGCTTCAAGGGTCCTCCTTGAGGGTCCTTGTTTGGTCCTTGGGGAGTCGTACCCTGACTTTTCCAGCATGAAACCATCCCACACAATATTTTACACCTATGGTTACAACCGTTTACCAAATTCCGACTCTTCAACTTGGTTAAATTAAAAGGACACTCTAGCCCTCTTATGAACCAATTTGCCGGACGTTTAAGAGTTTCGGTTCCAACACCACTTCAAAGACTCTAAATATGCCTAATTGGCTAGGAACACTGGTTTAGATCCTAAGGAGCCCATTTAAGTCTTATCACATGACCTCGATATTCAAAATGTTACATTATCCCCCCCTTAGGAACATTCGTCCCCGAATGACACCAAACACTCTTAAAAAGAGGGAGTAGACTCAAGACTAGCAGCTCAACCAATTCACAATATTCCGTTAGCATGAACTATATTATTTCATAAAAAGAATACTTCCAAACATCAAGTTACCATACATGATCTCAACATTTCTTCATGAGGTCTTCTCCTTTTTCCTATAGGCATGAGCTCAATCATTTATTACTCAAATCAAATAGTATAAAGTTCATTTTATCAATATGCTCAATACAATATCAGCAAGGATTAACCATACCCTAAATCACAAAACATGACTCAAATATGCAAGAAACAAGATAACTTCCAATTTATCTAAGGTCACCTTAGAGTGACTCCATTTTTAGAAGTCTCCAAAACTAGGAGTTTTGCGAAGTTTCACAAAAACATCAGAGATTCACAATATCTAACGTATTTATATCATTAGAGAGAGATACTAACCTTAAACATCAAAAAGATGAGGATAACGGGTTTTTATGTCGGCCTCCGCCTCCCATGTTGCACCCTCTACTAGGTGGTTCCTCCATAACACCTTTACGGAAGCTACCTCTTTGTTCCTCAACTTTTCACTTGCCTATCAAGGACTTGAACCGGAACCTCCTCATAAGAGAGGTTATCCTTGACTCCGAGGCCTTCAAGAGGAAGAATTGACTCGGGATTCCCGACACACTTCTTCAACATGGAGACATGGAAGACCGGATGAACCAAAGCTAGCTCATCAGGTAATCTTAAACGATAGGCAACTTTACCAACCCTTTCCAAAATCTCATAAGGGCCTACATATCGAGGGCTCAACTTCCCTTTCTTGCCAAATCTTACCACTCCCTTCATAGGTGAAATTTTCAAATACACCTTATCACCCTCTTCTAACTCCAAGTCCCTTCTTCTATTATCGGCATAGGACTTTTGTCGACTATAGGCTGTTTGCAACCTATTTCTTATGATATGTACATTCTCCAATGTCTTGTAAATCAAGTCGGGACCGAATATCGATGACTCACCTACTTCAAACCATCCTATAAGGGACCTACACCTCCTTCCATACAAGGCTTCATAGGGAGCCATGGAGATGGACGAATGGAAACTATTATTATATGCAAACTCCACCAACGGTAAATGCTTATCCCAACTCCCTTTAAAATCAATGATGCAAGATCTAAGCATATTCTCAAGAGTTTGAATCGTGCGTTCCGCTTGACCATCCGTTTGAGGATGGAAGGCGGTACTTAATTTTACTTTAGTACCCAAACCTTTTTGAAACGACTTCCAAAATCTAGATGTGAATTGTGCACCTCTATCCGAAATGATGGATAACGGAATACCATGACGACACACAATCTCATCTATGAAAATCTTCGCATAATTTTCCGCCGAATACGTAGATTTGACGGGGATAAAGTGAGCGGACTTAGTCAATCTATCAACAATCACCCATATAGAATCAAATGACTTTTGAGTCTGAGGCAACCCTACTACGAAATCCATATTAAACTTCCCATTTCCAAGTAGGAATTTGGATCTCCTGTAGTAAGCCACCCGGCTTTTGATGTTCCGCCTTCACTTGTTGACAATTCGGACATTTAGCAACAAATTCCACTATATCCTTCTTCAAACCTTCCCACCAATATATTTCTCGAAGGTCATGATACATCTTTGTAGAACCGGGATGGATAGAATAGTGGGATCCATGGGCTTCATCAAGGATCCGATCCCTCAATCCATCCACATCAGGAACACACAACCTCCCTTGATACCTCAATACATTGTCTTCTCCTAAGGAGAATGACTCGTTCGTCTTGCCAAGAACCGATTCCTTTAACTCCATCAATAGTTAATCAAGGTGTTGTTTGGACTTCACCTCAACCACCAATGATGACTCGGAGCTATGATGAACCGTGGTACCTCCATTTAGCGAACTCACCAATCGCACTCCCAATCTAGTCAAACGATGAACATCTTTTACTAGATCTTTCTTGTCTTCTTCGATATGAGACACACTACCCATAGTCATACGGCTTAAAGCATCCGCCACCACATTTGCCTTGCTGGGATGATATAGGACACTCATATCATAATCTTTCAACAACTCTAACCACCTTCTTTGTCAAAGATTCAAATCTTTTTGCGTAAACACATATTGAAGGCTCTTATGATCAGTGAAAACATCCACATGAACACCATACAAGTAGTGTCTCCATATTTTTAAAGCAAACACCACGGCCGCTAACTCAAGGTCATGAGTAGGATAATTTCTCTCATGCACCTTAAGTTGCCGCGAAGCATAGGCAATCACCTTTCCATTTTGCATAAGCACACACCCCAACCCTACGCGGGATGCATTATTCATCTCCTATAACCAAAACACAAGGTTCAGGCGAAAGCATATACGACGTACATTCTAGGGGCACGATATGGATTTCCAACAATGAGAATGATTCCTAATCACCAAATAAGTTCCTATTCATAAGTGTGGCGCGCTTCACAACTATGAATACAAACTTAAATAACGTGGTTGAGAGAGAGACGTTAACATCAAGGATATTCAACCTCATGCTCTGATACCAAGTTTGTCACATCCGGGTTTACCCCCTAGACGTAACCGGCATCGTCGTTCTCTTGGAGGACTAAGACAAGCCCCTTAGCTTCATCATAGCATTCATCGACTAAAAATCAGAAAGAATTAAAACTTTTTATCTAAAACTACTAGGAGGTTTACATAGACCTCTACATACACATATTTATATATATCAAGTATACACAGACTTGTTCATATATGAAGATTACTTAGTCTTCTACTTTTACTTCATACACTTATATATTTAGAAAATAATAGTCATAAAACTGTCTCATCTCATAAACCATCTATCGATTACAATAAGTCTTGGGCATAGCCCTACATCAAATGAAAGAAGTCGCATATAGGCTGTCTACTACATCTTGTCAAGAGAATAACAGAGTCAACATAGAATCATAGTAACTACACATCATAAAAGAGAGATGTTGGCCACGTCCTCGAGAGAGTGAGGACCTACCACTTTGATGGCAAAATACCCAAGTCTTCCTTCCTAGCAATTTGGATCAAGCTCAACGACCCGAACCTAAAATGTTTGGGAAAAGGGAAAGAAAAGGGATTAGTACTCCACATGTACTAAGTATGAAATCTCATATACAATTACCAATCAAATATATTTAGATAGGGACATTTATGAAAACATAATAGACTACATATACCATTAAACCATAGCAAAGCAAAGCATACTAATGATAACCTTCAATAAGTCACAAGTGCAATGATCAAGTAAAATTACCATGTCTCCTACTCAATCAAGTAACCTACCAAGACTACAATTAGCAATTTGCTTACCAACATACTATTCATGCCATGATACATCCTTCTTCAAGCAAAGACAACAACATTATATTCACAAGCATGTTATTCAACATACAACACATTTACATCATACCATCGTTTTACATGCATAATGTTGACCTCTCAAAGTTCCTATCAAGGCAAACTAGTGCAAGGCGTAGGTAGAGTCCCATACCCCTACCTAAGCTATAGCCAACCTCTCAAGTTACTTTGATTAGCCTAATCTTATTCATTCATTTTAGTTTAGGGAACATTTGCCTTAACCGACATAGACCACATAATCGAATGTGGAATACGGTGTCATGAAACCTTACACCGATGGAAGGTGGTCTACCGGCCAAGGTAGAACCTAACGTGAACATAGCTATCTAGGTGGATCCACTAGCTAGTATCCTATGGTGGCAACATAGTTCAAGAACTAAGAGGTAGATATCCCTATTTATACCATTTGGTAATATGGGCCGCTCCTCATGGGAATCCCTTAAAGTGACACATCCCTCAAACATGGGAGTTATCGTCACATGGGCAAACTTCTAGGATGAATCTTTCCTTTTTAGGGACAAGTCATCACCTCCCATTGTCAAGTTCGCTCGGTGCTAAGCTAAGTTCCCTTTTTTAGACGAGTCTTTAACCTTTATTAACCATCTTAACTTAGTTAGATAGTAGGGTCAAGCCCTTTGCATAACCATCATTATAGCTCAATAAGAATTGTATGAGAATTAGTCCTTTCATTAACAATTCATATAGGTGAAGTTAACCCTCGTACATCTCATCATAATAGGGCACATCGTACAACTTCCCTATATTACATTACACCTAGCAACCTCACAACCAACCTAAGCATATAAGTTCATGTATCATATTAACCTATCCCATCAATCAAAGCATACTTCATCATAACATTATCACTTGATGACAATTAACCATACTTTGAAGTAAAGGCTAGGATCATCAAGACTTACCAATACTCCTCCATAGTCCATCAATAAAGGCCTTACCATCAACCCATAGATCAACCAATCTTAGATCCTCACATCAATGTAATTCAATAATAAATCACTAGAACTAATCAACGAGAAGCACTATACTATGAAGCAATACTACATCAAAGCTTAGTTACATGATCTCAAGTGTATCTTCTTAACTTAGATTTAATATTCAAGAACATAGGTTTGAAGAACTTCAATTCATCATAATAGACCCATATTCAATGCAATGACAATCATTAAAGACCATTTAACTAATTATGAGATCAATTCTATCAAACGCAACCCAATCCATTTCAGTTTTACACTTAGGGTTAAGGGTTAGGGTCATCACCCACAATCTAGATCAAACTACATCAATTCACCATAATCAAGTTACAATATATGATAATATATTCATTCTAACCCAAAGAATGCATAATTAACTCAATTCACATGATCAAATTCGGATTTGGATGAAACCCATAAGAAACTCAATTTTTTGGAAAAAGCTTTGAAGGAACCCTTTGAGGAAAGAATCTCAAAGGTGAATTAGATCCCATACCTGAAGGTTTGATGACGTTTTGAATGGTGAATTTCGTGCTAAATCAACCCCCAATGATCTCTCCAAGTTGATCTCCAATGGTGTCTTCCAATAGAGAGAGAAAGTAGAGAGAAGGAAGAGAGTTTTGTTTTTGAGAGAGTCATTAGGCTAATGAGGGTTGGGGTATTCATAGCAGGGTCTTAATTCACTTAATTAGTCTTCCCTTAAACCCCTAATTACCCCTAAGACACTTAATTAATTAATTAACTAAAACTAACTTTCTGAAAACTGTCACAGAACCTCCACGACGGTTCCACGACGACGGACCGTCGTGGCCGTGATGGACTGGCTTCCCTCCATCCTGCACATCTGTCACGCTGGTCAGAGACTTGTGCAGGCGGAGGCTTTCTCCCCAAGAGCTAAGGCTGGCATGACGGAGGCCTCGACGCCCCGTCGCGCCTGTGACGCCCTGCCATGGGGTCCATCATGCCCTGCTGATTCAAGGGTCCTCCTCCAGGGTCCTTGTTTGGTCCTTGGGGAGTCGTACCCTGACTTTTCCAGCATGAAACCATCCCACACAATATTTTACACCTATGGTTACAACCGTTTACCGAATTCCAACTCTTCAACTTGGTTAAATTAAAAGGACACTCTAGCCCTCTTATGAACCAATTTGCCGGACGTTTAAGAGTTTCGGTTCCAACACCACTTCAAAGACTCTAAATATGGCTAATTGGCTAGGAACACTGGATTAGATCCTAAGGAGCCCATTTAAGTCTTATCACATGACCTCGATATTTCAAAATGTTACACTAATAAACTGCACAAGAAACCACTCCAGCCCAAAAGTCTTTTGGTAGATGTTTAGCTTTCAACATACATCTAGCCATATTAAGAATTGTTCTATTCTTTGTTTCTGCAAGTCCATTTTGTTGGGGCGAGTAAGGTACCGTTAGAGGGCGACGAATTCCATGAGATTGAAAAAAGTCATTAAATTCTTTTGAAGTGAATTAGTCTCCTCTATCTGATCTTAGTGTTTTTATTTCATAGTCACTTTCTTTTTCTACAAGTGCTTTGAAATTTTCAAAGGCAACAAAAACTTCAGATTTTAGCTTCAAGAAGTATACCCAAGTCTTTCTACTAAAATCATCAATAAAGAGCAAGAAGTATTTATTTTACCAAAAGAAGGTGGATCGATTGGACCACACACATCAGTGTGTACAAGTTGAAGTGGCTTAATTGTTCTTGATGTAGTCTCATTTGGAAAACTCCTCCTTGCATGTTTTCCAAGAAGACAAGCTTCAACAATTGATTTGGATGGTTGATTGACTGTATCCCGTCCACCATGCAATTTAAAGTTCAAGTGCCCACATCTCATATGCCAACACCATGAATCATCTTGCACATTGGTTTTCAAACACTTTGCATCGATAGTTTGAAGATGCAAAGGAAACAACCTATTCTTTGCCATATGAACTTTAGAAATCAAGTTGTTACTTGAATCTCTTAGCCAAAGCTGCATATTTTTCATATGAATATCATATCCTTTTTCAAGAAGTTGACCCAAACTCAAAATATTACTTTTAAATTTGGGCACATAATAAACATTGGTAATCAATTTATGACCACCATCTTTATAGGATATCAGCATCGTACCTATCCCTTCAATCTGAATCTTTGATGTATCTCCAAAAGACACATTACCTCTCACCGTCTTCTTTATCTCCACAAATTTATCTTTGTGGCCACACATATGATTGCTTGCTCCATTGTCAAGATACCATGAGATGCAATCATCTTTATCTTCTTCGTTGAGTGTTAATAACAGAGTTGACTCATCTTCATCTTTGTTGTTGTCAACAAGATTAACTTTCTCTTCAATATTACTACGACACTCCCAAGAGTAATGTCCCATTTTATGACAGTTATAACACTCAATTTTAGATTTTTCATACCTCATTTCATTTGTAACTTGATAGGCTCCACGTCCTCTGCCTCCTCGTTTACCACGACCACGACCTCTGAATAACTGGTGACCTTTATCTTCATTGTTGAAATGATTGGTATAACTTCTTCCTCTTCCTCGACCTCCACGGCCTCTCCATTGTCCATTTCCTTTGTAACATTTCTCATCTTCAACTCCTTTGAAGGAAGCATGGGTTTTATGAAATTGGACTAGTGGCTCTTCTTTTCTCCTTTTGATTTTCTCTTCATGGGATAGTAAAGAACCTTCCAATTGTTCTACCGTCATAGAGTCTAAATCTTTAGACTCCTCAATATCACACACCACATAATTAAATTTAGGTGTTAAATAACGAAGGATCTTTTCTACCGCACGCACATCATCTACTTCCTCCCCGTATCTTCTTGGTTGATTTACAACAACCATCATTCTTGAAAAGAAATCCGAAATGGATTCGGATTCTTTCATATTTAAAACTTCAAAATCAGCCCTTAGAGATTGAAGTTATATCTTCTTTACTTTATAAACTCCTTGGAGAGAACTTTATAAAATCTCCCACGCTTCATTTGAGGTGGTTGCATCAGCCACCTTCTCAGACATGTCATCATCCAAACATTGATGGATAAGAGTGAGGGCATGTTGATATTTCTTTCTTGTCTTTAACAAGACCTCCTTTTCATTTGAGGGCAAATTTTTCTCATTTGCGGGTTTTATATACCCTTTGTCTACAATATCCCAAACATCTTGAGAGCCAAGAATAGCTTTCATTCGTAGACACCATTTTTCATAATTTTCTGTTGTGAGACGGGGGTATTGAAAGGACAACATACTATTATTTGTCATGGCTCTAATACCACGTTATTGGACATAAGGATAATCACACTGAGGATAATGTCAAACTAAATAGCAATAGGAAGAGAGTAACACCGACACCAAATATTAAAATGGGTAAATATGATATCCGAATAAGTAATACAAAAATATTGATGAAAAACTTCGTAGTATCAAAAGACTACTACTCAACACTCTTTTATTTCTTACAACTCACAAAAAAATTACTTGCACACTATTTTCTCACAAATTAAGAAGTAGCTTGTGGATTACTCGATCTACTCTCTATTGCTTCTCTATTTTTGGTGTGTCTTCAAGTGTTCAATTACTACTGTAACGCCCTAAAACGAACTAAGGTGAACTAGATCTTAGTAATGGTTTCTTGAGTTCGTTTTAAGATAAATTGAGTTATGTTGATGTTCTTAGGCAGTGTGTAAAGTTTGGTTAAGTTTGGAGGTCAAACGACCAAGAGCGTCCATGACGTTCGGAAGATATGCCTTAGAAAGTACTTGTGTGTCTTGATGTGTTTGAGTGAGTTTTACGTGTTCGTTTTGTTTGAAACTAGTATGAGATATTCCTAAGACCTAGATGACTTAGTTTAGGGGTTTAACTTCCGGGAATGACCCAACCTAGGATCCACAAGGGGCCCTAGAGAAGGGACCAAGAGAAGGACCCAAAACTGCCTTGGCAGTGTCCACCAACGAGGGCAAACGACGGCCAGTGGTCCAACCACCAGCCCGTAGACTTGACCCGTCAATTGGACCTGCAAGGTAGGTTTTCCAGGCTCCAAATTGACATAAGTATCAAACCACGAGACCCACCAACGGACCGTTGATGGACAGACGGTCCGTTGGCTTGCAACCGTCTATTGAAGCTTGCCAAAAGTTGTCTTTTCCTGTGAAGGCTTGGGGTGTTTTGTAAATTCACCCCAAGTCTTTTATGAACCTAGGAATTTATTTTTAGCGTTTATTAGGTATATTAAAGTGTTTTAAACCCTAAAACCTAATTTTAGACGTCACTTCCTAAAACCCCAAAACCCCTCTCCCTTAGATAACTCTCTCAAGTCACCATTAGAGCTAAAACTCAAGAAGAGCTAGGAGGGCTGGTTTGGAAGTGGTTCTTCACCAAAATTAGTAGGTATTATTGCATTGAGGTATGGTATCCATCCTTTAACTCTCTTCCATTCAAGGAGTCCTTTCTAATGGATTTTCAAAAAGGGTTTTCAACCCTAGTTTCTTCTATCTTCAATTCTAAATACGGGTCTTGCATGAAAATGTTTATAATGACTTAATAATAATGTTTATAATGTTAGTTGATGATTTTAAGGTGAAAACTTCAATGAAATCACGTTAAATCTTTTCACCAAAATTTGGCTTAAGAAATGGGTTAAATGAGCATGAATTGGTGGTCTTTGAGCTTTGTTTTCTTATGGTTGATATTGTTGTTTACCTACTGCCCTAAGGGCTATATTATGATGAAATATTGATTAAAATTTTATAGGTGATGGAAGCTTGTATTAAAGGGTAAGTTGGTTGCGTTGTTTAAGCTTTAATTATGAAATGCTTTTGAGTGGTATGGTCCTTCTTCTGGTGGCGGTGTTTACTTGATTAACTCGATTTTACTTAGTATGTATTGTGAGTGTGGATTTGAAGGCCTAATATGTTAAATGAAGTGATAATGAAAATGGTTCTTTTATTGTGTTTTTGTGAAGCTTGAATTGCATGTTTGACTTAGATTATGCCTAAATGAAGTATATGATTATGTGAAGCATGTAAAGTGTGTGGTTTGATGAATGAAGGTCTAAATCATGTATAGAAGTTAATGTAAATGAAATGATGTTTATATGCAAGGTGTGCTCATATGTACACACACACTTAAATAAATGTATGAAGCTAAGTTGAGTAAAAAGGGGAGTTTTGGGGTGAACACTCTTCGTGAGTTGAGATGAAGTATTTAGTAGCAATCTCACTACATCCTAAGAGCTTTCTAAGATAGGTCAGAGGATGAATTCCCTTCGTGAGTTTAGATGTGGTGTTCACTAGTTATCCTTAACCTATATTATAAAATGTTGAGAATCCGTGGGGAATTATGCTTAGCACCGAGAGGATATGAAGAAGGGGTGGTTACACTTCGTGAGTAGAGATGTTGTATTCCAATGTACCTATTGAGATGAGTACTTCTCGTTAGTAGAGAATGAGTTACTTAGTAGCAATATTCTTATCCCTTAACTATGTGCCCGCATAGGTGCATCTATTGGAAAAGCCATGTAAAAGCTAAAAGAATGACCTTACTCTAGGTAAGTGAGGATCCCTTATCTGATAGGAGTTAATATCGGGATTCCATGTCTAGATATCATGGTCTATGTCGATTAAGCTAACCCCCACAAAAGTAATGAATGTGCTAAGTCTTCTAAAAGAGTGTGCTACTCAGGGTAGGTAGTGGTATGGGACACTATTTATCCATTGCACTAGGTAGGCATTCCTAAAGGGGAGTCTTGGTGAGTCTTATATGAATTGAATGAACTAAGTCTCCTAAAAGAACGTACTACTTAGGGTAGGTGGTGGTATGAGACGCTATCTATCCATTGCACTAGGTAGTACCTTCCGAAAGGGGAATCTTGGTGCCAATCCTTCTAAAAGAGTGTACTACTTAGGGTAGGTGGTGGAATGGGACACCATCTACTCATTTCACTAAGTAGGTATGCCGAAAGGGAAGTCATGGTGGTTTGTTGGGTGTTCTTCTAATGTCTTATGATTGAGTGGTGACTTGTTCTACCGAGTGGAGTAAGCCTATGGTGGGTAGTCTTAAGGATTCCCTTGGTGTGCATTGAAGGAGGTTTTTAGACGTTTCCTTCATGTCTTACCTTGGAGAGTCTTAGGATAACCTCGGTTAGGCAAACTTCTACGTAAATGAGTTCACTTCCTCATTGGCAATACCTTTGAAGTTCACTATTTATGGAGTTAAAATAGTTCACTGTAAAGTTATACTAGTTCACTGTAATTTTGGAGTAGTTTACTGTAAAGTGCTCTCTTTTGCTAAAATTATGGAAATCCTTCTCTAAGTGTTAAATGGTGTTTCTTATGTTGTTTTGCTTCTAAATTCATGAATTTTATAATTATTTGGCATGAAAGCTTATTTTACTAAAATGTCACTTTTTACATGATTTTTATAGATGTCATACTTAGTACATTGTTTTGTACTAACCCCATAATTTCCTATACTCTATAAGCATAGGTTTTTGGAAGCAAGGTTTAAGTCTAGAAGGAAAAGCTTGGGAAAGTTTCTCTCAAGACAAAGTATGTCCTCATCTATTTGAGGGCATAGTCCTTTTCTTAGTTTCTTTATTTAAAGACTTTTTTATGTATTTCTTTTACTGTAAAGGGCCGTGTCCATAAGATATTATGTCGTGTCTTAATTTTGGCTTGTGACGATGAGATTCTCTAAGTATTTATGAAAGATTTCCTTTTATTAATTTATTCGTGAAAAGTTTTAAATTCCGCACTACTGTTCATGTCTTATGTAATGAACGATAGTTAAAGGGCTTGTACAAGACCCCAAAGGGTTAGGTACGCCTTGTTGCAACCCAAGGGTTCTCCCTAGCTTCTACGGGGTGCTTTCAGGTCGTGAAAGACTTGGTATAAGAGCATAAGGTTATGGGAAATAGTTTAGGGTCTAAAAGTCTCACAAGTCACATCTAGTAGTATCTTGGTCATTGGTGTGAGTCGCGACACATCCATGGACAAGAGGCTATAGGATGATAGAAGTTTCAATTTCTTCTCTATTCTAATGTCGTGCCTTAGATTTGAGTTCTATAAGATTTCTTTTCTCAACCTCTTCTCTTTGTGTTTATAGGACATGAATACGAGAAAATCAACCGTTACAAGGGAGGAGGGAGGTGTATATAATGAGAGGATCCCTCCCCGTGTTGACCAAGTTACTATTGTTGGTATAGAGGTAGAAAATGAGGAGGTTCCCCTTCAAGAACCTCAAATGCCCCCGGAACCCCAAGAGCCTCAAGAGCCTCAAGTGCCTCCTATGCCTCAAGCTCCTTTTGTTGAAGGAGATATGACTAATGCGGAGTTGATGGCTGCGCTAATGAACTTAACCTAACTCATGATGGCTCAAGCTCATGTCGTCAATAATCACTTTGTTGCCCAAGCTAATCATGGAGATAGACCTCAACCTAATGCTAGTACTCCCGCTTCTAGAATTCGGGATTTCATGAGGCTGAACCCTCCTACTTTTCATGGCACTAAGGTGGATGAACATCCACAAGGTTTCATAGATGAGGTTTTCAAGGTGGTAGATGTTATGGGTGTGACCCCTAGGGAGAAAGCGGAGTTATCCGCTTACCAACTCAAGGAGGTGGCTCAAGTGTGGTATGAGCAATGGAGGGATCAAAGACCCTTAGAAAGATGTTCAGTTGATTGGGAGGAATTAAAAGAGGCCTTTATAGATAGGTTCTTTCCCCTAGAGTGGAGGGAGAAGAAGATGATTGAATTCATGAACCTTCATCAAGGGGGAATGAGTGTGCAAGAGTACTCTCTCAAATTCACCCAACTCTCTAAGTATGCCCCAACCATGGTAGCCAACCCTAGGGCTAGGATGAACAAATTTATGATGGGAGTGTATAGCTTGGTGGAGAAAGAGTGTCGTACGGAAATACTTCTTAATGACATGGATATTTTTAGGCTCATGGTATATGTACAACAAATTGAGGAGTCCAAAATTAGGGAGATAAGGCAAGATGATAAGAGGCTTAGGTCGGATGATTATATTCATCAAAAAGATAAGAAGAGGTTCTATCACCAAGATTCTTCCATGGGAAACAAGGATACGGCTCCAACAAAAATTTCCAAGGTGGTGGCCATACTTTTGAGAGGACTAGGTGTACTACTTGTGGGAAGCAACATTAGGGTAAGTGTCTTGCCGGAACAGATGGTTGTTTTAGTTGTGGTATCAAAGGCCACAAGATGAGGGATTGCCCTAGAATAAAAGCAAGAGGGAAATAGGTCAATCAAGCTTCCCTAGATCCCAATGCTCCAAAGAAGAACCCTTCCTATGGGATGGGAGCTTGGAAGGATAACTAATCCGGAGTTGGTAGTCCCGGTAAGTCTTAACCCTTTATAATTGTTGTTCTTATGTTATGAAATGAGTTTATATAGTTTTATTCTTCGTATGATCATGTCATCTTGATGAATTTCTCAAAGAATGGAGTTTTGAAAATTTTGACATGCTTAACAGTGATACAGTGAATGCTCACTGTAAAATTTCTCATTTTTGAAGAAAATTATTTTGTCTTGAATTGTAGTTCAATGTGTGCAAAAGTGTTGTATATGAGCATGTTTAATGTTGGAGAAGGTAGATCCTCCATAAAAGAAGGATAAGAATGAATTTTGAATTTGTGAAGTTTTGCAAGAGTTGCTTATGTTGCAAAGTGTGTGAAAGTGTGAATTTGTGCTCCTTGTTAGTTGATGCTTTGATTTTGAATGTTTTGATAATGATTGTAATGTGGTATGTGTTTCTAATTTAGTCCTTGATGGTCTTAGAGTTTTAGTGTCATTAGAGGACGAATGTTATTCCAAGTAGGGGAGAATGTAACGCCTTAAAACAAACTAAGGTGAACTAGAGCTTCGTAATGGTTTCTTGAGTTAGTTTTAAGTTATTTAGTTATATTGATGTCCTTAGGCAGTGTGTAAAGTTTGGTTAAGTTTGGAGGTCAAACGACCAAGAACGTCCATGACGTTCGGAAGATATGCCTTAGAAAGTACTTGTGTGTCTTGATGTGTTTGAGTGAGTTTTACGTGTTCATTTTTTTTTTTAATCTGGTGTGAGATAATCCTAATACCTAGATGACTTAGTTTAGGGGTTTAACGTCCAGGAACAACCCCGCCTATGACCCACAAGGGGCCCTAGAGAAGGGCCCAAGAGAAGGACCCAAAACTGCCTTGGCAGTGTCCACCAACAAGAGCAAACGACGGGCAGTGGTCCAACCAACGGCCCGTCGACTTGACCCATCGATTGGACCTTCAAGGTAGGTTTTCTAGGCTCTAAATGGATATAATTATAAAACCACAAGACCCACCAACGGACTGTTGATGGACAGACGGTTCGTTGGTTTGCAACCGTCTATTGAAGCCTGCCAAAAGCTGTCTTTTCCTGTGAAGGCTTGGGGTGTTTGGTAAATTCACCTCAAGTCTTTTATGAACCTAGGAAGTTATTTTAGGGTTTATTAGGTATATTAAAGTGTTTTAAACCCTAAGACCTAATTTTAGACCTCACTTCCTAAAACCCCAAAACCCCTCTCCCTTAGATCACTCTCTCAAGTCACCATTGGAGCTAAAACTCAAGAAGAGCTAGGAGGGCTGGTTTGGAAGTGGTTCTTCACCAAAATTATTGGGTCTTATTGCATTTAGGTATGGTATCCATCCTTGAACTCTCTTCCATTCTAGGAGTCCTTTCTAATGGATTTTCAAAAAGGGTTTTCAACCCTAGTTTCTTCTATCTTCAATTCTAAATACGGGTCTTGCATGAAAATATTTATAATGACTTAATAATGATGTTTATAGTGTTAGTTGATGATTTTAAGGTGAAACTTCAATGAAATCATGTTAAAGCTTTTTACCAAATTTGGCTTAAGAAATGGATTAAATGAGCATGAATTGGTGGTCTTTTAGCTTTGATTTCTTATGGTTGATATTGTTGTTTACCTACTGCCCTAAGGGCTATATTATGATGAACTACTGAGTAAAATTTTATAGGTGATGGAAGCTTGTATTAAAGGATAAGTTGGTTGCGTTGTTTAAGCTTTAATTATGAAATGCTCTTGAGCGGTATGGTCCACCTTCTTGGTGGCGGTGTTTACTTGATTAACTCGATTTTACTTATTATGTATTGTAAGTGTGTATTTTAAGGCCTAATATGTGAAATGAAGTGATAATGAAGATGGTTCTTTTATTGTGTTTTGTGAAGATTGAATTGCATGTTTGACTTAGATTATGCCTAAATGAAGTATATGATTATGTGAAGCATGTAAAGTGTGTGGTTTGATGAATGAAGGTCTAAAGCATGTATAGAAGTTAATGTAAATGAAATTATGTTTATATGCAAGGTGTGCTCACGTGTACACGCACACACTTAAATGAACGTATGAAGATAAGTTGAGTAAAAAGGGGAGTTTTGGGGTGAACACTCTTCGTGAGTTGAGATGAAGTGTTTAGTAGCAACCTCACTACATCCTAAGAGATTTCTAAGATAGGTCGGAGGATGAATACCCATCGTGAGTTGAGATGTGGTGTTCATTAGTTATCCTTAACCTATATTATAAAATGTTGAGAATCCGTGGGGAATTATGCTTAGCACCGAGATGATATGAAGAAGGGGTGGTTACACTTCGTGAGTTGAGATGTTATATTCCAATGTACCTCTGGAGATGAGTACTCCTCGTTAGTAGAGAATGATTTACTTAGTATCAATCTCCTTATTCCTTAACTATGTGCCCGCATAGGTGTAGCTATTGGGAAAGCCATGTAAAAGCTAAAAGAATGACCTTACTCTAGGCAAGTGACGATCCCTCATCCGATAGGGGTTAATATCGGGATTCCATGTCTAGCTCTCATGGTCTATGTCGGTTAAGCTAACCCCCACAAAAGTAATGAATGTGCTAAGTCTTCTAAAAGAGTGTGCTACTTAGGGTAGGAAGTGGAATGGGGTGCTATTTATCCATTGTACTAGGTAGGCATTCCGAAAGGGGAGTCTTGGTGAGTCTTATATGAATTGAATGAACTAAGTCTTATAAAAGAACGTACTACTTAGTGTAGGTGGTGGTATGGGACGCTATATATTCATTGCACTAGGTAGTACCTTCCGAAAGGGGAGTCTTGGTGCCAATCCTTCTAAAAGAGTGTACTACTTGGGGTAGGTGGTGGAATGGGACGTCATCTACTCATTCCACTAAGTAGGTATTCCGAAAGGGAAGTCTTGGTGGTTTGTTGACTGCTCCTATAATGTCTTGTGATTGAGTGGTGACTTATTCTCCCGAGTGGAGTAAGCCTATGGTGGGTAGTCTTAAGGATTCCCTTGGTGTGCATTGAAGGAGGTGTTTAGACGTTTCCTTCATGTCTTATCTTGGAGAGTCTTAGGATAACCTCGGTTAGGGAAACTTCTACGGAAATGAGTTCACTTCCTCATTGGCAATACCTTGGAAGTTCACTTTTTTTGGAGTCAAAATAGTTCACCGTAAAGTTATACTAGTTCACTGTAATTTTGGAGTAGTTTACTGTAAAGTGCTCTCTTTTGCTAAAATTATGGAAATCCTTCTCAATGTGTTAAATGATGTTTCTTATGTTGTTTTCCTTCTATATTCATGAATGTTATAATTATTTGGCATGAAAGCTTATTTTACTAAAATGTCCCTTTTTACATGATTTTTGCATATGCCATACTTAGTACATTGTTTTGTACTAACCCCATACTTTTCTATACTCTATAAGTATAGGTTTTTGGAATCAAGGTTGAAGTCTAGAAGGAAAATCTTGGGCAAGTTTCTCTCAAGACAAAGTATGTCCTCATATATTCGAGGGCATAGTCTTTTTCTTAGTTTCTTTATTTAAAGACTTTTTATGTATTTCTTTTAATGTAAAGGGCCGTGTCCCTAAGATATTATGTCGTGTCTTAAGTTTGGATTGTGACGATGAGATTCTCTAAATATTTATGAAAGATTTCCTTTTATTAATTTATTCGTGAAAAGTCTTAAATTGTGCACTACTTTTGATGTCTTATGTAATGAACGGTAATTAAAGGGCTTGTACAAGAACCCAAAGGGTCAAGTACGCCTTGTTACGACCCAAGGGTTCTCCCTAGCTTCTAGGGGGTGCTTTCGGGTTGTGACAACTACTCTATTTATAAAGTTTTTTGAACACTTGATTACATCAGTAATGACATAATGTGGTAGCCAATTTCCACAAAAAATGGCTGCCAAACTCTACCAAACTTATACCAAACTTTGACTACCTACTTCCACAAATGTGGTTACCAACTTTCACATTGGTGGCTACCTCATGGCTGCACACCTCATGGCTGTCTCTTTTTAGTTCAATGCTCCCGCTGGTTGCATTGATGTCAAAGACCTCAATCTCCCAGTTAGAGCCTCCAGTGAAGTTTCTGAAGGGTTGTCAAATTGGACCATCATATTCAAATGTACAATTAAAATTGAATGAAAGGATACCAATTTTTTTCTCGTAGAAAGTTTTCGATGAACTTTAGTGTTCTGATTTGATTATATTGGGCATATTGTTTTGATACGAATTAGGTTATGGAGTTGTTATTTACTTTTTCTAAATGTCGAATCAACTAATGTGGCCTTGTAGTATGTGTATATATATACAAATATGAACTATTTAAAGTAATTATGTAAGGAAGTGGTTACCAAATTCTTTCAAAAGGAAGGGCACTAAGAGATTGAGTTGCTCGTTGTAGGAGAGGATGGCAGGAGCAACACCTTCTTGGTTATGGTGAGGTTGATGAGACAATTGGTTTTCACGCTTAAAAACTAGTGGTAAGATTATTTGTCAATTCTTTCCAACTTGACTCGTCATATATATCTATCATTGAGTTGTTTTCTCCTCACCGTTTCCAAATATGAAGTCCGACACTCTCCAACATTTTGACCTTTAGTGGCTATTAGTTAACATTGTAACTATATCAGAATCATCATCCGAGAACTTTAGTTTTTGCTTAAATTCATTCTCTTATCAATAAGGAATAGTGACCGCAACAGAAATTCTTGTTGTATTCAAGTTCTCTTAAGCACCAGGAACAAAATGAAGTGGAGCACCCAATGAAAGATGCAGAAACTGAAACATATAAGCAATAAGTCGTACTTTATCTTGATCCTTTCTTCTAATGTTTTTATCTCTCAAGTAAATCATTAGTTAGTTTGATGAAATCTTGAATGTTTCATTACAAATGCTTATGGTACTTCATATATTCTGCACTCCATCATTTGAAATTGCATTTGTTTTTTTAATCTTAATAAGTTCATTTGTCACCTGTCAGATAAATCTTTGAACTGCAGCCGATTTCAACTCACCATAGGTCACAATAGAAGGCTATAGTTATTAGTTGGGATAAAGTTCTACTCATGATAGTATGTTTACTTTAGCTTTGATGCTCTCTAGTAGTCTATTAATTTTTTTAGACTTGCATGTATATAGAAAATATAGAAATTTTCTAGTGCTAGAGAAACTAAAAACTTTTTAATATTGGATTCTGGATGTTGCAAAGGGACAGGGAAAACCTCGCTCCAGTGTAATATCCATCAAACCACTCATTAGAGGTAAACCGAACTAGCAAGAACCATGATGAGCTCGACTGAGAAAGTATGAAGGGAGTTTTGAACCTGAGACCCCCATTTTGGAGATTCCCTTCTCAACTAAATCGGTCACCCTTGTGGGTGTTGTAGATAAATTATTGTGTAGGTTATCCACTTTTGTATACAATGCCACTTATATTTTGTTTTGTTGGAGCAAGCGGTGTATCAATGTTTTTGGTTGCATGCTACAAGCAATGAAAATCAACTTCCTTAAAATGGAATTGTCTGACGATCATCGGGAATAAGAATTGTCGGGTTGAGGATATCGTTCACATGCATTATCTAACTTTTGATCTCTCTAGTTTATTATTATTCTTCTCAAGACCAACTTCATAGTGATTAGGCTTACCACAAGATATCAAAAGCTTACTATTGTTAGAAATTTCAATAGAGATCTTCTACACAAGCAATTTTTATCAACCCAAAGAAAAAGAGTACTAGGAACTTCAATGGTATTTCTCTATATCTCTCTGTTTTTGGTTCCTCTGTTTCTGATGTAAAGATAAATTATTTTCCATATGCAAGGTTGGATGTCCAAGTTGTTGATGTTGGAACCCCTGCTGATTGGATGACAATCAATGTTCGTGAAACAGTAAGTTCAACTGAGAAGTAAATGAATTAAGAACCTCTAGATTATGCATTCCATTTCTCTCATGTGATTTGTTATGATTTTATGCATATAGAATTCCTTTGAGGTCTATGCATTAGTGCCTGGGTTTTTACAAGATGAGGTATAATAAAATCGTGCTACTTGTTTCCTTGAAGTGCATTCAATTTATTTTCTTGTGTGTGCTCTCATGACTTGTTGATGTGTTTGTATTATTGCTTGGAATCATTGAATTTCTCTTTTTTGCAATTTGTGTTAGATTCATCTCATTAAAAGGACAAAACAACCTTCTAATAGATGATGTTAATATATATTTTAGTTTTTATAGGTTCATTATGCAACCTTCATCTCCAAAAGATGTGGTGTTTATATTTTATTTTTTAATTTTTTCACTATTCTAATTTCTGATGGCGACTTAAATAATCTGCTCACTTTTACAAATTTGTAGTTTCCTATTTTAGTGATTCCTTTCAACTATACTGTAAAAATTTGCAGCAAAGGTAATGATTTAGCATCCTAAGACCACAGTTTCAAGAGATTGGACGAATAATTGGTTTTACTTATGTTTCTTTTGCCTTTTGTTTTCATCTTTTTTAAACATCTCAAAGATCTAATGCCCTTATTTCTTGGTAAACATAGGTATGGGTTCAATCTGATCTAGTTGGTCGCCTAGTCATTACCTGTCAGCCAAACCAACTTTACAATCTTTGGGGTGTTACTGCCTTCAAGAAAGTACACACCTTGCTATTTATTTTATTAATTTTGACTTTGATAAAGTAATTCAATATTTGCCTTATGTGCATATTTTTGGACTGGTAATTTTCTCTGGTAAAGAAAAATTGTCATATGCAGTTCTTGAAAACACAAGTTTTTCCCGTGGCATTTGGGGGTGGGGAATTTTTATTTTTTATTTTTAGCATTTCTTTTTCCTTGGTCTAAAAATTGAGAGCTTTTATGTGTTTTTCATACACTCTTACCTGATAGAAAAGCTATTCCTATCTTGTTTGATTTCAAATTAGCAAATATAAGTTTCAATTCCCTTTTTTCTCTTAAATTTTCGTAGGTGAAAATTGTTTGTGATATTTTTGTAGTCTGAACTACAACGTTTGTTGTTATACCTAATGTTTTCGCTCATATTTTGGTTAGTTCCATCCTATTTTGTATGGATTAATACTATTGGTTGTCAGAACAATTTGAGTAATCCTAAAAGAACTCGATTGTCATTTTTTGCAAGTCAAAAGCAGACATATCTGGATTTGTGATGAACATAGATTGGAGTAGAATGTTGTCTTGATACTGAAACGTACCTTTCTTTCTTGATATCCTTGTACAATATATGTTACCTTTTTGTTTAGGAGTTTGTTATTTGGTTCTTGTATTTAACCATATCATGATATCTGTAGTTTGTCGTCTTTAGGACTTTAATCATTTCCTGTAATGATACCAATACAACAGGTACTGATTTAGTATCAATTAAACCGAAAATTATCAGCTTTAATGAATGGGGGCTATGGGCTATAAAAAAAAAAGTTAGACAATGGGTATTTCATAAATTACTTTGGATTGGGGTATAAACATGTAATTGTTTTGAGTTTTATGGTCCATTTATGTAGTTTTATATAATAAAAAATAGTTATGTTGTTAATATGTTTAAAATGAGAAATAAGAGCAAATTTATTTTTAAAATAGCCAATCACGGATATTTCTTTTAACTAAACCCATTTTGCTTTACATCCTTTATATATATATATATATATATATATACATATATATATATATATATATATATATATATATATATATATATATATATATATATATATATATATATATATATATATATATATATATATGTATATATATATATATATATGTATGTATATATGTATATATATGTATATATATATATATATATGTATGTATATATATATGTATATATATACTAGATACTTAAGCTCGTGCTAGCACGGGCCCAATAAGTACTATTTTTTAGGGAAAATACATAAAATCCCCCTGAACTTGGCACGAAAACTCGCTTTAGTACTTAAACTACACGGGTAATTATTTACCCCCCTAATCTCTTTTCAATTGAATTAAAATACATCCAAATTGCTGACATGGCAAATCAAAAATATTGAGGCGCGTAAAGAGTAAAAAAAAAGGAAAAAAAGAATGAGTGGACCCCAATTATTTTCATTTTATCCAATAATCTTTTTTTTTCTTCATCTTCTTCATATCCTACCACCCCCAACCTTTAGTATCACCAACCCCACCCCCACCTCCCGTCCTTTCATCTTCCTCACACCCAGTTCACCCCTCCCGCCCTCATCCACCACTTGCACTACCCTTTCTTCTTCTTCGACACCCCCCACCCCCAACAAACCCCCACTCCTACCCTCTTTATTTGTCTTCCAATATCGGTGCTTCACACTTTTCTTCTTCTTCTTTTTCTTTGTTACACTTTTCATATTTTTTCTCCTTCAAGACAGATCCATCCCACCCTCATTTCCTTTAATTTCTATCAATAAATTAAAAAAATGTGATGAACAAGAAAAAATTGGAAAGTCATCAGTTTGTTCTTGCTTCAAATTAATATTAGCATTTTTGGCAAGGTTTGAATGTGATGAACTTGAAGCTATTTTCAATGAAACTCTACAAATTTTCATTTCAAATTAAATTTTTAGTAGTTATTATTTATTTGTTTTAATTTTGTTTCTTAAAAATTGAGTGTTCTTGTGAGATTGGTTTTGAGATTTTCAATCTCTTTCAATTGATTTTTTTTCTTATATTAATTCTTATTTTTGAGAATTTTTTTTACTTTCTAAAATTGTGAGTAAATAAAAGAAATAAAAAAAGAATTAAAAATCAAAATTTAAATATGTGCAATGACGTGACGCTGATGTGGTAATGACGTGACGCTGATGTGGCGCTGACGTATCGATGACATGGCGCGTGTGAAATGCACTTGCCATTGTGAGACTGGTATTATTATATTAGGGTGTATTTTAATTCACTTGAAAAGAGATTAGAGGGGTAAATAATTATCCTTGTAGTTGAAGTACTAAAGCGAGTTTTCGTACCAAGTTCAGGGGAAATTTTATGTATTTTCCCTATTTTTTATTTTAATTTATATGATATAGATTGAATTAAAGAGTTAATCAAAATTTAATATTAATTTTAAATAGTTTAAATTGTTAATAAATTTTATGTCTTTTAAAATTTTGAATTGCTAGTTATTATTGTATGATTTGTAATACCTTTTACGCATTTTTCAAATAATAAAGGTTGTTTATTCTTTCTCATTTTTATCGTATTAATAAAATCTCAAGATTTAATCAAGATTTTTTGTCTTTGAAATATTTCTAATTGTTAAATATTGTGATTTATAGTACTTTCAAAGTAATTATCAAATAGTATATGTGATTTCATTTGTCTCAATTTATGTGTCATTTATAAAATTTGAAGTTAATCGGACTTTGTATATATTTTTGTATATGTTTTAAATATTTGAGTAATTAATTATTGTTATTTATAATATTTTAGAAAAATTACATGAATTGGTACATTTTTATAAATAATTACTTATTTTAGTTCTACTTTTTATTTATTACCATTTATAGTAATACTATGTTAAATCTGCAATATGTATTAAAAGTGAATTATGTATTATAATTGTTTTTTGAAATATATTATGTTTGTTTGGTAAAAATTTGACACATTGTATTATAATGTATTAAAATGTGTGATAAATGTATTATCCATAGTTAAAATTTGTATTATATGTGAATAATAGATTGTTCTTTTTAATATGTATTAAACTTGTATTATAAATGAATTAAAAGTGATCAAGTAAAAATATGTTATTGCTATAAATGATAAATGCCTTTTATTATAGTATATTTAAATTTCCCTAATATTTTATACAATTTACGTAATATAGCAAAAAATAAATTTAGAAAAACAAACAAAACGAATCTATCATAGGAAATTTACGAAAGCATCCTTCAATACATTAATAATGGGTCCCACTTTTTGTTTAAAAGATATGCATATTGGGAGGATATTTTAGTCCAAAATGGAACTATAATAAATATAAAGCATTAAAGAACAATACCATTGAATTATAAAGTATGTTCAAAGTACCAAAATTATCCCTGGGTGGATGTTGACATCCTGCCTGGTTCACCTATAGTATTCTCACTTATAGTATAGTAAAGTAAAAAATAAAATTATATATATATATATATATATATATATATATATATATATATATATATATATATATATATATATATATATATATATATATATATATATAGCTTGTGCTTGTGCTTGTGCTTGTGCAGAGGACATGTGTTTGTGATTTGATTATGATAAAGATAATTTTAAATTTATTTTTATTGGTTAGTAATTTTACTTAATATTGAGTCGGTTTAAAGTTGAATGGTAACTGATTATTCAAATTGAAAAAAGCTATTGTTTTATTGATAATAAGTTACTGATTTAGCAGTTTTGGTAATGATTTATATTTTTTTTATTATCGGATTATCGGTTCTTAGTGATATTAGGTTTTTTCTTAATGGGTTATCGATAGCTCGATGATAAATTATATTTAAGTCATTTCGTATATGTTCTTGACTTAGGGCTTAGTTTCATATTTTTAGTTTGGTTGTCTCAAACTCACGGCTATTATGCAATGTGTCACTATTTGCTTTCAGAAAAGATACAACGGTCAAGTCATATGCATTGTTC
This sequence comes from Solanum sitiens, assembly GCA_016801875.1. Taxonomy (NCBI): domain Eukaryota; kingdom Viridiplantae; phylum Streptophyta; class Magnoliopsida; order Solanales; family Solanaceae; genus Solanum; species Solanum sitiens. The sequence continues at coordinate 222,998 of JABWTJ010000267.1, read as the reverse complement.
ATTTTTGTTACCTTGTTATTAAGTAATTTTTATTTATTTTTTATGTCAAATCTTAATGGTTAAATTGATAAGCGAAAAGTTAACAATCAATAATCGATAAGTCAATATCTTAATGATTTTATAATGATTTAGTATATCTACATAATCAATAAAAAAAATATACCTCGAAATCGGTCCAAATGAACCGATTCACATCCATACATCATGTACTTCACACATGTACCTTCGTTTGCAAAATACAGTTGCACAATTACATTCTTGGGCTTGCTAATAAGAGAGACAACATCAATCAAATCATTTATGATGATTTTGATGTTCATGATAATGGTCCAATTATTAATACTATAAATTGTGCTACAATAGGACAAAATTTAATTTTTAACTATTGAAGTTGACAGTATATGCTTTATTTGGGTATAAATTTTAAGATGAAAAAACAAATATTAAAATCAAAATATAATATAACAAACTAAATCTAGGATGATAAATGTTTTCAAAGGAAGGTCTAGCTTTCTATTAGTGAGTAGTTGGCAATTCCAAAGTTTATTTAGTTCCCCCATTCACATATTTAATTTATGCAATTAATGTGATAATTATTTTTTTATTACTCCTTCCGTCCTTTTTCATTTGTCTAATTTTGAATTTTTGCATGTCATTTCTTACAAATAAGAAAATAAATATGTTTTATCTATTATATCCTCAATTTATTTAGAGAGTTAATGTGTTGAAAAAAAAAAAGTAGAACCCCATTTAATGAGTGAATTAATTTGAAATTCTATCAATTAATAGGATTAAAATGGTAAACTCACTATGCGAATTAGTATTTTCGCAATAGGTGTATTGTTTTATTTAAAAAACTGAAAGAAATGAGTTTTTAGAGTAGTCATTTTAATTTTTAAAGAAAAATTAAGAAAACTAATTTTCAAAAGATAAAAACAGTAAATCGATTGAAAATGTTAATAGGATGTTCGGGGTTCATATTAATACTCTAAGAAGGGTTTTAAAACATCTAAAACATCAGCTAACTCGCAGTTATTCGATAATTAAAACATTCGGCTAATTAATTTTTTTTAAAAGAGCAAGTTTAGTTAAATGAAGAAATAAACAATTTTAGACTCTAAACTTATTTTTTAGGGGTAAAGGGAAATATTATAAGGGTATTATTATTTAAATAAAATATTTTTGCAAATACTCTAAAGTCAAGTAAAACAAAATATACTTATTTAATTTTAAAAGATATGATTGATTCATCTTTTAGAGAATTAAATTCGGGAAAAACCTCAGAATTAATTTAAACAAACAAACGTAAACAAACAAACGCAAGTGTAATTAAGTCAAAGGAAAATTTTCAAAATGTCAAATTTTAGCATTTAATAAGATCCCTTAGCACCATTTTCAATATTTATTGAAAGTGCCAATATATATATATATATATATATATATATATATATATATATATATATATATATATATATATATATATATATATATATATATATATATATATATATATATATATATATATCTTAATTTATTTAAATTGAAAGAATACAATTATTTAATAACATAAGGGAGAAAATATTTCAAAAAAAAGGTAAATATAACTTAATTTTCTCATCAGTTACGTTTTTAAACAAAACACAAATTGCCTTTTTCACAAAGTATTTTGTTTTTTTCCCCAAAATTTTGTAACCTTTTTTTAAATCGTATTCATTCCAATATGTATATGTATTTGTATTCATTATAGTTTTCAAGTTGTATTTTGTATAATGAAATTTATATTTTTTTTATTAGTTTGTATTCATTTCAATAGTTATGTCAAATGAATTTATAGTTATTTGAGAAACATATTTGTAATCATGTAACTTTTTCACTGCGTATTTATTTTTTTCTTTAGAATCTTGTATCATTTCTTAAGTCGTATTCATTCCAATATGTATTTTGTTTGTGTTTGTATCCATTCTAGTTTTTATGTAGTATTTCGTATAATAATACATAAAATATAAAAAATAGTATGATGAAAAAGTGAGAATAAAATATAAAACTCAAAAGGAATAAGTGAATATTTGTTGCAATAATTCTCCAATAAAATACATAAATAGTTGACATATCTTTAGAATGAATACAAATTAGGAACAATATCAGATTCATAAACTATGCAACATGATTTTTGAATTAATTTAAATATTAATAGCATACATACGAATTTGAATTCAAATTGAGAAATGATACAAATGCTAAAAAAATTATAAAAAACAAAACAAACCAATAGGAAGTTGTTCTTCGTAAAAGTAAAATACATATCTAGTTGACATACCTTTCGAGAATTCAAATTAGGAACAAATCCAAGATTCATAAATTATACAACATGATATTTTGAAATTCATAAATTATGCAACATGAGATTTTGAATGAATACAAATATTGATAGCATACATACATACACATTTGAATATTAATTGAGAAAGGATACAAAATTCTAAAAAGAAACTATAAATACAAAACAAGCTAATAGGAAATTGTTCTTCATCAACTTGGTCTTCAACAAGTTTAACGTGGTCTTCAACAATTTTTTTGAAATCTTCAGCACCCAATTTTTTTTTATTATTATTAATAGTGTCTTTACATAATAGAGGAAAATCAAAAGATATTTGGTAACAACGTATTTACCTTTATCACTGGGCTAAAATTATTTTGAAGAAATTTTGAGATTTTTTGAACAAATTGAAAAAAAAGTAGAAGAGGTGATTTTATTAGACAAGAAAAAGGAGAGAACAATGGTGAAAAACTCAAGAGAGAGAAAAGAGGAATTTCGGGTAAAAACTAAAAAGAGAGGAAAGTGGGTAATAGGAGTTTTTTTTTCACTTACCCTGGGGTAAAATTAGTTGAATGTGGGGTCTGATTTGAGAAATAAAAGAAAAGAAAATTAATTATATTGGGATGCATTTTATTTGCTAAAATATTGACATATTGACAATTTTAACAATTGTTTTAAAATGTAGATGTTTTTAATAATTATGTTAGAAAGTCTGACTAGTTTGGTTAATTTTCCGGTAACGAAGAAGAGAGGATTCGCGCCCAAGTTCGGATTTTGTCTGCCTGAGCCAGTACTTGGGCCTGATTTTTGCCTTTTGGGTCTTTGGCCCAACACTTGGTACCTGTCCTGGACTAACACAATAATTACAAAGATACAAAAGCTGAAAATTTAAGGCTCTTTTAGCCAATTTTCAATTCAATATACAACATATACGGATGATATATATCTCTGTACATCGTGTGTATCCACCTTTTAATCCATTTCGAACACTTTTACGTCGACTTTGGGAAACCTATTCTTCGATTTTGTTGATCCGGTTGACTCAATAAAAGAGAATTGGGCCTCCTTGGCCTATTTCAAGATGCAAGGGAGAACATAGGAGTTCATGTAGAACTCAGACAAATTTCACCTTTTCATTGGCAGCGAATCGAGACGAAAACGAGTAGGAAAGCAAAGACTTCCACCTACGACAAAATACGATGAACTCCGTTGGGCAATGAACAAAAAGGACCATCTTTGCTCCGATTCGCTATATTCGAAAGAAACTATCAAAATGCAGCCTATATATTTATGTTCCTTTCTTTGTTCTCTCGACTACTTTGCTTCTACTTTTTGGAGCTTAGTTCTATATATTTGTAACCCCTGATTGACTAAATGAGGGTTCATATAGGGGGATTTCTAAGGCTGATTTAGGGAGGAAATCGGGAGAGATTTTTAGTGGAATTTCAAATTCAAAATTGTAAAATCCTTTAGGATAAAGAGTAAAAGAGCTGGAATAGTATGAATTGTGCAATTCTTCAACGAAAGAATGATCTTGACTCTTGATTCTAAGCGAAGGACGACAAAGCACACGAGATTGCAACACGTGGCTCATTCTCAAAGTTTCGCATACGAAGAGGGACACGCTGTGATACTTGCTCACTACATTGTACTAGGCTCACGTTTTCTGGGTTGGGTTTGCCGGATATTCTAGGTTGTACGCGAGGAAGAAGACACGGGTACATGGGGTCATTTGTACGCGTATTACTTTCTTGGTCGCTGTCATTTTTGTGTTGTACGTCGTATTGGATTGTTGGTGGTCTTGGGTTATTTGGTGTTGTGCTGGGAAGAAGTGAATTGGTTGAGGGAAAATGAAATTGAGCTGCTGAAATTTTTTAAAAAAAGGCCCAAAGTATGTTCTTGTAATTAAACATTGACCAAATTCGGTTAAAACTTTAACATAAATTAATTAATGTACCTCTTAATCTTAACGAAATAAAATAATAAACTTAATTATAAACAATTAGTTTAAACATATAAACTATTATATAACTAAGCTAATTAACAATATATTTAATTGATACAGAATCCTTTTGAGATGATTTTTTAATAATCATAAAATATACTAATGATATACATAATTATGTAAAACATATATATTATCTAAAAATTAGAAAAATTTAAAAAAACTAGTTAAAATAACTTGCAAACTATATTATTATTATTTTTGAAATTTATAAAATTAATTATTTTAAATCGTTTGAAATTGAAGAAGCTTGAAATGATTAATTTATATTATGGAGGTCCAATATTGGGTGTCAACAACTGTCTGTCGTTTGACTTGTATTGATTAAAGAAATTCGAGGCAAATAAAATTGACCAATTCAATTTTGACCGAACACATATTCATCCTTCAAAAAGGGTTTTTGGTACGAAATTTAGGAATTATGACCGAACCCCGAATATGGATTTCCCACATATCTTAGGCTATATGAGAACTAGGTCACCTATAATTCGATAAGCTTGATTTGACGCATGATTTTGAAAGAACTGAAAAGTCATCCCGATATCAAATTATGAAGAGACAGAAACGCTTGGGAATAAGATTTACGAGAGAATGTAAGAGTACAGTCAAGCTTTCCACACTGTTCCCGTCTACATATCCCTCAACTTAAGGAATCAGGTTGCTTTTAGTTCGACTCGATCGGTTAAAAAGGAAATATCTCATGCTAGATAATCTTCGGTGTTGGAAGAGTGACAAATAAGTTGAGTATGAAAAAGAGGCTTGCAACCTCTTATCCATGAATGTGGAGCTCTTCACATCCATAAGTAAGAACTTCACGAACATAATTTCCAAAACCCTTGGTTCACAGACAATCATATTAGAAAGTTGCTCCCAATGAAAACAAAAATTGTGCGGATGCAAAACTGAAACTGATAAACCTATTGAAAAATCCACATGCCTTGTGATAAGGGTGTAGCTTGATTGTAGTGGAAGTCGTTTCTCAACTCGCGTCCTAAAAGTTTTATACCCCTCATCGGACTATATTCCAGTTCGCTGCAAAGAAAAAGTTACACACTGTGTTGCATCCTTGTTGATGTCGTCCGCACCTGTGGTTTGATTTTAGAATTCATCCTCTTGAATGCTCTGAACAAAGACTGAAATAAACTTATTAGTAGAAACTGTAGTTGAAAAAAATATAGCCTCTCTTGCGATGCTTTTCAGTTATCTTCTTGCACATTTTTTTATGGATACACCATTTTCTTGGTGTTTTAAAATCACTCCTTCACTGGAAATGACATACATGTATGTTCAGTATATGTCTACACACTCAAAGTAAATAATTAGTAGACATAGTGTCGTTTTAGCTTGAAGCTTGAGTCAAGAAATAAAGAAAGACCATTCATATAATCCACTTATGGGGTGGATACCCAATAGATTTTGAAATCTTGACCCTGACATTCAAGAAACACTTATGCCTAAATTTCTACGTGATAATCATACTAAAAACTATATCGATGTATATGCACGTCGCGACTTGACTCTCTCTTTAAGAGATGAAATTATCGAGGTGAATGATTTAATTCTTTCACGTAAAGAAAAAAAGTCACTCTTGTCTTCCTTGAAAAACTCAACAAAATTTGAATTTGTTGCTGACATCTTCAATGGTTATCGAACACTTGTAACGATTTTATATATTCGACTGTCATGAGGATATAGCAATCTCCAACATCTTTTCTGATGTGTTGGACTCAATGATTTTGCCCTTGCAACACTTCTAAGATTGTGTCACTTTTGATCATATTTAGATTTGATATTGATTTCACACATGATCTTGACTTTATCAATACTATCACCTGAAAAGCTTGACACCAAACATTAGAATTGATGAAGAAGTGAAGAATAAAATTAAAGATAAAGCGTTGGATTAAGTTATTTGACTTATCGAGATCAGAATATTGTGAGCCTAATGGAGACTTTGATCGTTACTTGTTACTGATGATCCTCCAACTCATTGTTTCTTACAATTTGGAAAGAATCTATTAGCGTTTGTCCTCAATATTCCTGCAAAATAAAAAGAAACTATTTATAAATCACTTAAGGCAGCATATTGAAATGAAGATAAAATGAGATGAAAAGTTTTCTAAGTTATGTTGATGAAGCCACGATGGGTGTAAATGACATCTTTTGTCACACTTGGCAACTTTACATTATAATTTTTGTGACTTTGATGTTCATGCATCCAAAGAAAAAATCTTTGTTTGAAAGACTGATTTGTGTTGGTCTTGTCTTCATGTTCCTTCATGCAGTTGAATTACACGCTAGACTTGATGGAACTTTTGAGGACTCTCCTAAAAAATTATGTCCAGTCTAAAATACTGAAAAACTCTTTGAACTTGATTTGTTAATTCTGAGGTTGCTCAATCTGAAATTTTGAGGTCCCTCATCAAAACAATTTTCCAGTTTTCCTCAATAATAATAAGTATAAGTTTTTTAACAAATGACATTTTGTGGAATTTCATGAGATAATCTCAAAATTTTGTCCCAGTTGCACATTTCAACATGATTTCCATCTTGATTATCTAGAAAATGTCATATTGAGGAATTTTGAGATCTACTCATAAAACCTTCCCAATTGCATTTCAAGCATCAGTCTTGACTTGTTGAAGAAATCTATCTTCAAATGAATTTTTTAAATCCTCTCAAAAAATATATCTCAATTTCCATTATAAAGGAAATAGAAAACTTACGGGAAATATGACCCAGTCGTTGTGGTGCCTACGTATCCCGTTGAGGCAGAAACCAGGTCAAACGTACTTCCCCCATTAACAAAAATAGGAAATTTTGATAAGGAAAGGATCGAGGTTGACACAGGCCGCCTACGTATCTCATTCTTGAGAATTCAGGTCAAACGTAGTTCAACTACAAAGAAAATATTGGAAGTTTAATAAAGGGATGACCAAGGCCGACATAGACCGCCTACGTATCTCATTTTCATGAAAATTAAGGTTAGACGTATTTCATTACAAGGAATGTTTGATAAATTGGGAAGAAAGAGATTAAATATGCATTTTTAAAAGAAAGTTAACAATAACTTCGTATTTCAACCTTTGATGATGAATATTTTCAAATGACTCTGTTCAAAAATGTCTTGCACTTACTCTTAAGCATCCAATATGTTATACCTTGAGGTGGTTTCCTCAATATTGATCAAATTGTTGTTGATCATATTTTGAATCTTGTGTTTGAGGGTTGCAAATCTTTTTGTGTTGTGTCTAATAGCTCCTGAATGAAAAGCACATCTTGTCATCCTTGTAAAATTTTCCCAAAGGATTGATAGGTCTTCCTTCTGTAGGATGAAATGTATACATTAATTAACACCTTTCATAAATTTGAGTTTGAGATTCCCTTAGTTGTGTAAATACTGTAGGAGCCTTCTTAAAGTTTTGACGAGGGAATCAATTCTGATTTACATTGTGGTTTCAATATTTCTTTTGTAGAGTCGATCGCATATGGGTAGCTATACAAAAGATACCTCTTTTACTTTTTCCTTTGACAGATCCATATTATTAATTGTCGTAGCTTTGTCATTAGCTCACAATGCAATAAGGTTTGTGAAAGTTACAGTCTTTAAACATCTTCAAAAGCTTCTCCCACCTTGACGGTCTCAACAAAGTTTTATCCCATCATGCACAACATTCTTTTATAGTACTCAGGCTTTTGAGTTTGAATAAACATTTGAATGATTTCACGTTCATACGTTGAAGGTTGAACTCTTGCAGCCTCTTTTCTCCACCGAAGAGCGTACATTCGATAGTTTTCTGTAGACTTCTCTTTGATCTTCTCCAAATAGTAGTGAACAGGGGAATCTTCTACATTATGTCCAAATATTTCATTGAAATCCCTTGTGAGTGCATTTTAACTTGTCCATTGTTTTCATTCTTGTGATGTAAACCACTTTAGAGCTTCTCCATTTAGACTTCGACTAAAGAGTCGCAACGACAATGCTTCGTTTTACAAACTCCCAAGAGTTGATCACAATAAGCTTTAAGATGTGCTAGAGAATTTTCAGTTACATTAGAAGTGACGAACTTTGACACTTTGAACCCTTCCGGAAGGTCCAAATCTGGATGAATGCATAAATTTTTGTAGTTCAGCCCCACAACTTTTAAAGAGTAATTAAGTTCTTTTATCACATTCGTAATCTCTTCCTTCATGATCTGCTTAGTTTTTTCATGTTGGCCATCCACTCCTTCTCCTTCTTTCCGTAGTGGTCAAGTTCAAAATAGGCAATATAGTGAAGGTGTGGTTCCGTGGGGATTGGGATATCAAAATGAATTTTGGAGGTAAGGGTTGAACGTTAGGTGATTTTGAGTGCCTTTTGCAGGTGTCTGGTACATGAATGAGGATGCTTGAGGATTGTTGATATTTATGCTTTGAAATAGAGGGAATATTTAAGGGTTGGGATTCAGGCTTTGAAGAGGAGGTGGTATGAAGCGCTAGCGTGATAATGATTGTTGACACCAAATTTTGATCGACCTTTAACTATTTTTAGGAATGCTATTCGATTAAATACATATTTTAAAATTTATTTCAAGTTTTTGTATTTTAGTCGATTTCACATAACAATTATATATTTTAGTATGTTTACTTTATAAAATTATTGTAAATATTATTATAATATTTTTAAAATCGTTAATAAATTTCGAAATAATTTTTTTATTCAAATGTTTTAAAATTTAAGTGGTTTTAATTATATAAAAATTTTATAATGTTTGTAGTATTTTAATTGGATATCAAATTCCTTAATTTTCCTCAAAATTATTTAAATACTAGAGAACTTATCCGCGCTTTGCGCGGTTGTAGAGAAACGTTAGATATCAATTACTTCTTCATTCTAATACATTGTTCAAAGTATTAAATTTAATATATTTAAAATGTAATATAATACTATCCTATTATTTATTGTTTCTTAAGGCGTTTGTTTAGTCGTGATAACTACCGTAGAATTTAGCTCATCTTTTTATAATCTCAAAAAATATGAAATTGTTTTAACTACCTCTAACTTCTGAAAATATTATACTTGCGCTCCCAGGAGGTTTATTTCATCAAGTTTCGCCATGAATTAATTAGTGGTGTTTGTTTAGACACTTTAGAGGGGAAAATGACATTGTTTTGATATAATTTGGACATAAAATATTTTGTTAGTAGTTAGCAGACTTCGCAGACGGAGCATAAGTTATTACTTTGACAAAAAAAATTGTATAAAACACAAAATAAAAGAAAAATAATAGAAAGAAGATATAAAAAGTGCACTAATTTTTCTACGATCTTATTCATTAAAAATAAAAGGAAACAATACGAAATTAATGCACAGTCTTGCGAGCTCTTGTCGATGTCTACTCCCTTAATTTGCTTAAAGAGCTAATAATGTGATCATTTCTACAAATTCTTACGGTGTCCTTATTTGTAGTACTACAATATGAAATATAAAATAATGTCATATCTATTACTCCCTCCGTTTGAAAAAGGATGGTCTATTTTGACTTGAAACGGAGTTTAAAAAAAGAAAGAAGACTTTTTAATCTTGTGGTTCTAAATTAAAGTTATGTCAAATGTACCAAAACGCCCTTTAATCTTGTGGTCTTAAACATGCCACGTGGAAAGTTAAAGTTAAAGTGTGCCAATAAAGGAAAGAGATCATTCTTTTTTAAACAAACTAAAGAAAATAGGGATATTTTTTTTGAAACGGAGAGTGTAATTATTTTAGGATTTATGATAAAAAAAAATCAAGGTTTATGATAATTAAAAATGTGAGAGTAATGAAAATAAAGATCATTAAATTACATTAACCGCTTGTTTGGATTGTTAATCTAATTTTACTTTAGCGTATAGTTAAACTAATGTACTAATGAAAATTCTCATTATTCTATAGGAAATGAGTTCTTAACATTACACATTTAATATTACTAAGAGAATAAAATGTGTGAATTTAAAAAAAAAAAAGAGAAGTAATATAGCATATATAAAGTAGGAAAAATAAAGAATCTCCAAAGAGAAAAACATACCGCAAACTCAACTTTTATGAAATTTCTCAATATCATACTGAATTCTAATAAAATTTAAATATATCTATAAATAAAGATAATTTAATAGAAAACTATATTAGTAAATTCTTCATAATCATCAATTATATATGTTTATAAGTACAAATATTTATATCAATACTTCTATTTTTAAGTTAATAAAATCATAACATTTATAAGTTCTTTAGCAATAATTTTCTTTAATACTTATTTTTGAATGAATTAGAAATTATTTTTTGGTCAAGGATGATTAGATTGCTTGAATTGTAAAATGATGTATTTTTTTTGGATTTTACGTAAGTAATTATTATTTTATATTATTTTTCACTTCCTTAAGTTATGCGGAACATTGTAATTTTGATTAAATAAATAAATAATATACTTGTATTAAAATGAAACAAAAAGTAAAAGATAAAAAAAAGTGCATACACCATGAGATTATCTCTATACATTTTGAATGATCATAATTCTACTTTAATACTTTTCAAGCGTGATACAATCATTTTATCCTCAATAACATAATATATTATATTCATTCAATAATTCTAACGTCTATAATCCTTCGACGCCATCTCTCGCTCCTCCATTTTCTTTCCTCTTTGTTATATTTAGATAATATTATAATATTGATTTTCATTGGAAAGTAAATAAAAGAAGAAAAAAAGAGAAAAATTTATTACATCAAAATTTGTTATCATATTAAAACTCTTTTACATATTGAAATTTAATTAATTTGTGTTATACAGATTCAATATTCCTTAACATGGATCATTAAGAAATTAGGCATAGATCCAATATTCCTTAAAATTGGTCATCAATAAATTAGTTAGGCCCACGTACATATAAATTTTTTAAATAACATGTATTGAGCAAATTCAATATTTTCAAGATTGGTGATAAAAAAAATTAGTTAAATTTTGATACATTTGATTATAAATGAAAAACATAAAATTTAAATTCAAAATTAATGATATTATAATCTATATACAACTTTTAAAAGAAGATAGTTGATCTTATATAGAGAAAAAAAAATTATACTTACCTTGATGAGAGCAAACCTATTTACATAGAGAGAAAAAATTTATATCATACATGAGGAAAGAGAGAAAAAAAGATGAAAATAAAATTTACAAAATATATTATTCACGAACGATAAAATGAATTGTTGAACTCATATTTAAAAGAAGAAGAGAGAATTGTTGAACTTACCAAATTTTAATGGAGATATTACAAAGAGAATGAAAGTGAAATACATTTTCAGTTTGTATTTATAAGTAAAAATTGGCAGATTTTTTTTTCATACATTAATATTCATAATGATGATATTTAATTTATCCAATCAAAAATAAAAAGAGAAGAAAACCGTAGTAACATAAGGAAAATGGAGAGATTTTAAGAAAGAATAATATTATATTAATAAGGAAAGAAATAAATGAGATATAATTCATCTAATTAAAACGAAAAACTTTTGTAACATAAAGAATATAGAGAGATTCTAGGAAATTAATAATATTTTATTAATAAGGAAAGTTATAAATGAAATAAAATGTGATTAGTTAACATATATGATTAGTGGGAGTAATTTCAATAAATGCTAATAATAATTAATTAGGAAATATATAATTTGTCATGAAGATTTTAGAAAAGAAAATAAGTAAAAATTTCAAAATTCTAACAAAATAGCTAAATAGTCATTCTGGCCATTAAGGCATGCCACATCATCATTCTTAGATTCAGATTTATATTATTATATAGATTAGCTCATTCTATTCTAATTTCTTTTAATTTTAACCACTCCAATTCAAATTTCATTTCAATAGTAACACGCTTTCATTTCAACTCTAGCCAATTTCTATTGCAATTATGGTAAGTCTATATCCAATCCATTTTGATTTAAAGACTTATTTTATTTTTAATCTCATCCGTCCATCCCTTAGATTAAATCCTAGCCGCTTATATAATTTTCATCAACGGTTAATATCAACCCTTTACTTTTCTAGCTAAAAAGACCAAAACCTAAAAAAAACTAATTCACTGTTCTTCTTCCTCCCTCTCTCTATCTTCTTCCTCTCCCTCTCTCAACAGATCAGCGCCGCACCTCCCTCTCTCTCGTTCCTCCATTCTCTCACCCGATCCCATTTCGACCTCGATATGTGGAGTGAGACGCCGTCCTTTCTGCCTCCCTCTTCTCCTCTCTTCTCCCCTTTCCCCGCTCTCTTCTTCAACTCTTTTCTCCGAGCAGACCATCGGTGGGAGAAGCAGCAGCCGGACAGCAGCACCAGGTTAGCAGCCAGCAACCAACGAGACTGCAGCTCTCGTCCGCTCTATTTTCTGGCGAAGGCAGCCACGCCGACGGACCAGAAGCAACTCGAGAACCAGTCAGCTCCAATCGGCAAAAAAACAGCAGTTCCGTCAAGGCGACGCAGCTCCGACCAGCTCCAACAATGACAGGTTTGGCCATAAATTCCGGCAAGAACAGACAATGAATTCCGGCAAATAATGTTGAAGCTTTTGAGTTTATTAAAATGGATCTTAACAGATCCGTCCAGGTACATTTCTTTAAAATTATCATCTGATCTAATAGTAATTTTGTTCGTATTTTCTTCACAATTTGGCTGGGATTTTAGGATATATAGATGTTGTTATGCATGTAAAGTATATGTGAAAGTTCTTTTATGTTTATGTGATTATTGCTCCCTATTCAAGTGTGTTTGTGAATGTTATGTGTTAGTATATTCACTATAAAATTGGGATAAATTGCATGTTTAAGTGGCGAATTTGTTCGTTACTGTTTGTAGTTTCGTCATGAAACTTGAAATCGAGCTTTAATTGTGTAAGTTTGAATGTAATATTACCCGTTTAGTTTGATTATGGCATATTGTGTTCATTCTGATTCGACATTCTTCTCTTTTCATAGTATACTAATTTATTTATTTTTTTGCTTTATTAAAATAAAAATTCAGTTTACTGAATCCAATTAGTAAGCGGTGAATATTTATGTTCTCCTTAATTACCTCTAAATTGATTATTTTCCCCTTTTAAAGTCAATTCATTGTGTTTCTTGTGGTAACTAAGTTGTGACAGTCTCCTCTAATAATTATATTTTCTTTTAAATTTTGACTATGCATAGGTAATAATCTAATGCTTCAAAATTGGAATTACTGCATGTTGATCCCTCCTAATGCTTGTCCTAATTTTCCTACTTGGCAATCTAATTAATATAAGGTAAATATTGAACCAAGGGTAATTTACTTTTATATGCTAGCCGTTGCTTGTTTTTGTTTATGGCAACTTTAAATTATTTCCTTTTCATATTTAGTTGCTCATATATTTGGGAAAATAAATTAATAATAAAATCTGATTTTGGCTCCTTTTTATTTAATGAAAATATATTATTTTTCTTAATTTTATTTCTTACTTGCTTTAATTTGGTAAAAGATAATTATTTGTCTGATTTGGCTCTCCTTTAAAATAAGAAAAATGTTATATTAATTGATTTCTAAAAAATATTCATTTCCCTTATGTGCTCCCCCTCTTTCCTATATAAATAGGACCCCCTCCCTTCATTATTTCACATTCATGCACTCTCTTTGATCACAACTCACAAGTTCTCTCATCTTCTCACACACTCATTCACTCACTTTCATCACAAGTTTTCTCATTGCTCATTCACTCTCATCTCTCACTCTTGAATAATAAGAAAAACATATTGCTCTCTCTACACTTGAAAAGAAGTAACAATTCTAGAAACGCTTTAGATCATCCTTTGGGCATTCTTTTCTTGTTGTGTTGTTGTTGTGGATTGAAAACCTTACTAAACACTTCATTGCTGATATTTCTTTTCTGTTTAACTGGTTAGTGTTATTAATTAGCATTTATATTAGTTTTTGCATTCATACATTTATACATTTATGTAAGTTTGTTGTTCTATTCTTTTTCTATATGTGTAATTTGTTGTTTAATAAATGTATGTGTGTCTCACCTTGTCTAAAATAAATATGATTATGTGTCTAGCGTATTGCTTGCTTTGACAGGTTTCAAACTTGAAGTTCAAGTTGAAGATTCACTATAAGATGAAATTACTTTATTTATTTAATTTATGTATTTGAATCTGTCTTTTCTTATTTACTTATTTGGATTTTGTATATTTGTAAGACTCTAAACTCTTTCATATATGAAATAACTTGGGGATCGCCTAAGGGGGGAGGGAACTACGTGCTAAAAATCTCTTTTACTTTTCTTTTCATGCTAATACGTGTGGTTTTTTTAATCTTCTGTGTCGCTCAAGTAAACCAATTAGGCAATCATAATAGAATATATCTTAGTAATTGACTTAAAATCAACATTTAGTTGTAGCTTTGTCTGATTAGGCAACATAACATGAATGTGTTTAAACTTGTAGAATCTTGGAATAGCATGCTAACATGGTTAAAATTCAGAAATTGACTAATAAAAATTAGAAATCACGCCTATAGGTGCTATGCAATATCTGGGTTTTTCAACCATCTAGAAATCATGTCCCTAGGTATTATTAATTAATTTTCAACATGTTAAATCAATGAAATAGTTTGCTGCATAATTTGTGATATTATTATTTCTGCTAACCAAAGAGTATAAAGTCAATAAATCTGATCCTGCGTGTTTTAAATATAAAATCTACCTTGATAAAATCAGGCCAAATAATGAATTTCTACATCTAATAAAATTTACTGCCTAAAAAACTATTTCTGCATTTATATTAATCTTCTTTCTAAATTAAATTTCTGTATTGTAATTATTTTCTGCCTAAAAATAATTTTTCTGTATTAATAATAAATTTGTTACTGCTCTAAAAAATAAATTTGTTGTTCTTAAAACAATTTTCTGCATGAATGAATAAATTTGCAACTTTAAAATACTGCCCTAAATGAAATCACTCTCAAGTTAACTATTTTCTGCATGTTAAACATTCTCTTGAAATAATTTTTCGCATTCATAACCTCCTGCTACTGCTTTCTTGAAATAAGATTATGCATTTGTAATCACTTTCCTACTTCCTTTAAAAAAACAATTCAGTTTTTATCTTTCTAGTATTTTTCTTCATCAATTAAAGCTACTATTACTTAGAAATATATCTATCTATATATATATATATATATATTTGCCCTTTTAGTAATATTATGTTGCTGCTTGTATGCTTGTATTCTCACACATCTTTACGTGAGACCTTTCACGATTATATGTTATTTGTAAGCATGTTTATATAGAAGCCAAATTGAAACTTATCATGCTAAATGACTGTCTTGTTTGTCTTGTTTGTTTGACTTGGTCTCTAGGAGGGTCTTATATTTTATTTTTGTCTAGAACTACACTACTAAGAGTCCAGTGCCTCTTGGACAATAAGTTGGGACGATTAGGCACCTTTTAGGTACGAAATGCATGCGGTGGTGGGGTAGGGGTAGTTGGCCCTATGGATATGATTACATCGACTCGGTCTAAATGAAAAACATTGGTTTTGTCTGTCCCTATACAGAAGCTGATCGAAATAAAAATTAAAAGTCGAGTGCTGATCCAAAAAGTCTCTCTTAGAGTCTCTATTCCCTTTTATCCCTTTATTTATTTATTTATTTTAATTATTTTTATTTTGGGTAACTTAAAACAAATTATAAAATTGTATCCCTATATGATTGTACAATTTCTATCCTCTCTCTTATCTCTAATTTTTTGTTTAATGTTTTATTTATTGTTATCACCTAGTTTGCATGATTAACTAATTGATTAAAATAATAATGTGATCTTTATTGTTTACTATTATGTTATCACCTAGCAAGCATGTTTAATTAAAAAAATAACTAAATAATAAAATGACCTTAATTGCTACTTGTAACCTCCACATAAATTGCATGAGATACGGCCGGGACCCACATTTCTAGACCTCGAGGGATGCCTAACACCTTCCCTCGAGGTAATTTGAACTCTTACCCTGATCTCTGACTCGTTGACCTTAGTTAGACTTAGTTAGGTTAGATAGATACCCTAACGCGCCTTAATTCGTTAGGTGACAACTCTTCAAAGCTCCAAATCCCAAAAGAGTTGTTAGGTCGTGCATAAAATCCATTTTTGCTGAAAAATGGGGCTCGACAATGATTAAGGGTAGTTAGTCAGTGGTGAAAGAATTTTTAGTAGGGTTAGAGGGTGGATTCACGACATGTTCTGTGTTTGAATTCAAAGGAGGAAAGTAGATTGGAGGCCCTCCATCTCCTGGAATGTTGTCAGCGATAATTGAAATTGACAAATCTTTCTTTTTCTGGAGCTCAACCCTCATTTCATCAATCTATCGCATCAATTGTAGAAACTTGGTCAGACCAATATTTGCACTGTTGTCAACCATTATTGCTTTTCCTTTCAATAGATCTCGTCTACGAAGGAATCTGTGGGAGCTTTGGATTGTGTAAAGTATGGTTGTTCGATTAGCTTATCAACACAAATCAGTTCTAAGTACTTGTCAAAGAAAAATAACTCAAAAGATAAATACAAGATATAACACGGAGGTGCAAAAACACTAGAGTTGCTTGATTTGAAGATAAAGTAGCCCATAGGTACAGAGAAATAGCTAAATAGACATGAATTTTTCTATTTTATTTTTGGATCAGTGGATAAGGAGGTTGACTTCTGATTTTCGATTGATGTGAAACTCTAGTCACCTTGCAAGGGTTGGAAAAGATAAAGTTTCTCAAAAATGAGGATCAAACCTTTAAATTCTGTCTATGTATCTCACAAAAGAGAATTCAGGCCTTACATAGTTTGACTGACTTGAATCTCTATTTGACTTTAAAAATTCACCCCTTTTTAGATGACAGAGTAAGATTTAGGATTTGAAAGAGAAGTTTGAATTTTGTTGGGGAACAAAAGACTCAAAGAGGATTTGCAGTACTTTTGATAGTGACTTGATATTTGTGGTTAGGGATTCTAAAAATAATTTGAAGGTGAGTGAGCTAGAATATCTCCAAATAACTCAACATATTCACAAAAGTAGTCATAACAAATAAGCAAATATTGCGCATTCTAAAAATATATGTGATATAACGTCGTTTGAAGCATTCCATTGCCTCAAAACCCGAAATTATACAAAATCGATAAATAAAATGAATGAGGATAGATAATAGGGCAAAGGGATACAAATAATCAATCCCATACGGGGGTACAATCCCAAACATTGCTTCAATAGAAGGTCTTTCGTACTTGATCTCTTGTCATCTCCAAATGTCCACGCTTTTGGATGCAATTATAACTTGACACTTCTTCGACACGAGCAAACTATTAAACTCCCAACCCCATAGGACAATGTTTTTTCAGACAATATATACATCCTTCAAATTTAAACATATAAATATGAATGTCAGTTTAATCCATGAGCCTTTTGGACTCAAGGTTGTCTTTCTAATGGGCCCAACACACCTTGGGTGTTTGGTCATCTTAGGCCAATGTGCTAATAGGGATTTGGTATCACACTATGCTAGGTTGACTAGAATTTGTTTAGACTAAATCTGGTTACCCAAGTTGGACAGACTACGAGGAAGTAGAATAAATGATGTTGGATGACCACAAGTCATCTATTCTTTTATCTCTTCAAAAAAATTGAAATTATTTTTCTGAAGAGCAGTCGTGGATAGCCACGTAATTGCTCTTTTTCCTAATGCAAATTATTTGCCGTTTGGCGGAATCGATGTCATGATTGTCACCGTTTATACTATACAAAAATTTACACAATTTAAGCAAATAGCCAAATAAGTTAATTTTATGTTTAGAACCTATTCAAGTCCCCAACAGAGTTACCATTTTGTTTTATTTTAAAAGCTAACAGAAATGAGTTTTTAGAGTCGCCGCTTAATTTTTAAAGAAATATTAAGAAAACTAATTTTCAAAAGATAAAAACATTAATTCGATTGAAAATATTAAAGGGGAGTTCAGGGTTTATAGTAATATCCTAGGAAGGGGTTTAAAACATCTAGAACCTCTGCTAACTCGCGCTTATCCTATAATTTAAACTTTTGGCTAATTACTTTTTTTTTAAAAAAAACATGAAGCCTAGTTAAATAAAAAAATAAACAATTTAAGGATCTAAACTCATTTTTGTGACAGAGAAATATCATAAGGGTATTATTTTAAATAAAAAAAATACTCTGAAGTCAAGTAAAACAAAATATACTTATTTAATTTTGAAAGATATGAGTGATTCATCTTTTGGGGAATTGAATTTGGGAAAAACCTCAGAATTAATTTTAGGATAAATTAGCAATTAAGTCACAATTACTAACATAACTAGTCAAAATAACAAAAATTTAAAATAACACACACATACACACACACACACACAACACACACACACACATTGAATGAAGTGAATTGTCCATTAAGCTTATCATAAACTTATTCTTATCATGGATATGTATTCACATGGTGATATGAATGTTTTTGGGATAGCAATGTATGTACTAATGTAGCATTAAACATGGTGACCTTTTGGTTGATTTCTCTATCTATAAATAGAGATATCATTCACCATTGTAACATATACTTAAATGAGAAGAAAAACTCTCTCTTCTATTATCTTATCTTCTCTCTTTATATTATATCATTATGAGCTTGATTTTATAATACGTTATCAGCACGAGACTCTAGCCAATTGAGAGTGAATTCAGTTTTTCTTTAGCTCATGTTTTGGTGGTTGATCTCGTTATGAGAATCAAGGTATTATTTGCATAAAATAAGGTATGTAATTTCTAAAATATTCTTATGATTTAGAATATAATAGGATTTGGTCACTAAAAATTACTAGGAACCAAAGACATATACTACTATTGGCTGAATATGACATGCTATAAAAAATTTCTTAAATGGAAGAAGGTATAACGTTTTAATAACATGAGTCTGAATATTGTTTTGATTGTTTTGAAAGACTCAAAGGGTGAATTATGTTGTAGTTCAGTCTAGTATATTGTTGGTTGAGGATAAGACGATGGATTCAAGCCCCATCGCACCAAAAAGGGAAAGATATCAGGTTAAAGTCCAGATGCACCATAATGAAAAATATTTGAGGGTAAGACGGTAGATTCAATTTCTATCGCACCAAGAGGGTAAGACATCAGTTTGAGTTTTGATGCACCATGATATGATGATAAAGATTTAGTTCAAGTCCCATAAAATTATGGCGTAACACGCGTTATATGGGTAAGACAATGAGTTTCAGTCTCAATGCACCATAGTGATGATGAAATGATGACAAAGGCAAAAATAATATATTTTGATGAAAAGTCTTGAAATACATCATATTGAATTTGCTCCATTCCTTGAAATGAATGTGGTAGCAATGTATGATAACTTTGAAATTCGAAGTTGATTTGCTCCATTCTATCGTATGAATGTGGTAGCAATGAATAATAGGTCTGAAAGACGACAAATGATTGAATGTATAGATAATGACGTGGAGGGACGAAATTATAATAGTCATCATTGTGGTAATTATAAAAGGAAGAATACTATGGGTTCTCCAAATAGTCCTTCAAAATGTGAAGGTAAGTTACACTTGATCTTTCAAAGTGATGTTGAGGTGTGTCATGCAAATATGATGAATTTTAAAGCCATGACAATGTTCTTATAATGCAAATTTATGAAGTACACGTAAATGATTAGTCCATTCCTTAAAGAGAATGTGACTTGTGAATGCTCGACTATTCTATAAGAGAGTGGTCAAGATGTGATAAAATCATTATGGGTTGGATATATGCCACAACTTACCTCTATGGGAGGTTTAGAGAAAAAATGATATATGCCACAACTCATCTCTACGGGAGCTTTGAGAGGAATAAATAAATTTTATTTGGCAGAAATGGTCAATGGTCGTGTATTTATGGTATGTTTATGGTATAAAGGTTGTGTCATGACCAAAATAATATTATTTTGTAGCAATACAAATTTGTCGTTGATTGTATACCTATGGTACAACAAAAGTAAAGCAAGAGACATGTCTTGCTCGTAATAATTTTGACCATGACAATAATAATAAAATTTCTCCTTGAGGAGATGTTCACCATATGGACGGTGTCATGGAGTATGTGATAGATAGTACACAAAATTAATTGCAAGCTCTAACTAGTTGTATTATTACCAGAGGAATAATATTGGGGTTGTAGTAAGTCTCAAAAGAAACTTTTAAGTTTCGAATGAATTGAAAACAAATATTGAGACTATAAGTTACGGAAAGATTTATTATCTACAGATTACTACAATTGAAGTAGGGTTATAAATATTTATGTAAAATACTACCCATTTTTCCTTTTGTTTGTTGCACGCAAACGTGGACATGCTGATGGAATAACATACAAAAGTAAATTATAAGTGTACTGAAATAAAGATTAGTTGGCATGACCGGTTGACCATTCTGGTTTAAATGTGCTGCAAAAGTAATTGAGAATTCATGTGAATTCATGTGTTCTCTTGATAAATGATCATTGTACCAGCTAAGATTGAGATTGTAATCCCCTAAAGTTTTTGGAACATATAAAAAGGTGAATATGGATCATTCATCTGCCATGTGGATCATTTATAACTAGCTATATGATAGATGCATCTATGCGATGATCACATGTGCTTTGATGTCATCTTACAAATTGGTGTTTGTAAGGTTGTTTGCTCGAATTGTTAAATTAAGAGTACTGTTTCAAATTATGAAATTATATTGATAATGTTGGTTGATTTAGCAGAAATTGTATGCCTCTAATTAAAGCTAAATCATAGTTATGAGAATAAAACTCCCAAATAAGATTTGGTATGAGATAATTTTATTTAACATGTAGCAACACATGTATACATCAAGCCAACAAAGTTTTCCCCATAAAAATTGGTTCAGACTCAGGAATCAAATAATTTTCATCTAAAATGTTGAATGTGCGGTTATGATTTTAATTGCTCCACCACACATAAAGATGAATTCCCAAATAAGGTTGGGATGAATGTTAGATTTTCTACATTAGGGGGAGAGATGATTTTGACAGCTGAAAATTATGTGTGAAGTTAATTATGAATTATCTAGATCCTCGTTAAATAAATATGTGAACTTAAAGTTCAAAGGATAAATCATTTGCGTAATGTTGTAAATCAATTGCCAGATGAATGTACTGATCGTATGATATAATTCAGCTGCAAATGCTCCAATATGAAGCTTTTGTAGGACAGATTCTATGATATGTCGAAAGCGTAATAGACCAATCGATTTCAAATATTAAATTCCTTGAAGAAGGAGAGGAGCAAATTATCAATATGGTCATGATAATGAGACAAGTTCTATAAAAGATCACATTGACATAACACTTCATAAAATCTCAAAAAAAGTTCAGGTACCTGAAAAATGATGAAAAATGAAGAGATTTCGATAAGTTATGTGTTGTTAGAATCGATATCAAATAACCGTCGATGGTATCTTTGATATGAGGTAGCGCTCAATGATATAAATTGTGACGAGGATCTTGAATTCAAATCTGTCATATTGTATGTACAGATAAATGGTTGGCCAAGTAAAACGCATAAATCAAGTATATTTTGTTTCACTTAAAAATGATGTATTGGACTGATAGTCCATAAATCAAGGTATACTATCAGTGAGGTACAAATAAATCATTATGCGATGGTATAATCGTAAAATATTTTGTGCCTTGGGGAATAAAGGTTTATCGCAAAATTCCTGGCATTAATATTGGAGATGTTTTCTTCTATGGTGGATGCAATGAGGTTTGTTTTGATTTGACAACATATGAAAAACTTGAATGCATATAATGGATATTATCATGTCTAGCTAGACATAATGAAGGTTATATAAAAATCCTTGAAGTAATCGAGGTGTCTGAAGCATATAAGATTTTGAAAGAAACTTTTTCAATAAATCTTCAAGAATCCTTATATGGATTGAAATAATCAAGGAAGAAAAGGGTACAAAAGGAATGACCCTAATTGTCCTTGAATTTTTATGAAAAGTAAATTTATTGGTAAGATTCAGTTCCTCCCCTAACAAAAAGACATTGAAATGGTGTTGAGAACATACTTGAATATGCTCGAAGGACCATGATTATGAGTTTATTCTATTTTGAGGAATCCAAGGCAGAATTTATTGGTTATGCAGATGCAGAATATTTATCTGATCCACATAAAGCTCGATCTCAAGCATGCTATTTGTTTGCATGTGGAGGCACAATAATATCTTGGCTATCAATGAAGCAAATGTAGGTGATAACTTCTTCAAACCATGCAGAAATAAAAGTCTTCCATGAAGCAAGTCGAGAGTGCATCTGGTTAAGATCAATGACACAACATATTCAGGAAATACGTGTTTTTTCTTTGAAAAATAATTTACCAACTACAATGTACGAAGATAATCAACTGCAAACAAGATAATTATTGTTGTGAACAAGTTTAATGTGCAATTTACTTGCAACAACGAGGTCATGAAGAATATAATGATATTCAATAATGTATTCGGCTAAGCTCAAAGCCTCGTCACATTCATTAAATCAGAAAATGATATATCAGGATGAGTTTAATAATGCAACATCTTCGTGAATGTGATTTTTGAACACAAAGACACTGTAAATATCAATATTTGAGAAACTGGTGTACAAGATTTGAGACATCATCGCAAGAAATTAAGTGATGTTTTAGTCAGAGGGAGTATAATACGTGTTGCACTCTTTTTCCCTTGACCTAGGTTTTGTCTCACTGGGTTTTTCTGGCAAGGTTTTTAATGAGGCAACAAATAATGCGTATCAAAAGATATGTTTACTCTTTTTCCTTCACTAGAATATTTTCCCACTGGGTTTTTCTAGTAAGGTTTTGACGAGGCATATTATCTATGGACATGTATTCCCAAGGTGATATGAACCTTTTTGGGATAACAATGTATCTACTAATGTGGCATTAAACAAGGTGACCTTTTGGTTGATTTCTCTATCTATAAATCGAGATATCATTCACCATAGTAACATACACTTGAATGAGAAGAAAATCTCTCTCTTCTATTCTTTTATCTTCTCTCTTTATATTATATCATTATGAGTTTGATTTTATAATAATATATATTATTTTAAGTAGTGGCTCCTTAATTGATTTATTTACCTTAATTAATTGAAACCAGCAAACATGTGTTTCTCCTTAATTTCAGAAATTATTTAATGAATCTCCTTAATTTATTTATTTTCCTTATTATGTGTCCTCCTGATCAATATAAAAAGAGACCCTCTTCTCATTAGTAAAAGGGGCTCAACTCTCATTCTCTCATTGCTCACATACTTAAATACTAAAAAACATACTGCTCTCTACATAAATGAAAGGATTTCTGGTGAACTTTTACGAAGTGCTTTTCCAGTGTTTGGATCAATTCTCGGAGTTTTTCTTTTTTTTCTTTGCCGAGCTATTAAATTGCTTAACTGGTTAGATTTCTTTATGTATGTTAACTTTTGCTGTTATTTACCTTTATGCATGAGTTCAAATGTGTGTGAACAATTTAGGAAGCACTATGGTTAGTTTCCTTTCCTCCCTTTCTCTACGTGTTTATATTTGTTATTATCATTGGTTGTATAAAATTTTGTTGTCTGTTTCTACCTATATGGAATAACTAATATAAGTGTTATATATACTTGTTTTCCATATTGTGTGTAGTCGTTGTTCTGCTCCTCTAACAGGGTGTTGAACTAAAGTTCAAGATACGGAGAATCTCCATGCTAAGGGATAGCAGATCGAGTTTTACTTTGTAAGTTAATTTTGATATTCTTTCATTTTAATATATTTTTACTATTCGGTTTGTAATTTGTATAACTGTAACTCTTCATCATATATGATATAATTTGGGGGATCATCTAAGGGTAGGGGGAACTACGTGCTTTATTTGCAAACTTATTCGTTGATAGAAAGCATACCTATAGGTTTGTAATTTAATCACTTATTCATTCCTTACTCTTAAATCTAATTGGAAAAAAATGATCTTGTTGATATTTTATTTGCTTTTAAATGTGGTTTAAATTGTTAACTTGTCATCATTGGCGCTTGCTCTTAATGTTAAAATAAACTAATGAATCTTTATTACTCCTTAGCATATGATCAATAATTTAAAGTGTTTGACTTCACAATAAATAAAATAAAAATAAGCTTACTATTGAATTAGATATCATGCCTATAGGATTGAATTAAATATTTGTATGTCAAGAAATCTGCCCGGTTTGTTCAATCTTTGGCATTTTAACAATCTGTTATGCAAATCTCAAAATAAAATCAATAATCAGTTTTCCTCTAATTTGCTACTCGCTTTTCCTAAATTAGATCTTTTTTTATGTATAATTTTTCTGCATCTAATAAAGTGATTATTGCCTTAAAATAATATTTCTGCATTAATAAATCCATCACTGTTCTAAAAAATAATTTTCTGCATTAATAATAAATCCTGTCACTTATACAAAAAATGATTTTCTGCATTAATATGAAGTCTACTACTTTTCTGGAAAAATATATTTTGCCCATTTTTTGAAACCTGCATTGTCTACAACTTAAAATAAATCACTAATTGACAGCATGCTTATTTTAAAATATATCCATGTTAAATATTGGAAGAATGAATTCTTATAACTGTTAAAGACATATATACATGTATAGAATACCCAAAAGAGACTTAAGGAACCGCCAATACTCTTATTTGTAAGTGGGGTGAATTTACCAATTCACCCCACACTTAATAGTGAAGCTGCGTAGGAGACGGACCCAATCGACGAAAGATCATCGACGGCCCGTCCCTTGACCAACGGACCGTCCTGTTGGTCTGTGGTTGGGGAATGAGGCTGGTATTTGGCTTCCTATCCAACTCCTACGTCTCAATCGATGATACCTCAGCAATGGGGCGTCGACTGGCCAACTGGACGTCGATTGCCAACCGTTGGTTGGGCTGTCTTGGACAGTTTTGGGCACCATGAAGGGTCCTTCCTCAAGGACCCTTGGATGGTCCTTGGGGATATTTTCCCGGACGTTTCCAGCCCAAACATAATCGTATACGAGTTTAGGACCTCTCACATGAATTTCACCCAAAATGAACACGTAAAACTTGACAAAACATGCTTAGACACACAAAATCATTTCAAGGCACATCTTTCGAACGTCATGGACGTTCTTGGACGTTTGACCTCCAAACTTCACGAAACATGAAACACTGCCTATATACACTATAATAACTCATTTAAGGACCTTATTACCTCATGAATAATATATAAACACATAAAATCATATATGAGGCACATAGGTGATTTAGTCGTCGAACATCTTAGTCGTCGCTTGGCGTTTTACTTCCAATGCACCTAAACTCTTAGACACTTCCTCAATACCACATTATAGACCATTTTAGGACCTTATACCATCATGACAACCATGTTAGGATCTAGCTTCACCTAAGTCATTTTTGGGATCTTACACCTTGGCTCTTGCTCAACTCATGAAATAACAACTCAATATAAAGTATTAAAGACATAAGCAATATATATAAAAAACTGATAAAACAGTGTAAACACTTAGTTAATCAAAAATACAACAATAATAAACTCAACTTTACTTATATATAAAAGTAATATAATTTCTATGGGATATTCTCCAATCGATAACAATCACTTGAGCCTAAGTAATGATAAAATGTTTTACCTCATGCTATCGAGGACCATCCTATACCTTGCCATCGGTATAGGACCTTACTTAACTTAGTGGATCCACTAGATTAACATATGTGATCATCTAAAAAGTATGACCCGTTAATATCCGTGATGGATACATGGTTTACATGGAGACTGGAGTTCATATGAACTCTTATCCCCACATCAGTGCTCATACTACTCCTAAAATATACTTTAGCTCATGCTTTTGAAACAACTTCCTTTGTTTGAGATAATTTGTTCAACACTTTATCTTTAAAAAGCTCTCTTGGAATCAATGTTCCCTTTTGTTGTTCAAAACTCTTTTGGGAAATATTACTTTTCCCTTAACTTAAATGTGAAAACATTTATAAATTGTTAGGGATACTTAGTTCCTTTATAACTTTTGAGAGATGAACTCAACTCTTTACTCTCTGCTTAACTTGAAAATTTTGATCTTGATCAATTCTTTAGGGAATACTTAGTCCCATATAATTATTTTGAAGAAAAGACATCACCTTTAAATATTTCTTTAACTCGAAACTTGAGTCTTAAAACAAAGGTAAAACGTTTAAATAAGACTTTTGGATGCTTTAAAAACTTCACTTTAACTTACTTCATTGCCTTAGACTTAACTGTTTAAAACTTTTGACTTTGATCCTAACTTTCCTTCAATTGGATTATAGATTCAAGGATCATGATCTCATGCTTATGGATATTTTCAGATGTTTAGATGTACTTTAGAGTGTTGGAATCAACTAGGATTCATAGGTACATCACTTAGGAACTCGTACGAAAAGATGGGGGAGAAATGGGAACTCGAGGTGACCCTAGCGCTCTGAGAGGCGCGGGGCGCCAGAGCCTGATGGACAGAGGTTGTCCTTAGGCGCTGTGGATGGCGCGGCACACCTGAGCATGACGGACAGAGTCTGTCCTAAGGGGCTTTGGTAGGTGCGGCGCCTCAGATCCTGTTAGACGGGTTTTCCATCTTTTCTTCTCCTATTTTAAATTCTAAACCTCCCAAACTTCCACGGATATTCCCCCAACCACATCATAATCACTAATATACTCAATACCCAATAGTTTAGACCCGTAAAGCAGTCTAGAAACGTGAATCCAATCAACTAAAACATGCTACAACCCATTCAATCAAGAATTCAATAATTGTACATCAAAATATCAATATTCATAATCCAATCTACTCTAACTTGCTGAATTGAATCAAATTGGTGTGTAGGTGGAAGAACCCAACACAGAAAGATTTCACATACCTTAAATGGATCACCCCCGACGAAATCCACGCAACGATTCTTTGCGTTCTTGCTTCTTCTCCTTTCTCCTCTTCTTTTCTTTTCTCTCAAAACCCTATCTTGTATTCTGAAATCCTGAACTGAATAAGATCATATTAGACCCCAACTTATTAGACAAAAACGAAATTAAATAATTGGGTAAGGAAAAGACCAAAACACCCTTTAAAAATCCGGATTGGACTTTCCTCATTCCAATAGCCCAACTTTCAAAAGTCATATCTCCCTCATACGTCTCCAAAATTTTGCAAACTCAGTGCCGTTGGAAAGATCTTACCAATAACTTACATTCATATAAAGAACTCACCCTAACTCTTCTTGAGCTGGAAGTTATGGCCATCTGAAAAATGACAAAAACTCTCTTTTCAAATCTAGAAATTTTCCAGATTTTCCTATCTATTTCAAAAAATGATTATTCTTAGTTTCTTAGCTTATTTTTAGTTATTTCAAGTTACGAGATGTTACAATATCTCCCCCTTGGGAACATTCTTCCTTGAATGAGAACTCTTTCACTAAGATAAGGGTAGTGACATCATTTCAGCACTCAAAAACTAAAATAAGTAATAAATGCTTAAATATAGTCTTATAAAGCGCTAGGAAGAGAATTAAATACCTTGAACTGCATTCTCTTCGGATTCGAAGAGGGATATATCTTCTTCATATCCTCCTCAGCTTCCCAAGTCGCTTCCTCAATGAATTGGTTCCTACAACGGACTTTGACTGACGCAACTTTCTTTGTCCTCAACTTGCGGACTTGATGACCCAAAATCTGGACCGGAACTTCTTCATAGGATAAATTATCCTTAATCCCAACATTCTCAGTTGGTACAATAAATAAAGGATCACCCAAGAACTTGTTCAACATAGAAATATGGAATACCGGATGAACCGCTGCTAACTCTTGAGGTAGCTCCAACTCATAAGCCACACTGCTCACTCTCTTGGAGATTTTATAAGGTCCAATATACCGAGGACTAAGTTACCCTTCTTACCGAACCTCGTAACACCTTTCATGGGTGAAACCTTCAGATATACCCAATCATCCACCTCAACTCTAATAGCCTTCTCCAAACATTTGTGTAGGACTTTTGGAGACTCTGTGTCATCTTAAATCTTTCTTGAATCACTTTCACCTTCTCCATAGCTTGGTGAACTAGATCTGGTCCTATTAACCCTGCTTCACCAACTTTGATCCACCCAATAGGAGATCTGCATCTTCTCGCATAAAGAGCTTCATAGGGATCCATTTGGATGCTGGAATGGTAACTGTTGCTTTAAGCGAACTCAATGAAAGGTTTGTGATCATCCCAACTCCCTTTGAAGTCGATCACACAAGATCTCAACATATATTCTAAGGTCTAATTAGTATGCTCTGCTTGTTCATCTGTCTCAGGATGAAAAGCAGTGCTTAAGTTCATCTTTCAACCCAAACCTTTCTGGAAAGATTTCCAGAACTGTGCAGTAAATTATGCACCTCTATCTGAAATAATAGAGACTGGAACTCCATGAAGTCTTACCACTTATTTAAGGTACAACATAGCATAAACCTCTACTGAACAGGTAGTCTTTACCGGCAAGAAATGAGCTGACTTCGTCATTCTATCGATAATCACCCAAATAGAATCATGCTGCCTGCGAGATCTTGACAAACTTCCTATAAAGTCCATGTTAATCATCTACCACTTCCATTATAGTAGTTCTATAGTATGAGACAAAACTCCAGGCCTTTGGTATTCTACCTTCACTTGCTGGCAATTTGGGCATTTGGCAAAAAACTCAGCAATATCATTCTTCATGCCTTCCCACCAATATACCTCTCTCAAGTCACGGTACATCTTGGTGGAACCCGGATGAATGGAATATCTGGAGCTATGAGCCTCCTCCATGATCCTCTCTTGGAGTCCATCCACCTTAGGTACACATAATCTATCTTGGTACTTCAGCACACCATCTCCCCCTTGTTCAAAAGTCAATACTCTCTACTTATGAAAATTGGCCTTCAAATCAAGCAAAATAGGGTCTTAGTCTTGCTTTTATTTCACATAAGACACTAGGGATTATTCAACCCCATTAGTCACCACTATCCCTCCTTCTATGGAATCCATAGGTTGGACTCCCAAACGTGCAAGTGTATGCACATCTTTAGATAGCTCCCTATTTTCTTCTTCAACATGGGAAGTACTCTCCATGGATAACATGCTTAAGGCATCAACAACCACATTAGCCTTACCTGGGTGGTAAAGAGTACTCATGTCATAATCCTTGAGTAATTCTAACCACCACCTATGTCTGAGATTTAGCTCCTTCTGAGTGAATACATATTGGAGGCTCTTGTGATCAGTGAATATATCCACATGAACACTAAAAAAGTAGTGACGCCATGTCTTAAAAGCAAAAACTACAACAGCCAATTCCAAGTCATGCGTTGGATAATTCTTCTCATGAACCTTCAAATGTCTAGAGGCATAATCTATAACCTTGCCATTCTTCATCAACACGCAGCCAAGCCAACTCTTGATGCATCACAATTCACCACAAAGCCTTGAGTACCCTCTGGTAATGTTAAAACTGGAGCGGTAGTCAATCTCTTTTTCAACTCCTGAAAGATTTTCTCACAAGCTTCAGACCATTGAAACTTGAATGTCTTATGAATTAACTTGGTCAAAGGAGATGAGATAGATGATAATCCTTCAACAAATCTCCTATAGTAGCCAGGCAAGCCCAAGAAAATCCTAATATCTATTGGAGAAGTGGGTCTAGGCCAACTCTAAACTTCTTCTATCTTCTGAGAGTCAACACTAATCCCTTCACCAGAAACAATGTGGCCTAAGAATTCCATAGACTTAAGCCAAAACTCACACTTAGAGAACTTGACACATAACTCCTTATCTTTCAAAGTCTGCAGAACAATTCTGAGGTGACTAGCATGATCTTCTTCACTCCTTGAATAAATTAGTATGTCATCAATGAAGACAATTACAAACATATCTAAATAAGGTTTAAAGACTGTTCATAAGATCCATAAATATTGCAGGCACATTTGTTAACCCAACGGACATAACCAAAAACTCATAATGCCCATATCTGGTTCTAAAAGCTGTCTGTGGAATATCACATTCCCTAACTTTCAACTGATGGTAGTCTGATCTGAGATTAATTTTTGAGAAGCAAGAATCACCTTGAAGCTGGTCGAAAAGATCATCTATCCTTGGGAGAGGATACTTATTCTTGATGGTCATCTTATTCAACTGACGGTAATCTATACACATCATAAGAAAACCATCCTTCTTCTTTAGAAACAAGACCGGAGTGCCCCAAGGTGAGACACTTCGCCGAATGAAGCCTTTATCTAACAAATCTTTCAATTGTTCTTTTAGCTCTTTTAACTCTACTGAGTCCATTTTTTATGGCGGAATAGAGACAGGATGGGTATCTGGAATGATGTCTATGCTGAAGTCTATCTCTCTTTCCGGAGGGACTCCGGGTAGATATTCAGGAAAGACTTCTGGAAACTCACTAACTATAGGAACTGACTGAAGGGAAGGTATCTCAACACTCTAGTCGTTTACTCAGACTAAGTGATAGATACACCCTTTAGAGACTAACTTTATCGCCTTTAGGTATGAAATGAAAGTACCCTTAGACGCTGCTGGACTACTAGTCCTCTCTATGAATGGCTCATTAAGAATCTGGAACTTGACAACTCGAGTTCTATAATCTATTGACGAATAAGAGGCATGAAGTAGTCCATACCTAGAATGACATCAAAATCTACCATGTCTAACTCTACTAGATAAGCCATGGTTTTCTTGTGATTGATGCAAATAGGACAATCACGATAGACTCTTTCCTCTAGAATAGACTCCCCAACAGGTGTAGAAACACAGAAGGGTTCACTAAGTTTTTCAGGAAGAATCTCAAACTGATTTGCAATATAAGGAGTTACAAAAGATAAACTTATTATTGGTTCTAACAAAGCATAAACATCAAAAGTAAAAATTTTGATAATACCCGTGACAACATCTGGAGAGTTCTCTTGTTCTTGGCGGCTAGTGATTGCATAGAGATGGTTGGCCCCTCCGCCAGTACCAGAAGTGGTTCCTCTAGGATCAGCCTTGTCTGGACATTATATTCACCTCTATTTCTGGGCGCATGTGAACTAGCAGATGATGGTGCATGCCTTTTTTTTCTTCCTAAAATTGTGGTCGATGTCACACCCGGAGAGCACACCCCAGATGCGACCAACGTCGTCGTCCTCCCAAAGGACTCAGACAAGCCCTTAGCATTCATCATAACATGTCATCAGCTAAAATTGCGGAAAATTTAAAAACTTTTAGTACTATGTGAAGTATACTTAGACTTCATACATACCAATCATGAAAACATACGTAGCGATATTCTAAAAGTTGTCTCATATAAAAACCATCTAAGAGTATGAATCTGGACTTAGCCAATAAATAGTCAATACACCATATAGGCGTTAATACAAAAGAATTCAAAGAACATAAATGGAAATACGAGAATTCTTAAAATCTACGGAAGTCTTCGTAAGGTAAAATAATGAAAAGATACCATCCCCGAACGTGTGGACCTACCAACACTTGGAGAAACAGTTCCAAGCTTCTTCAATCGACCTTCTTAATCTTAAATGGCCGGACCCTACAGTTGTAGTAATATAAAGTAATGGGGTTAGTACGCCACATGTACTAAGTATGGCTATATGCACATAACATTTAAGGACATGCATGAAAAAGGATCATTTATCATATCTTTGGGAAGCATGCTAAGTCATATGAATGTCTTCAATGCACATACCATAGAACATGTACAAGTTAAGGATTCCATCAATATAAAGCATGATCATAATCAAAGACATATTATCATAGAGTCATGTTAACAATTCATATTCAAAAGATCATATACACATAACATACAAAACACTTAGCAATGATCCCATACCCAACCAACGAGTGCAATGGTCATGTGAAGCCCCATAACCCCACACAACCAAGTAGATAAGATAGGAGATTATAAGTAAAGCTTTGCTTCATATAACCTGTAACATAAGTAGTCATCACCTCATAAAACAATATATACAAATAACATGTTCATCAACGTAACCAACTTCATATAAGAGTAACAACATGTATCATAAGCATCATACCTTTAATGTTATCATATTACATAAGAACAATCTCCTAGGACTTCCCTTAGAGTCAACTTGTGCAATGTCTAGGTAGAGTCCCATACCCCTATCTATACTAAGTAGACTTCGAGTCACCCTAGTCAATGTCCATTTACTTGTGTTTCATTTTACATGAGGGAACATTCGCATTAACCAACATTAGACCATGTGAGCTAAACATGCAATTCGGTGTCATGAAACCCCACACCTAAAGAAGGTGGTCTACCGACCAAAGTAGAACCAAACATGACATAGCATACTAAGTGGATCCACTAGATTGTATCCTATGGTGTCAACATAGTTCAAGAACTAGGAGTTGTACTAGAGAACCATAGTTCCACATTACATGGCAGCCTCTATCTCATGAGATTCATTGTGACCTACCTTCCAACTACGGAAGGGACACCTTTCATATCTAGTTTGCTCGGTGCTAAGCTTAAGTACCTTTTTGATTAACCTTTAAGTTGTTATTTATCATAAGCTTATCATAGGTCATAGGAGATCAACTCCTTCTATAAAAATGATCATGAGCTCTTTAGGATTAGATGAGAATTTCCTTTCATCATTACCGTTCGTGTGTGAGATTAACATAGCATAATCATCTCGTGTAAAGCATACAAGAGAATATCATAACTTGCATTGTCTTATTCTTATAATGATCTAATAATTAACATGTTCATATCCCAACATATATACATAGCAACAACATACATAAATCAATAGCGTTGTAACATCATTTATGGGCTAACATAACTAACATAGAGTAATCACGACTTTAGAAGACTTACCTCTCGCTCCCAAGAACCTTATTCAAGAACTTTCAATAATCATAACAACAACATAGTGAAATACTCAATAGTATACCCAACATCAACTCTTCGAGTCACATAAAAGATCAACTCGTAAGTCATAGGGTAAGGGAAACGGATCACTTAAGAGTTCATTCAAGTCTTAGTCCCAATCCCAACGTTTTCATATTATCAAGTAGTAGAGTCAACCATACGAAACCATCATATAGATAAGAACATGGTTCAAACGAAAATCTAACAATAAAAGTTTAATTCTCAACAATTCGTGCTTAATCAACCATAGAAAACAATTACTTTTCATCGAAAATCATAAATCTAGAGTTAGGAAGAAAATCCATTTTGTAGAGTAAAAACCCTAGTATTTGAATTTCTTGAAAATTATCTTTGAAAGGACCTCTTGGGGAAAGTAATCCCAAGACTGAAAAACACATACCTTATAGATGAATAATCCACGAAATTTGATTGAAAACCTTGGAGTCTTCGTCTTCTTCCTTAAGCTCTTCTTGTTCTTCAATGGAGTTTGGAAAAAGAAAGTGTTTCTTTAGAGATATGAGAAAATTCGTTTGAATCTTATTTAGTGTGTAAAATGTGGTCTAAAACTGACCTAGAATCAATATATAGTCTTCCTATAAAATACCCAAAAGACCCTCCACTTAAATGGGTCTTTTTGTGAAGTTAAATTGCCAAAAATACGACTACAAATTTGGGAAGTGGCTGCGCGTCGCGGGGACAATTACCATTTTGTTCTAAAATTTTGGGTCGAGGCAGTGAGGTGCGTGTCAGCCTCGCATTGCGAGGCTGCCTCTGAATTCTTGAGGCAGTAGCCTGCGTGTAGGTTGTGCGTCGCACACCTCATGCTCCAATCTTGTTCGAGCAGGCTGCTTTGGCAGCCTGCCTACCCATGTTGGGGTCCTCCCTAAGGACCATTTGGGTGGTCCTTGAGGTGTCGTTACCGGACCTTTGGACCCTTTGTACTACATACTACCTATCCAAGGTATCTTTACAAGTTTTGTACTTCATTTTACACTTCAAAGCCTTCACCAAACATAGAGACGTCAACTAGTTCAAATTAGCTAGTTTCCGAACGTCAAGATCTTTCTTTGTCGTTTTGGCTCTAACATTTTCTAAATGAATTTATTACATTAATATAGGTCTGGAAACATCATTTCTGAACATTATTTAATAGGTTAAGCTCTAGTGTAAGTCATCACATTTCCGGAGTGTTACATTATCCCCCCATTAGGAACATTCGTCCTCGAATGACACTAAAATCTTTTGGAGGGTTAGGAATAGACTCTATACTAGCCGCCCAACCAATCAACAACATAAAAATCATAATGTGTCACAACTCATAAGAGTACTTCACAACTCCTTTCAACACATTCCATAACATTACACATAGCACTCAATTCATGATGCACAACATATAAGATCTCAACATTTCATAACACATAGTGAGGAATTTCCTTCTCAACATTATGATAAGCTCAAAATACATCAAGGAGTTACCATGTTATCATTATTCTCAGACAACAACAAAACAACAAAATCTTAAGAAGATACATGCATATATATTTCATATAAGTGCAAGAATAGAGTATGAAAGCATTTTCTTAAAACTCTATTTGGTACTATCTTTTACCAAAACATGCACCTATTTAGGAAAATAAGTCAATTTCATATTATTAATTACTTTCTTAACTAAGAGGAATGTCTAACCTCAAGGAGTAAACAGATGAGGGTAGCGGGACTTTATGTCGGCTTCGGCCTCCAATGTTGCACCCTCAACAAGATGGTTCCTCCATAGAACTTTTATGGAGGCAACCTCCTTGTTCCTCAACTTGTTGACTTGGCGATCTAGGATCTCAGATGGAAACTCTTTATAGGAGAGATTCTCATCCACCCCTAAACCTTCAATAGGTAGAATAGACACCGGGTCGCCTATGCATTTCTTGAGCATAGAAACATGAAACACCGGATGAACCGAAGCTAGTTCACTAGGTAGTTTCATTTCATAGGCAACCTTTCCAATTCGTTGTAAAACCTCATAAGGACTAACATACCGGGGACTTAACTTCCCCTTCTTACCATACCTCATCACCCCTTTCATAGGTGAAATCTTCAAGTAGACATGATCACCTATTTCAAACTCAAGGTCTCTTCTTCTATTGTCGGTATAAGACTTTTGCCGACTATAGGCTGTCTTCAATCTATCTTTTATGATTCAAAATTTCTTTATAGCCTCATAGATAATATTGGGACAAAATATTGAGGACTCACCAACCTCAAACCATCCAACCGGATACCTACATCTTTTACCATGAAGAGCTTTAAAAGGAGCCATGGAGATGCTCGAATGGTAACAATTCTTGTAGGAGAACTCAATCAAAGGTAAGTGATCATCCCAACTTTCATTGAAATCAATAACATAGGCTCTTAACATGTCTTCAAGGGTATGAATGGTACATTCCGCTTGACCATCTGTCTGAGGATGAAAAGTGGTGCTAAGTTTCACTTGAGTACCTAAACCCTTTTGAAAAGCCTTACTAAAATGAGAAGTGAAATTGAGCACCCCTATCCGAAATGATGGACAAAGGAATCCCATGAAGAATCACAATCTCATTAATGTAAATTCTTGCATAATCTTTGGCCATATATGTAGATTTAACAAGAATAAAGTGGGCAGATTTGGTCAACTATCCACAATAACCCATAATGAATCATTTTGCCTTCGAGTTCGAGGCAACCCAACAACAAAATCCATATTGATGGCTTCCCACTTCCAAGTAGGAACATCCATGATTTAGGTTAAACCACCCAGTTTAAGATGCTCATCTTTAACTTGTTGGCAATTTGGACACTTTGCAACAAACTCTGCTATGTCCATCTTTAAACCATCCCACCAATAGATCTCTCTAAGATCATGATACATCTTGGTGTCACCCGGATGTATAGAGTAGCGAGAACCATGATCTTCTTCTAGAATTTGATTTCTCAAATCCTCAACATCGGGTACATATAATCTCCCTTGGTACCTAAGAACACCATCCCCCCCTGGGAGAATGACTCATTGAGCTTTCCAAGTACCGATTCCTTCAACTCCATTAATAGATTATCAAGATGTTGCTTAGATTTCACCTCCACCACTAATGATGAGTTGGAGTTATGATGGACCATAAAACCACCATTGGGAGAATCATCTAACCGCACACCTAAACGAGCCAACCTATTAACATCTTTCACAAGTTCTATTTTCTCTTCTTCCACATGAGACACACTACCCATAGTCATACGACTCAAAGCATCCGCAACCACGTTGCCCTTGCCAGGGTGGTAAAGGACACTCATGTCGTAATCCTTCAACAATTGTAACCATATTCTCTGTCGGAGATTCAAATCCTTTTGTGTAAACACATATTGAAGACTTTTGTGGTCAGTAAATACATCAACATGCACACCATACAAGTAGTGTCTTCATATTTTTAAGGCAAAAACAACAGCAGCTAACTCAAGATCATGAGTTGTATAATTCTTCTCATGAACCTTGAGTTGCCTAGAAGCATAAGCTATCACCTTGCCATGTTGCATGAGGATACATCCCAAGCCCACTCGGGAAGCATCACAATACACTACAAACCCTTCATTACCCTCCGGTAACGTCAACACCGGAGCGTAGGTAAGCTTATCTTTCAAACTCTTCAAAACCTTTTTCACAAGCTTCCGACCACTCAAACTTCACCTTCTTTTGGGTCAAGGTTGTCAAAAGAGAATCAATGGACGAAAATCCATCAACAAATATTCTATAGTACCCGGCTAGACCCAAGAAACTTCTTATGTCTGTGGGAATCAAAGGTCTAGGTCAATTTTTGACCGCATCCGTGTTCTTCGGATCAACCTCTACACCCTCACCAGAGATAATATGTCCAAGAAAAGCAACTGACCTCAACAAAATTCACACTTACCAAATTTGGCATAAAGTTGGTGTTCTTTGAGGACTTGCAAGGCCAACCTCAAGTGACTGTCATGCTCATTTTCATTCTTGGAGTATATCAAAATATCATCAATGATCACAATAACAAATGAGTCAAGGTAATGTCGGAAAACTCTATTCATTAGGTCCATAAACGCCACCAGGTCATTTGTTAACCCAAAAGACATAACTAGAAATTCATAGTGACCATATCTAGTTCGGAAGGCTGTTTTGGGAACATCTTCACCTCTCACCCTAAGTTGGTGGTATCCCGACCTTAAGTCAATTTTGGAAAATTATCTAGCACCTTGGAGTTGATCAAATAGATCATCAATCCGAGGGAGAGGATACTTGTTCTTTATGGTGACCTTATTAAGTTGGCGATAATCAATGCATATTCTAAGGGACCCATCCTTCTTCTTAACAAACAAGACCGGAGCATCCCATGGAGAAATACTAGGTTGAATGAAATCCTTGTCTAGTAAATATTTGAGTTTGATCTTCAACTCTCTCAATTCAGCCGGAGCCATTCTATATGGAGGAATTGAAATAGGATTCGTATCCGGTAATAAATCAATGCCAAAGTCAATTTCCCATTCAGGAGGAACTCCTGGAAGGTCATTAGAAAAAACTTCTGGGATTCCCTCACTACAGGGACTGACTTAATAGAAGGAGTTTCACATTCTAGGTCTTTAACCCTCACCACATGATACCTTGACTATCACCTTACAAGCCTACAGGCAAGAAATGATTTGACTCTTTGGCATAGAATTTCCCCCCTTCCATTAAAAAATGGGTTCATTTGGGAATTAAAACTTCACTACCCTTGTTCTACAATCTAAGGAAGCAAAACAATCATGAAGCCAATCCATACCCAAGATGATATCAAAATCAAACTTGTCAAGTTCTACCAAATCAACAAGAGTAACTCTATTGGGAAGCATTACATGACATTTCCTATCGACTCTTTTTGCAACCAAAGAGTCACCCATTGGGGTAGAAACCGAAAAGGGTTCAATCAAAACATCGGGAAGTACATCAAACTTCCTATCTACCAAAGGTGTAACAAAAGAAAGGGTAGCATCAGGATCAAGCAAAGCATACACATTAATAGAGAAGATCTGTAACATACCCGTCACAACGTCAGGAGGGCTTTATGGTTCACCCCTAGCCTTGTGTGCATATAAACGGTTCCTTTTTGGAGCTTCAGAACTAAGACCTCTTGGTTGAGTTTGGCTATTCCCCTTACCTTGACATCTCACATTAGGACAATCTTTCACTATATGACCACCTTTGACACAACCATAGAAATTATTAGTTCCAACAAGGCATTCACCCACATGTTTCTTATCACACTTACCACAAGTTGGTATTTCTCTTGGTGGATCAATATTTCTCCCCTTTTGAGGTTTAAGATTAGAACCTCTATCATTGCGATTCTTGGAGAAATTTGAAGGGACTTGGTTTGAAAACCTCTTCTTTAATTTAGGCTTGTCTTGAACAGCAAGCCTACTCTTAGAAGAACCACTTTCAAAAGACTTTGCCTTCTTAGCTTACCTATTCCTCTTCCTTAGACGACTCTCCTCAACCTGTTGATCATGAACCATCAACCTAGAATGATCCATATTTTCATGAAGCATGGCTGCATGACATTCTTCTTCAAGCTCTTCGGACACGCCCGTTACGTAACGTCTCATTTCATCCCTAGCATTGGAAACCAAAGAAGAAGCATATTTGGACAACTTAATGAACTTTAAAGAGTATTTCCTAACACTCATACCTCCTTGATGAAGGTTGATGAACTCCTTTACCGTAGCTTTCCTTTGTTCCCTTGGAAAGAATCTATCAAGAAAGGCCTTTTTGAAGATTTCCTAAGTCACGGGACCACCTCCTAAAGCCCTACCATCCTTCCACTGATTGTACCATGTCTGAGCCACGTCCTTAAGTTGATAAGCTGCAAGTTCAGCCTTCTCAGTAGTACTCACCCCCATAGCAAACAAAATTTGTAAACCTCATCAAGGAAGTCTTGGGGGTCTTCATCAACCTTAGATTCGAAAAACATAGGAGGATTCATCCTTATAAAATCCCTCAAACGGCTATCCATAGTGCTAGCATGTTGGTTCTCTTGAGGAACAACCTCTCTGTTAGCTTGTGCCGTAATGGCCTGAGCTTGGGTGGTGATGGATTGGGCATTTGAAACAGGGCTGCCCTCACCTCACCATCTATCATGGCTGGAGGATTTACCGAAACTTGATTATTCACATCAGCTTGCACTTGAGGAGGAACTTGATTGCCTTGGGGAGTTGCTCCCGCATTCGCAATCTCATCTCCTACTCTCCTAGAGGGTGTCCTTGTGTTCATTGCTTAAAACCACAAGAAAGGGATTAGGTGCTAAAAGACACATAGTGTCAATATTCTAAAGGCACGACATAGGATTATGAAGAAAAGAGAGGTTTACTTGTCATGACATAGTCTCTTATCCATAATTGTGGCGCGCTTCATAACCATGAACAAGACACTAGGTAATGTGGTTTAGTGCAACATTGATCCTAAAGATATTTAACCTCAGGCTCTCATACCAAGTTTGTCACACCCGGAGAGGACACCCCAGATGCGACCGACATCTTCGACCTCTCAGAGGACTCAGACAAGCCCTTAGCATCTGTCATAACATGTCATTAGCTAAAATTGCAGACAACTTAAAAACTTTTAATACTATGTGAAGTATACTTAGACTTCATACATACCAATCATGAAAACATACGTAGCGATATTCTAAAAGTTATCTCATATAAAAACCATCTAAGAGTACGAATTTGGACTTAGATAATAAATAGTCAATACTCCATATAGGCCTTAATACAAAAGAATCCAAAGAACATAAATGGAAATACAAGAATTCTTAAAATCTACCAAAGTCTTCGTAAGGTAGAATAATGAAAAGATAGCATCCCCGAACATGAGGACCTACCAACACTTGGAGAAAGAGTTCCAAGCTTCTTCAATCGACCTTCTTAATCTTCAATGGCCGGACCCTATATTTGTAGTAATATAAAGTAATGGGGTTAGCGCGCCACATGTACGAAGTATGGGTATATGCACATAACATTTAAGGACATGCATGAAAAAGGATCATTTATCATTTATTTGAAAAGCATGCAAAGTCATATGAATCTCTTCAATGCATATACCATAGAACGTGTACAAGTTAAGGATTCCATTAACATAAAGCATGATCATAATCAAAGACATATTATCACAGAGTCATGTTAACAATTCATATTCAAAAGATCATATACACATAACATACAAAACACTTACCAATGATCCCATACCCAACCTACTAGTGCAATGGTCA
Source organism: Solanum sitiens (assembly GCA_016801875.1). NCBI lineage: Eukaryota > Viridiplantae > Streptophyta > Magnoliopsida > Solanales > Solanaceae > Solanum > Solanum sitiens. The sequence continues at coordinate 182,296 of JABWTJ010000267.1, read as the reverse complement.
TGTGAAGCCCCATAACCCCACACAACCAAGTAGATAAGATAGGAGACCATAAGTAAAGCTTTGCTTCAAATAACTTGTAACATAAGTAGTCATCACCTCATAAAACAATATATACCAAAAACATGTTCATCAACGTAACCAACTTCATATAAGAGTAACACGATGTATCATAAGCATCATACCTTTCATGTTATCATATGACATAAGAACAATCTCCTAGGACTTCCCTTAGAGTCAACTTGTGCAATGTCTAGGTGGAGTCCCATACCCCTACCTATATTAAGTAGACTCTTCGAGTCACCCTAGTCAATTTCCATTTACTTGTATTTCATTTTACATGAGCGAACATTCGCTTTAACCAACGTTAGACCATGTGAGCTAAACATGTAATCCGGTGTCATGAAACCCCACACCGAAAGAAGGTGGTCTACCGAAGTAGAACCAAACATGACATAGCATTCTAGGTGGATCCACTAGCTTGTATCCTATGATGGAAAGATAGTTCAAGAACTAGAAGTTGTATTAGATACCCATAGTTCCATATTACATGGCAACCTCTATCTCATGAGAGTCATTGTGACCTACCTTCCAACTAGGGAAGGGACACCTCTCATATCTAGTTTGCTCGGTGCTAAGCTTAAGTCCCTTTTTGATTAACCTTTAAGTTGTCATTTATCATAAACTTATCATAGGTCATAGGAGATCAACTCCTTCTATAAAAATGATCATGAGCTCTTTAGGATTAGATGAGAATTTCCTTTCATCGCTACCCTTCGTGTGTGAGACTAGCATAGCATAATCATCTTGTGTAAAGCATACAAGAGAATATCATAACTTGCATTGTCTTATTCTTATCATGATCTCATAATTAACATGTTCATATCCCAACATATATACATAGCAACAACATACATAAATCAATATCCTTGTAACATCATTTATGGGCTAACATAACCAACATAGAGCAATCACGACTTTAGAAGATTTACCTCTCGCTCCCAAGAACCTTATTCAAGAACTTTCAATAATCATAAAAACCACATAGTGAAATACTCAATAGTATAACCAACATCAACTCTTCGAGTCACATACAAGATCAATTCGTAAGTCATAGGGTAAGGGAAAAGGGTCATTTAAGAGTTCATTCTAGTCTTAGTTACAATCCCAACGTTTTCATATTATCAAGTAGTAGAGACAACCATATGAAACCAACATCTAGATATGTACATGCTTCACACGAAAATCTAACAATACAAATCAAATACTCAATAATTTGTGCTTAATCAACCATAGAAAACAATTACTTTTCATTGAAAATTGTAAATCTAGAGTTAGGAAGAAAATCCGTTTTGTAGAGTAAAAACCATGGTATTTGTAACATTTCAGAAAATTACATGTCTAGTGAAGAGCCCAATAGGTCTTTAAGAATGCGTATTGGGGATACGTAGGCATCCCAATGCCCAATATTGAGAAATATTGGGAATAGTATAGAAAATTGGCTAAGGGGTATTAGCCAAATTCTATATAATACCCAAATAAGCAAAATATTTGGCATATTAGAAATATTGGCTTAAAGGGGTGTTAGCCAATTTCTAACATTAATGAGCTTGTTTAAGAAATGTACCTGCAATAAAGACCCTAACTAAAAGCATTTATTCACAACTTAGCACTTTAGATACGAGGCAACCAAGTGTCAAGCCTAGGTATTATTCCACATTACCATTTAAAATGATCATGTAAATTAAGCAGTGCCCAAGGACATAGTGAGGATCCTTGGGACAATAAGTAAACATTTCCAAAGCAACCATAAATAATAGTTAGTTAGAAAAATACAACCAACACGTGTGCAAGCACATGTGCAAGACATGTGAAGAAGCTGCCAAAGGAGGGGACCACCCTAACCGAATTCGGTTAGGGTAGTTAGGAGGAAAAACGTGGACAAGGGACCAATCCATGTGGGGCCTAACTTCCTAACCAATTCTACACTCTAACCTACTTTCCTAAATAGCTAACTAACCTAGGACCAAATGAAATAAACTAATTACTACACCCGACAACCTAAGACTTAACCGGGTGACACTAACCTAGTAACTAGTTAAAGAGACCACCTAGTACCTAACCTGGGATGGTCAAAAAGGTTAGTTATGGTCCTAACAACTTAGGGGTACTTTAGTAATTCCCCTAGATTATCTAATTAATTAATTTAGTAACTTAATTAATTAATTTAAAAGGTCTAAAACCGAAACTACAAAGGAAATTTCCAGATTTCGGTTAAGACAAGAAAGGGACAACCTAGTACCTAACCTAGGATGGTCCAAAGAGTTAGTTAAGGTCCTAACAGCCTAGGGATACTTTAGTAATTACCCTAGGATACTTAATTAATTAATATAGCAACTTAATTAATTATTTTAAAGGGGAAAAACCGAAATCACAAAACAATTTCCAGATTTCGGTTAAAACAAGAAAAAGACAACCTAGTACCTAACCTAGGATGGTCCAAAGGATTAGTTATGGTTATAACGACTTAAGGGTACCTTAGTTATTACCCTAGGTCACTTAATTAAATAAATTAGACATTTAATTAATTAAATTAAAGGGGTCAAACCAAAATTCTTATGCTAACCTAGTACAATTCAAGAAACATCCTAATACTTAACCTAGGATGGTCCTAAAGGGTTGATTATGGTTCCAATGACTTAGGTACCTAAATTAATTAAATTAAGGATTTAATTAATTAATATAAAGTCAAAATGTTGACCAAAACCATAGTCAACACCAAAATTCCAGATTTTGGGTCAAGTCAACATTCTCCTATGTTTAGTCAACTTAGGAGGGGATTTTTAGTAATTAGTTAATTAATTTATTTAATTAACTTATTAAACATAAGTTGTATTATTAAATATCAGTTCTTAAACCTAAAAATCACGTTCAAACTCATAGAAAAAAAAGGGACGCAAAAACAGTAAGCGACGAACGTAAGAAAAAGGAAGAAAATTTATCGATTTCTCTAAGGAGATTTCAAGATTTCTTCATGGTTTCGTTCAAGATGTTCTTCATAGATTAAGTTCTACATAAGGTATGGGTTTATCTCCTGGACTTCTTTCTCCAAGAGAAATTTCTTTCGAATGATTCAAAGATCTTAAAAACTAGGGTTGTGTCCCATCGTTCTTGTCGAACTCCTTTCCCTAGTATCCTTATTATGATTTCAATGTTGAATAGGTTAGAAATCATGTTGTTGGTATGTGGTGCTGGCTGATCTTAATGTGTATGGTTTTTGATTAAATAATTATTGAATGAACCTATTAATTGGACTCTTTTGATGCTAAGTTTTATTATGTGAATTAAAATAATGATACTACGTCAAAGATATGTGTGAAAATGTTATGTATGAAGATGTTACGGTCTGTTGTGCATGCTTACTGTTAATATGACGTTATGAAGATGATATATTCATCAAATGCTAATATGATGCTGTCCAAGATGTTTAAACACGTTATGCCTAATGTTATGTTATAAGGTTGGCTAAAAAGATCTCCATGAAATCATAATTTGAGTAAATGTTTGGCTTATGCCAATAAAATGACTAACAGTACATTGTTCAAAATTTAAATGGGATTGGCTATAATGTAATCTTTAAATAATTGAAAGATTGACTAATGAACAATATATAGATATATATACCAAACTAAGCATGAACGAATATAAAATTGGCTTATGCCAACAAAGATGGTTATGCAATCCTTACCCAATTGTTTATGCCAATACTAATCATATGCCATACTTGTGTAGCCAAAATAATGAAATGACATCTCCAGTAGTCCTAAAGTAATTCAATGAATCCATACCCAAGGGCATGACATTCATTGGGACAACTCCCAACATGCTCTAAAAGAATAACATATGAACTCATGAAACTCATTAAATGAAGTGCTCATCGTCCATAAATGATGATATGAATCTACTACACTAAAGTAAGTAAGTAACGTGAATTATAACATAATTAATGGGGTCTAAATTAAGTAAGTGACCAGAAAGGGGGTGTTCTCACTTACACCTAAGCTACTATGTTAAAAGAATACTCACGTATGAAGGTGTTAGAATGTGTGAGACCAGTCTCATTAACATCAAAGGATGATATGTAAGGAAAATTCACATTTCATCAATGTAAAATAAGGATGACCAGTCATCAATAGAGTAAGTAAATCTCAATCTAGAAGTAAGCTTCCATAATACTTGAGTCAACACTAAAAGATAAAGAAGAAATGAACATCCACGTAATGAGGTGAGTAATTATGTTAATCTATGATGTTAATGAAAATGGTGACAACATGATAAGAGGCTAAGATGAATGGTGAGACAAGTCTCAACCAAGCCTAAGTAAAGGTCACTAAAAGTACTCACCTAAGAGAGTGTTGAATATCAAGAGACAAGTCTCAATCATACTCTATATGTAAGTGTAAGGAGAATTCACACTTAATACTAATGATGAGATGAGAAATCATCTAATGAGCAATGATGCCCTCATACTAGAAGCCAACTTCTATGATGTGTGAGATGAATGTAATGGAACTTTATACTGAGCACCGATAGGCTAGCTATGAGTCGCGATTCCTTCTTTCGGGAAGGCAGAGGTTCGTGTAAATCTCATGAGATAAGACTGTCCATTCAGGCTGGTATGGGTCTCCTTATATCTCCTAGTCTTTGAACCTATGCTGCCAACATAGGGTTCTAGCAAGGTTCAATTCCCTATACACGCTAGCATGTTTTGGTTTCACCTTGGCCAGTGACTCCACCTCTTTTCGGTGTGGGGAAGACACCGGATTTCATGATGCTCACATGATCTATGTCGGTTAAGGTTGGAGTTCCTCAAAGTATGAAAGATAATGAAATGAATGATACCGAAGGTGTTTGTGCAAGACAATTAGGAGGTGAAATCAGATTCAAGTAATGACATTAGGTCATTTTTGATCATTGCACTTCATGATCCCGATGAGAGTCTTAAACTTCATCCTAGGTATAGCTGGTTTTTACATTAGCCTACGAATGAAAGAAATGAATAATGTGAAGTACGAATGAACGAATGAAGCAGACTCTGTGTTTGCTAAAGAAGGCCCTCGTGTTGAGGTCTCATATGTTGGGTCCTCACTTGAGATGTCTTAATGCTATATCAACGATTCCAAGGTCTCGTGTATATGAAATGTATAATATGTAAAACTTGAAAGTAATGAAATCAATGCCATAATCAATAGAGAATGGCTGATGAAATGTAATGAATACTTGATGTAATGAATAACTTGTTGTAAGGATAGTCAAATCGTGTCCAATAAAGTTTACAATAAGTAAAGGGCATAGCTAATAATGAATCCTCAGGTTATGAAAATGATAAAACCAAATAAATTGGCTTATAATGACTTTATATAATTGGCAAAAGATATTAGCCAAATAAGATTGGCTTATAATGACTTCTTACATTAGGCCAATAATACAATAAGAGGAATAGTCACTAAAGTTTGGTTTATAAAGAATTCATGCCCAAAGTAAGCAAGATCATAAGCTTTAATGATATGCCACAAGATCTATGCACATTATGCAATCAACTAAAGAATGAGTATAGTCAATAAGTATTGACTTATAAATATATTCATGCCCCAAATTGTAGTTAAGTCATTTCATTAATCTCTTGAATTACTTACTTGATTCATTGTGGGTATGGGACTACAATGAATCATTGCACTTGTAAGTAAAATATAGGACCAAAGGGATTATTGAACTACACAACAAGAAGAAGAAATAGACTGAAAAATAAACTAAGTCCCAAAGAGGAGCTCTCGGGTTTGGGCAATCACAATCTCAAATCTCCGCCCGAGTTGTTCTAAAATTATGTTGATGATACTAATGTCTTGTAATCATATAGAAAATGAGTTGTGTGCTTTGAATTCATTAAAATACATCATATTCTTACCAAAATTCACAACTAACGAATTAGGAAAGTCTCATGACTAGACTTTCCAGAAATGGCATGTTGTTTAGGAAGAGCTTTCATTGATCATGCATAGCTTTATGTGTATGTGTGCATACACCCATACTTAGTACAAGTGGTGTTTTAACCCCTACTATTTACTATTTGTATAGGTGCAGGTCAGAGGACAGATTGACAACACTTGCAGCGGTTTGGACTTCAGCGTTTCTCCAAACCATTTGGTAGATCCTCTTGATTTCGAGGATGCTACAGTCTTAGTCTAGCTTTAGATATAGACATAGCTAGTGGATGTTGTCCCTAGAATTTCTTTCACGTTTCATTTCGAACCTTTTGATGTAAGGCCATTTTGGCAACTTAATATATTCTATTCATCGTTTGTTTTGAAATGTTCTTGATATTATATAGTTGTCTATTGATGTTGAGCTTAGTATATAATGTTTAATACGTAATGACTATATGAAGTCTAAGTAAACTTCATACGTATAAAAAGTTTTAAATTTTCCGCAAATTTAACTAGATGAATGTGATGAATGCAAGATGAGGCTTGTCTGCGACCTCTGAGAGGTTAACGACGCCGGTGGCGATTCGGATTCAAGAATCCGGGTCGTTACAATATTTGAATTTCATGAAAACGTATCTTTGAAAGGACCTCTTGGGGAAAGGAATCCCAAGAGTGAAAAACCCATACCTTATAGACGAATAATCCACGAAATTTGATTGAAAACCTTGGAGTCTTCGTCTTCTTCCTTAAGCTCTTCTTGTTCTTCAATAGAGTTTGGAAAAAGAAAGCGTTTCTTGAGAGAGATGAGAAAATTCGTTTGAATCTGATTTAGTGTGTAAAACATGTTCTAAAGCTGACCTAGAATCAATATATATTCTTCCTATAAAATACCCAAAAGACCCTCCACTTAAATGAGTCTTTTTGTGAAGTTAAATTACCAAAAATATGACTTTAACGAATCAGGGAAGTGGCTGCGCGTCACAGGGACAATTCCCATTATTTTTCTAAAATTTTGGGTCGTGGAAGTGAGGTGAGTGTCAGCCTCACGTCTCAAGGCTGCCTCTCAATTCTTGAGGTAGTAGTCTGCGTATAGGATGTGTGTCGCACACCTCATGCTCCAATCTTGTTCGCAGGGTCATCCCCAAGGACCCTTTGGGTGGTCCTTGGGGTTTCTTTACCGGATGTTCGTACCTTTGTACTTCATACTACCTATCCAAGGTGTCTTTACAAGTTTTGTACTTTATTTGACACTTCGAAACCTTCACCAAACATAGGGATGTCAACTAGTTCAAATTAGCTAGTTTCCGGACGTCAAGGTCTTTCTTTGTAGTTTTGGCTCTAACCTTTTCTAAATGAATTTATTACATTAATATAGGTCTGTAAACATCATTTCTGAACATTATTAAGCTCTAGTTCAATTCATGGCATTTCCGAAGTGTTATTGGCGACTCGACCCACCTTTCTGTTGCCCAGACTCCTTCCCAGTCTTGGCCTTCTTGTTTTTGTACTCTTATGTGTCCCTCATCTTTTCCTCTTCAACTTGCTGCACATAGACCATTAGCCTTGATATGTCTATGTCGCAAATCAACATTGCATCCCTACCTTCTTTGCTTGAAGCACGACCCAAACCGGCAACAAACAAGCTCATTCTGCTCCTCATATTCTTCACCATCTCCTGAGCATATCGAGACAGTTGGGTGAACTTCAACCCATACTAGTGCACACTCAAGGACTCCTGTTTCAAAGTGAGGAACTCCTATACCTTTTCTTCCTTTAGTTCTAGGGGAAAGAACCTCGCCAAGAAGGCTTCTTCAACGCAAGCCCAACTTGGATGTGGTGCATCCTCAGCTCTGCCCTCCTTCCATTGGTCAAACCAGGTTCTAACCACTCTCTTCAGTTGATATGCTGCTAATTCAACCCTCTCAGTATTAACCACATGCATCACCTCAAACACTTTCTTGAATTGCTCCATAAAGTTTTCCGGATCCTCAGTAGTGCTTGATCCGGTGAAGCTAGGAGGATTCATCCTCAGAAACTCATGGATCCTCGAGGTGTCAGCCCCTTCTTGTCGAGTTCCTCTATGTTGCCCAACTTGGTTAATTACTACTTGACTTAACATCCAGATAGCTTCCCAGAATTCGGCGTTGGTATTCTCTCCTTGGGGTTGCACATCCGGAGCATTGGGTAACTCTTGTTCCTAAGTATCTATATTTATCCTAACTGGACGACCTCTTAATGCTCTTCGTGGAGGCATTGTAATCTAAAACACGGGCACACAAAAATTAGAGAGAGACTTTTAGAGATAAACTCTAAACGCACGAAAAAGGAATATGAAAGAAGTGAAGAAATTCCTAAATGTCACAGCCTCCTAATCATAGATGTGGTGCACTTCACACCGATGACTAAGACTCTACGAACACGGCTTCATAGATTCCCTAGGACTCTTGAACTATGTGCTCTGATACCAAGTTTGTCACGCCCGAAGCCTACACCCTGGACGTGGCCGGCACCCAATGACCATTGTTGGCCTTGAGCGAATCCTTGTCCTGGCTTACTTAACTCAGCGGAATACTCAATTAAACTCAATCAATAAATAGAGCATGATTAAAATAAATATTTAATATGATAGTCTGGCAAAAATGACACTTAAGTCTCAACACTTGAACATATGAATTTACAAAGTAAATGAGACTCCAAAACTGAACTACTAACTGACTATGAATCCTCTAAACTGACTGAGATGGATGTTGGGACAGACCCCACAACATCCTAATGAACTAAACTAGAAAATCAATTAAAAGGATGTCATCCAAAATGCAAGGAGGCTCACCACTGACTCTAGAACTCAAACGGGATCAACGAAGCACTGCGTGCTGATCCTGGTTACCTGCGTCTGCATCATAAGACGATGCAGTCCAACTGGCATCAGTACATTGAATGTACGAGTATGCGAGTTGAAATGCTAAACAACAACTATTAAGCTTTAAATGGAATAAAGAGGAACTTACCTTGGCTCTTGCTCAACTCATGAAATAACAACTCAATATAAAGCAGTAAATACATATGCAATATATATAAAACTAGTAAAATAGTGTAAACACTTAGTTCAATAAAGATAAAACAATAATAAACTCAACTTTACTTATGTATGAAAGTAATATAATTTCTGTGGGAGATTCTCTGACCGACAACCATCACTTAAGCCTAAGTGATGATACAACGTTTTACCTCACACTGCTGAGGACCATCCTATACCTTGTCATAGGTATATGACCTTACTTAACTTAGTGGATACACTAGCTTAACTTACGTGATCATCTAAAAAGTATGACCTGTTAATACCCATAGTGGCTACATGGTTTAAATGGAGACTTGAGTTAATATGAACTCTCATACCAAAATCATTGCTCAATACTACTCCCAAAATATACTTTAGCTCATGTTTTTGAACCAACTTCCTTTCTTTGGGTTGAGATAATTTGTTCAACACTTTAGCTTTAAAAATCCCTCTTGGAATCAATGTTCCCTTTTCTTGTTCAGAACTCTTTTGGGAAATCTTACTTTCCCCTTAACTTAAATGTGAAAACATTTATAAACTCTTAGGTAATAATTAGTTCCCTTATAATTTTAGAAAATGAACTCAACTATTTACTCTTTGCTTAACTTGAAACTTTTGATCTTGATCAACTGTTTAGGGAATACTTAGTCCCCTTATACTTTTTTTGAAGAAAAGACTTCAACTTTTACTCTTTCTTTAACTTGAAACTTGAGCATTAAAACGAAGTTAAAATGTTTAAAATAATGCTCATGGATGCTTTAAAAACTTCACTTTAACTTACTTCATTGCCTTAGACTTAACTCTTTAACTTCTTTGACTTTGATCCTAACTTTCATTAAATTGGATTATGGATTCAAGGATCATGATCTCATGTTTATAGATGATTTCATGATATTTAGATGTACTTTAAAGTGTTGGAATAAACTAGGATTTATAGGTACATCACTTAGGAACTCGTACGAAAAGATGGAGGAGAAATGGGAACTACAGGTGACCCTTGCGCTCTAAGAGGCGCGGGGCGCCAGAGCATGACGTATAGAGGCTGCCGCAGCGCGTTAGAGCCTGACAGACAAAGTCTGTCCTGAGGGGCTCTAGTAGGCGCGGCGTCCCAAGGCATGTCAGACTGTTTTTCTGACATTTCTTCTCTGATTTTCAATTCTAGACCTCCCAAACTTCCATGGATCTTTACCCAACCACATTATAATAACTAATATACTCAATACCCAATAGTTTAGACTCGTAAAACAGCCTGGAAACAGGAATCCAATCAACTAGAACATGTTGCAACCCATTCAATCAAGAATTCGATAATTGTTCATCAAAATATCAATGTTCATCATCCAGTCTACTCTAACTTACTGAATTGAATCAAATTAGTGTGTGGGTGGAAGAACCCAACACACAAAGATCTCACATACCTTAAAGGGATCACCCCTGACAAAATCCACGCAACGATTTTTGGCGTTCTTGCTTCTTCTTCTCCTTTTTCATCTTTTCTCCTCTTCTTTTCTCTTCTCTCAAACCCCTATCTTGTTTTCTAAAAACATGAACTGAATAGGATCATCTTAGACCCCAACTTATTACACAAAAACGAAATTAAATAATTGGGTAAGGAAATGACCAAAACACCCTTTAAAAATCCGGATTGGACTTTCCTCATTCCAACAGCCCAACTTCCGAAAGTCATATCTTCTTCATACGACCCCAAAATTTTGCAAACTTGGCGCCGTTGGAAAGATCTTCCCAAGATATCTCCATCCATATAAATAAATCACCCTAACACCTCCTGATATGGAAGTTATGGCCGCTTGAAAATGATCAAAACTCACTTTTAAAATCTGGAAATTTTCTAGATTTCCCTATCTATTTCCAAAAATGATTATTCTTGGTTTCTTAGCTTATTCTTAGTTATTTCAAGTAACGAGATGTTACAATGTTCCCCCATAGGAACCTTAGCTAGTGGATCCACCTAGATTCTATATGATGTTTATGCCCTACCTTGGCAAGTAGGATACCCTCTTTTTGGTGTGAGGGGTTGACACAGGATTCCATGTTAGCTCACATGGTCTATGTCGGTTATGGTGAATTTTTCCGAATGTTAAAATGAATAAATAAAATTAAGAAGATGAACACTAACTAGGACTACCTAAGAGATGTTACTTAGTGTAGGTAAGGGAATGTGACTTTACCTATACATTGCACAAGTAGGTATCCGGGATATATACATATATATATATATATATATATATATATATATATATATATATATATATATATATATATATATATATATATATATATATATATATATATATATATATATATATATGTATATATATATATATCTTATAAATGGAATTATAGTGTTAACCTACTTGTTATAATGATATGCATGATGTAGTCTCATTTGATATACATGATGATGGTCTCACTCAGTATGCATGTTGTTGGCTATATTTGTTGTGATGATGTATGAGGTAAAGGGCAATGCTTGTGATCTCCTTATTAGTTTACTTGGTATGTGTGAGGTTATGAGTATTCATATATATATATATATATATATATATAAATATATATATTGCACTAGTAGACTTAGATTGGGGTTGTGAGTAAGTCTTGTGATGTATTGATTAAATGAACTCTAAATATGCAATGTTGACTATGGTTTCATTGTGGTGATATTTATAGTATGGACTTGTAAGTTGTCTTGAGATGTGCATTAAGACTAAATGAGTTATAACTATGATGTAATAATGAACGAGTTCTTATATAACGTCTATGAAGTATGTTGGTGTCATGTCTAATGTTAAATGCATGTGTGGTGACTTATTTAATGTGATGTGCCTAGTCTAGGGTGACTTCATAGAAACACTTGGTGTGAATAGTATTATGTGGATGCTACTTGCATATTGCAATAGTGTGACTTGGGGTTGTCTTAGGTGAAGGTTCTTATGTGAAGGTTATGTTTCATGATATGTTATGTCCTTATGAATGTATGGTCTTGAATTGATGAAGGTTGTATGAATGCTCACCCTTGGTGACCTTAAGGTGATACTTTGGCGTGAATGGTGGAATGGGACACTATTCATGCATTGCATAAAGTATTACTTAAGGGTTTCTTTAAATAAATAAGTTAAGGTAAAAAGGAAAGTTAATGTATTGATGATATTGAATGTGTCTTAATGAGATAAATGGCTTTATGTGTTGTTGTGAATGGTATCCTTGTCTAACATAATGTATGTGAACTATATTGTGCTTATTGTATCAAATGCTTATGAAGTTTCACTAAAATGGCATGATCCATGGTTTCTAACTAAGTATCCCATTTAAAGCATGATTTTGCATGGTTATTATACTTAGTGCATGCTTGTACTAATACCATTCTTCTTCATCTTTTTATACCAAGTGTAGGTGGTGATGGCTAAGGGATCTTTCCTACAATGAAGATCTTAGATTACTATTCCCAAGTTTGAGTATGTCCTTAAGGATTCAAGGACCTTTATGTCTAGAGTTTACGTAAGTTCATGTAATAGTATAGAAATGTTCTTTTGTATTGTAAGGGTCGTGTCCCTATTCTATTGAAGTCGTCTCGAAGATGGCAAGACAAGATTTAGTGTCCTAACTATGTACTAATGGTTTTCAAATGAAATGACTTATTAGTCTTGTGTTATATTATGAAAAAGTTTAAATTCCGCACTAATATTCATACCTATGCGATGAATGAATGCTAAGGGCTTGTAAAGATTTTCGAGAGGTCAAGTACGACGTGTTACTTCTAGGGGGTACTTCTCGGTTGTGACACCACCATGGGTCAAAAAGGGTCATATTTTTTAGATGATTCCTTTAATGCTTTTTAGGATGGACTAGTGGATCTACTTAGTAATTCAGGTTTTATACTCATGGCAAGGTATAGGATGGCCCTAGAGGATGAGGCAAAATATTGTATCATCACAATAGCTCTTATGTTATGGTTGTCAGATAGAGAAACTCCCACAACAGTATTTTGTATTGTTATATACATCAGAGACATTTGTATTTTCATATAAAGACAAAGTTTATGTTGTATCCTTGCATACAAATTGAGCACAATGTATTCTTAAATACACCAAGTTGCTTTCTATTTTTCTTTTAAGATTTACATATATTGCATATCTTATTATTGCTCTATACTGAGTGGAATATCTTATTATTGAGTTGAGCCTTATTTCACTATGTTGAATATTTTATCTCTGAGTTGAGTATCTTATTCATGAGTTGAGTTGAGTTGAGTGAGTTGAGAAGAGGTAAGTATGTTTCCTTTTTATCAAGTTTAAGCTTATGTTTATGCTTTAGAATTCCTCTAACATGATCGTACATTCCATGTACTGATCCATTTGGCCTGCATCTTTTGATGATGTAGACAGAAGTATTCAGGATTATCAAAAAGAGCTTCATTGATACATCCTAGAGTTCGAGTGCTATGAAGAGCCTTTTAGTTATATCAGTTGTTAGGATGTCGTGGGTCTTGTCCCAACCTCAATCTTTATCAATTAGAGGCTTCATAGATAGAAAGTACAGTTTCAGAAGCCTATTAATTTATTTTGTTAAATATTTTAAAGACTTAAGTTGCTTCTTTTATGGCGAGTTGAATAATTTATTCATACTTTTTCTTTTGAGTTAATGTTTTGTATTTAAGATTTGATAAATTTTTATTTATTTTTAAGCTTTGTATGCTTGAGTTAGTTTTCCACTTGTAGTTAACCAGGATGAGAATTCGCTTTGGGACAAAGAATGGTTCTCGAGTGATGGCCACATCCAGGGTGTAGGATCGGGTCATGACAAACTTAGTATCAGAGTAGAAGGTTCAAGTGTTCTACTGTGTATATGAAGCCGTGTCAAGTAGGATCCTATTTATGGTTGTGAGGGCCCCATTTTTATATAAATGAGGGGCTACAAACATTTCAAAAAAGTTTCCTTTCTTTTAATTATCTTAATCATGCAATAAAGCTAGATTTTATTCTTACTTGTGCGTTCTCAGAATCGTTCGACTTCTCATCATACTAGACGTCGTTGAAAAGTAAAGTGTAAATATCGTTATGGATGAGTTGTTATTAGCAGAAGTCTTGAGAAAGTCATAAGACTCCATAAGGGCTCAGGATAAGCCCAAGAGTAAGTTAAGTGTTCAGATTCGGAGTAATGCACCCATATTTATATGAATTGTGCGTTTGAGCTTGAAGCAAGTTGTACTCTTTTCCTTAAGCCTTGTTTCAACTGATATTTTTATGAGGAGGTATGTTTAGAGGTTGGGTAATATTTCACCCTAAAAGGTAGCATGAGCTACGAGATTATGAACAGTAGTAGTAAAGAGTTCCCTTTAAGTTAAGAGGATAGTATGCAAATTTTTAGTAATCTAAGTAAGAGAGATAGTGTTTTGACAACCTATGTAATTATAGTCATGTACCTAGTAAGTTATTGAGGAGGAGTTTTCCCTTATAGGTAGAGTAAGAGTTGCTAGTCAAGATGAGATAAAGTATATAATTTGACCATAATAGAGTTGATCTCGATGTTCCATCATATTAGAAGAGACTAAATTGATGTGTGAATAAGAGAAGAGTATTTATAAAGTGATAGATCTAAGCTAGGCTTATGATTTGTTTGAGAGGGTCATAATGTTCATAAGGCTATATAACTGATCAATTAATGAGGTATCTTATATTAGGAGAGCATTCATATTGATATCCGGGTTTAGTAATGAACAATAATGTAACACTATGAAATTTGTTTGACCTAAGACTCGAACCGTTCTTCGTAGTGAGTGAGATTTTAGCAAGAAATTAAAATTTTCCTAAGTGTTTAGTTCAGGTGACCAGATGTAGAACCTTGAGTACCAAAAAGAACTTAATTGGAAAGATCTAAATCTGAAAGTTTGCAGTTATGCTTAAGGATTAGTTTTAGGTCAACTTCAAATGATCATATATCTCAGCACAAAATGAGTTAGGTGTGCTACAATATACCTTAGGATGAATGGGTATATGAGACTTCAGTCATGCATTGCACAAGTAGACTTTGAGAGGGAGCATGGTATGTCTTTTATGATATTATGATTATGAGTAGACACCATGTTTTTAAACAACTTTTCTTTATGTTGCACTTGTTTTAAACTACTTTATATTTAAATGAGTTCAGTTAAGTATTAGGAGTTGAGTCTTTCGACTTGAGTACCTTAAGTAGAGTATCTTGAGTTGATATATGCATCATTGAGTCGAGTATCATATCTTTGAAGTTGAGTATGTAATCTGTAAGTTGAGTATCTTATCTTTGAGTACTTCTGAGTTGAGTAAGTTGAGTAGTTTTGGAGTATCTTTAAGTATTCCTTGAGTTGAGTAAGTTTGAAAAGAGGTAAGTATGTTTCCTTTTTATCAAGTTCAAGCCGATGCTTAATACTTTAGATTTTCCCTTACATGCTCATACATTCCACGTAATGAGCCATTTGGCCTACATATTTTGATGATGCAAACATAATATCCTTGATCATCAACTGGAGCTTCATTGATACATCCGAGAGTTTGAGTTAGCTATGGGGAGCTCTTTGCTTCCAAAGAATTTCATTTACTTTTCAGTTTAGTCAAGATGTCATGGGTCTTGTCCTGACTTCCATCTTTGTTATCTAGAGGTTTCATAGTTAATCAGAATAGTTGAGAAGTTTGTGTAGTCTATTTTATTAATTGTTTTAAAGACATAAGATGCCTATTTAATATTATTTTTATTATACATATTTTTCTTTTGAGTTAAAGCTTTGTAAAGTTGAGTTTATTGAATTTTATTTCAGTTTTAAGCTTTTGCATGCTTAAGTTGATCTTCCACTTGTAGTAAGCCAGTATGAGAGTTCGCTTGGGGACCAACAATAGTTTTCGAGTGTCTTCCATGTCCAGGGTGTAGACTCGGGTTCTGATAACTAAGCTTGAATTTGATAGGAGTGTCATGATCAAAAGAATGTCATAATGAGGGTGATGATGTTAGTATTAATATTTGATCAGGAAGACTCGACATAGAGTAGTTGAGGAATTGAGGTGATAAGTTGCAATAAATATGAGCGGTACAAGTGAGAGACCCTAACCTTTAGATAAGTGCAGTGAAGTGTGGCTAAGTCACAAGAGTAACAAAAGCGTTAAAAGTGTACCGAGAGGCTATGTAATCAGAAGAAGTTAAGAGAAAACACCTTATCAAGAGGTCTTTGTACCGCTTATGGAGTGTTAGAGTAAAGGAATAAGAACACCATTTAGAGATGATAGAATAGGTCCATTGCTTTCAAGTGGAAGCTTTTGACCTAAGGGGGATATGGCGAGATGAGAAATTGAGTCAAGTGTTTGATATTTAGATGATAATGAATTCCAAAGATTTTGGGGGATATCTTTTAGAGGTCTTTTTGTAATGGGGTGACATTGGAAAGAGGAGGTTGATGGTCTTATCGTGTTAGTGATGGTGTGATAATTCCATCTAAGGTTATTAATAAGGAGGAAGAATTGTATTAAGTTTTAAAATGAGAAATAGTTAAATGAGAAGACTTAGTTAAATCTGAAGGAATTGGTTAGTAGGACTCCATGGACATGTTAGAGTACTAAGCTTGAATATGATGAAAAAGAGTAATAGTTTTAGGATGAGATTTCCTATAGAGTGATATAGAAACTAAACTTAAAGTTTGGGTTACGCTTGAATATAGAAAGAGCATACCATTAGACGCAGATCTTAGTAAGATTAAACTATTTCATACCTAGTCTGGCCGTCATGCAAGGACGAATGATCCCAAGGGGGAGATATTGTAACACCCCTGAAAATTTTCAAACTAAGAATCAAACCATTCTTTGTAGTGAGTGAGAATTTAACAAGGAATTTAAATTTTTCTTTAGCATTAAGGTCAGATCACTACCTAAAGCATACTTGAGTTCTAAACGAACTAAATTGGAAATAACAAAAATCTGAAATTTGGAGAGTTATGTTAAGTATGAGTTATGGGTCAAATTCGAACGACCATAACTCCTAGGAAAGGATGTGTTAGGTGTGATACGAGATAACTTAGGTAATATATTTGAATTATATTTCCAACGTCACCAAGTTTGCTAAGTTTCGAGTTCGGATGAGTGAGATATGACCTTTTGAAGTCAAGTTGTCCAGTTAAGGAAAGTTACTCGAAAATAATAAGGGGTAATTTGTCTTTTACTTACCCAATAATATTTAATTCATTTTTAGTAATGTTTTAGGGGTCTAATATTATTAGGTTCTGTTTTATAATCCTAATATACGCCTAGGGTTTTAGTTGAGAGTTCAAGAAGAGAAAATAGGAGAGGATCAAGCGTTTGTCGATATTCTTGCATGTTGTTGCAGAATTTGCCATGGGTTTAATCCCTAAGAGGTATGTAAGCTTTCCATAGTGCTGAGTTTGTTCACACACATGCCAAACATGTTATTTTTAGCATAATTTCTTTCTCAAAATGTTGAAGGAGTTAAGTTCTTTATAGGTGTTCTTGTAGTTTATTCTAGATCTTGTTTTATTAGGTTTTGATGATTTCTTGTGATGAAAGTGATTGTTTTGAGTGTTGTTTTTAGTGGACTAGTGTGTACTTAGGTTTAGTAATTGAATCAAAGGAAAACTTGGTAAAAGAAATCGATTAAAATTGATTTAGGATCAGAAAAAGAGATACTAAATTCGTTGAATTTATCTTGGGAAGAGGCTGGTGCGGCGCCCCCAAAATGCACCAAACGGACTGGGGAGACGCCCCTACAGTGCGCCTATATGCAGTCTCTGATGTTAGGGACTGGCGCCCCGCGCCTGGTATAACGAACCAAGGGTACCCCCTAGACGTCACACGGCGTATTCGACCTCTCGGAAGTCTTATACAAACCCTTAGCATACCTTCATCTCATAAACAAAAAATAGTAGAAAATTTAAAACTTTTCATAGCACAACACAATGCTAAAACATCACTTCTCATTTAAAAACCGTATATACATAGTTAAGACACTAAGTCTCGTTTTGCCATCTTGACTCAACATCAATATAATAGGATAGGAACACAACCCTTAACAACATAAAAGAATAATCTATACTATTACATAAACTTAAATAACATGTTGACATGAAGATCCTTGAAATCATAAGGACCCTCTATAAGTTGGGGAATGTCTATCCAAGCTCTTCACTTTAGGAAAGATCCTCTAGCCATCACCACCTACACTGTGTAAAAAGGTGAAGAAAAATGGTATTAGTACAAGAATGCACTAAGTAAGATAACCATGCAAAAACATGCTTTTAAAAGGGGCATTTTGGTTAGAAACCATGCATCATGCCTTTTTAGAATAATTTTATGAACATTGATACAATAGGCACAACATAGACCACATACCTCATCATATACATAGGAATCATTCATAATAACACATAAAGCTATTTATCACATTTTGAGGCAATTTCAATACATTACATTACCTTCCTTTTTATTTAACTCTTTTCCTTAAGAAACCCTTAAGTAATACTTAATACAATGTATCACCTTAAGGTCACCAAAGATGAACTTTCATATAGCCTACATCAATCCAACCACATATTTTCATAAAGTCATAAGCACATCACAAGATATAACCTTCACATAGAAACCACCACCTAAGACAACCCCCAAGTCACACTAGTGCAATGTGCAAGTAGCATCCCATAATACTACACACCAAGTGTTTCTAAAAAGACACCCTAGACTACGCACATCATATTCATCAAATCATAACATCTTTATTTAACATTAGACATAAGACCGACATACTTCATAACATCATGTACGAACTCATTCAATTACTACATCTTTAGTCATAAACCATTTAGTTCACAGCATAGGTAAATCACCCTCACAACCCCTTCACAAGTTCACTTGTGCAATGTACACATGGAGTCCCATTCCCCCACATATACTAAGCAAACCCATTGGGAAGTCATAAGTGTAATTTACATGCATAATCATAGTTCATACCTTGACATAAGTAAAGTCAACCTTAACATGTATTCATACTAATCATACATAAACATAAGTCTTTCTTTCATAAGAGACTCCAACCCTATCCTTTCTTAAAGTCCACTTGTGCAATGCATGGGTAGGGTCCATAGTCCTACCTATACTAAGTAAACTTCTCAAGGAATTATAACTAGAGTTCATATTCTTATCATAGTTCATTACTTAAGTTACGTTTCGGGAGTTATAGCCATAACCGACATAGACCATGTGAGCTACATGGAATTCATTGTTCTACTCCACACAGAAAAGTGAAGGCACTACTTGCCAAGGTAGGACCTTCATACATAATAGCTATTCTAGTGGATCCACTAAGCTAAGACCTACGGGGCCACATAGTTATGGAACAAGGAGATTGCTACTAGAAACCTTGATTTGCTAGGTGTGGAGGTTTCCATCTCATGATACAACATCTATCTTGGGAACCCGAACTTGCTAAAAGTGAAGGTTCTCTTGTGGGAATCCGTATTTACTAAACGTGAAGCCCCCACACTCTCATATTTTATGTTCACTTGGTGCTAAGCTCAAACCCCTTTTTAAACATCTTTAAGCCTTTACTTAGCATTAGTTCATAAAGTATACTTTAGGGACTTAGTTCCCTAATATATCATATAGCTCAAAGGTTGCTAGGATGAGAATGTCTTTTCATCATAGAACCTACATTATGTGAGAATGTCCTTTCACATAACCATAACATATTCATAATATAGTCTATTTTAGAGTACAATTGAGGAAACCTTTCAAGAGACTCACTTTCACTAGATTATCATAAACCTTATTCATTCATACATTTATTTGTGTGTATACATATGTGAGAAAGCCTTGCACATAAACACCTTTAGACAACATATGTTCGTACTTCATTAGTCATATACTTTTCATGCATAATAAGACATAAAGGTGCATATGAGAATTATCCTTTCAATTGACACCTTAAACATATCATACTTATAGTAATAGATGAAGTGTGTGTGTGTTAATATTGTGTATCATGATCACATAAAAGAAACAACTTAGTTACTTAGGAAACCACCCTTCAAAGGATCACAAAAAATATACAATGTATCCCTCAAGTCATGAACAACTCACATATAGAACATTTAGGGAATCTAGACCACACACCCACATTACATCATAGGAGACAAGAGCATATTCAACATTAGAATAGAAGACCCCTAACATGCATAAGATTACATATTCGTATAGGGTTAATATAGGTAGGGGTAATTATACAATATCCCTTATCACAATTAAGCATGTTGAACACACCTTACCCTAACATCATCATTCACAATATACTTCACATCATTATTACACCTAGATCATAATACTAGAATTGAAGACTACACACATAACCTTCATACTCGTAATAATCATAATATAAATTAACTTTACATCTATTTCTCTCAAGTCCATGGTCACAACATGTATAGATAGACAAGAATGTAAACACCGCCACCATAAGTGGACCAAACCGTACAATGTCAATCCCAATACTATAGACTAGAAATTGTGTAAACTTACCAATTCTCCAAGCCATGTAATCATATAAAAATACATAAAGATTCATAATCAATTGATATATATAGCAATAGGATTAAACAATACATCACAATCTAATCACAATTCAATCAACATCTAATCAATATCAGAAGACCCACTTTACAAGCCAATTTTGGGAAATAGGAGGATCATGGGTTCTTTCATATATTCCATAGGAAATCATCATAAAAGCAGTAATTAAACAATTATTCATCATTAGAATGACTTAGAAAATTGTTTGACAAGGAACCCATGCTTAGATTGAAAATTGGGAATTTTGGTCTTTGAATCACTTTTGAAAATCTTTGATTGGATTCCTTAGATGAAAGGTTAACTAAGGATCAAGGTTACCATACATTATTGATTGAAGACCCATGAAATTGGATAAGAAATCAATTGAAAATTCATCTTCTAGCTTGAGCTTGAGTTTGGTATCCAAAAGAGGTTTTGAGAGAAATTTTGAAGAGAAGAAGGTTTTGGATTTTTGATTTCTCATTGGGTATTTGTATTTTGACTTGGTAATGGGGGTAATATTACTTAAACACCATTTATAACAAACCCCCAAAGTAACCAAACTACCCCCACATTAATTGGACCTTTTTAAAATAAGTCAAAATTAACTTTCATTTTTGGAATTATCGTCGGGGAGCAAGTCCGCGTCGCAGAGCTGTTCCTACAAGATTTTTGGGATTAAATTTTGCTAAAGTAGAGTCCTCTACATGTCCATGACGCGTAAAAAACATTTGTCCTATGGAGAACCTAGTTCACGACGTGTACATATTTCACCCATGAATAACTTCTTACTGCCTTGGGCAGCTTGTTGGCCAAAGAATGGGTCCTTCTCAAGGACCCCTAGGTTGGTCCTTGGGGAGTCGTAACCAGACATTTTGACCATAAACATGTTTGTTAAGACACTAGGGTAACCTCCATTGTTTTTAAACTCCAAACAGCACACAAAAACAAGGCAAACATAAAAGGACACACTAACACACACAAGACTAATTTCCAGACGTCTTGGTCGTCCTTTGACGTTTGACTTCCAAACTTTTTAACAGTGACTTCAATGGCTATTCTTAATTATTTTAAAAATTTATTAATTCATATAACTCATCTGAGGCTCTATTTCATCCTATTTCATTTTGGGGGTTGTTACACCCGGAACGCGATAGGGTCGCCTGCCCCCACTCATTTACCGTCGGTTGTCCCGTTTGAGCTCATTTGAAAGTGTATCTTCACTACGTTTTCTTCTTATCACTCTAAACTACTTCCAACACTTAGAAATCATTCATGACATAATCATAACCTTGAGTTAACAATTCAACTTCAAGGTAAAGTTAAGAGGTAAGTCTTGAGAGTTCTTTTGATCATTTTGAGAAAGTCTATTTGAGTCCTTTTGAGGAGTCTTCTATAATTTCTAATAATTTGTTTCAAGACAAAAGAAAATGAGTATGAGAGTTAGGGGAATGTATTCATGAGTCCACTTTATCATTACTATATGCTTCATATCATGAAGCAAAACTCTCGAATTCATAATTTACATTCAACATAGAGTTAAGAGTAGAGTTCAAGGAAGCCTCTGAGTTCAATTGTGAATCCTTTGAGATCCATAATCACTTTGAGATAAGTTTTGAGTAAGTATGAGAATGAGAAGAGTCGTATACATGAATTCCTTATTGATATTTTAATCCTTGAGTCAAGTTGTTCATGCCCATAACTTTTGCATGAATTCCATAAATTGAGTATCATTGAGAGGAGTAGTATCTCAAAGTTCTAAGTCTTGAGTATTAAGTTCCTAATCCCCTTTGAGATTATATTTCTAATCATGAGACTATTACATGTTACCCATGAAGTCTTTGAGTTTATTGTTCATGCCTGTAATTCCTCATGAACCTATAAGTAAAGCATCTTTGAGATAAGAAGTATATTTGAGTTCTATCTATGGTTATTGAAAACCATGCATTAAGTCGTTCACATCCATAATTCGGCATGAACCATATTTTTAGAAGTCTTTTATAAATTTTTTGACTCTCTTTTAAGACTTGATCATTGAGTTGAGTAAGAGTAAACGTGTCATTCAGTTTCTTCAAAATATTATATGGAAACTAAGTATTTCCAAAGAGAATATGTTTTCACATTTAAATAAGAAAAGGAAACCTTAATTTCCAAAGAGACTTTGAGCTAGTTTTTCAGTAATGAGTAAATGTTTTCACATTTAAATCAGAAAGGAAACTGAGGTTTTCAAAGAGACTTTGAGCTAGTTTTCAGTTAAAGAGTACGCGCTTTCATGAATAAGAGAAAGAGGAAACTTTGATTTCCAAGATAGCCTTTGAGCTAAGTTTTGAGAAATTATCTCAATTCACAAAAAGAAGTATGTTTTTAAACATAACAGCTAGTATCATATTTTGGGTGTAGTATTGAGCACCTATATGGGGGAGAGTTCAGACAACTCACAACCCCCATAAACCATGTAGCATCCATGGATAGAAAATGGTCATACTTTTTAGATGATTCTTTTAGTGCTTTTAGCGTAGATTAGTGGATCCACTTAGTAGTTCAGGTTTTATACTCATGGCAAGGTATAGGCCGACCCTGACAGCGTGAGCAAAAGGATGTATCATCACAATATCTCTTAAGTGATGGTTGTCGGTTAGAGAAACTCCCACAGCAGCAGTATGTTGTATTTTTATATACATCAGAGATATTTGTATTTTCATATACAAACATAATTTATATTGTATCCTTGCATACAAACTGAGTATAATGTATTTTGAAATACATCGAGTTGCTTTTTATTTTTTTAAAATCTTTCCTTATATTGCATCTCTTATTGTTTCTTTATACTGGGTGGAATATCTTGTTATTGAGTTGAGCCTTATTCACTAAGTTGAATATTTTATCTGTGAGTTGATTTGAGTTGAGTTGAGTTGATTGAGTTGAGAAGAGGTAAGTATGTTTCCTTTTTATCAAGTTCAAGCTTATGTTTATGCTTTAGAATTTCTCTTACATGCTCGTACATTCCACGTACTGAGCCATTTGGCCTACATCTTTTGATGATGCATACACAAGTATTCAGGATCATCAATAGTAGCTTCGTTGATACATCCGAGAGTTTGAGTTAGCTATGGTGAGCCTTCTTGATTCAAGTGGATTCATTTACCTTTTATTTATATCAGTTGTTAGGATGTCGTGGGTCTTGTCCCAACATACATCTTTCTCAGTTAGAGGCTTCATAGATAGACATAAGAGTTTCAGAAGTCTGTTCATTTATTTTGTTAAATGTTTTAAAGAAATAAGTTGTCTATTTTATGAAGAGTTGAATAATTTATTCGATGTTTTTCTTTTGAGTTAAAGCTTTGTATTTAAGTTTCATGAATTTTTATTCAGTTTTTAAGTTTTGTATGTTTGAGTTAGTCTTCCGCTTGTAGTCAGCCATGATGAGGGTTCTCTTAGGGATCAATAATGGTTCTGGAGTGCCGGCTACGTCCAGGGTATAGGCTCGGGTTGTGACTTTTAAAATTACTAAAATTGGCCAAACCTTGTACTTTTCTTCTTTTTCCTTCCAGTTTCTCCATTAATAACTTGTTTTCATTCTTTCTTCCCCCCCTCCTCCTCTTTTTTCTTTTCATGCATCTTTTGGTTATTTTTTTCCTTTTTAAAAAATTTGACGTACTGCAAACATGAATCGTCTTGAGCGAATTATATATTAAAAGACTCAATACATCGAGAGGATTTCATTTCTAAAATTTGAGATTATTTAGAGGTGAATTCAAGTTTATCGATATTGATTAGTCAATGTATTCTTCATATATAGTTAAACTATATTTAGTTTTTAGAGTGTACCATAATATATAGTTAATGTATAGCTCATATATTGGTACGCCATATTATATAGTCACTATATACTTTATATGGCTTTTAGCAAACTATAACATATAAACAATGTATATGTTGAATAGTTTTTTAAATTATATAACTATAATTATTGTAAATTGATTATAAAGGTTTGAGATATAGGACATAAATATACTTTTATTCAAGCCAATACAAAATTGATAAATATAATATTAACAGAAACCTAGTTTATGGGAAACTATTAAATTCCTAAATAGTAAATATGACTAACTACGCATATCATCATATGGCTAAAAAAAATAATAACAGGCTCATAAACAAAATGGTAACATATATTTTCTCTTAATACGCCCCGCAAGTTGGGGGTGAATAAAACAAGACCCAACTTGTGAAAATGGTGCTGAAAAGTTGTGCGGGAAGAGGTTTAGTGAGGACATCAGCGACATGATCACCATAGTGAAGGTGACAAACCTCAAGTGCCTTCTGTTGAACTTGCTCACAAACAAAATGAAAGACAATGGCTATATGCTTCATCCTACTGTGAAAACAGGATTAGCACAAATGTTGGTGTTACTAACGTTGTCACAAAAAATAGTTGGTGAAGGAATCAATGATAGGTGAAGCTCTCGGAGCAAATTTATAGCCAATTGACTTTAGAAACAACAGCAATAACTCGTTACTCGGCTTCTGTAGATGAGTGGGAGTGTAACAACCCTAAAAATGAATAAGATAAATACTTAAGGTGTCAAGAATGCTTGCGATTAGACCGAAGCTCACACGGTTTGATACGCGTAGAACCAGACCTTAGAACCCTTACTACGACCAAGCCAACTAACTTGGGGAGTTAGTTGAGCTTGGAAAGGTTGGAACCGACCAAGAAAGGCTCTCGAAAACGAATATTTAATCGAAGGAGTCTTTACCGGAATTAAAAAGAAGAAATCTTGAGTTTTGAGGGTCCAGGGGTAAAATGGTCTTTTCCTGGCCAAGGGTAATATTGTAATTACCCTAAGGAATTAATTAATTAATTAATTAATTTAATTAAAGAATCCATCCGGGTTGGGTCGACCCGAGATGATCCATCTCGCAAAGGGGCACTCTACTCGGGTTCGAGCCCCACTAGAAGCAACGAATTGATGATTTAATCATCAATTAAAATCTGATTTTGTAAGGGCAAAATGGTCCTTTCACGTATTAGTTGAAATAAATCAGATTTTATTAATTTAATTAAACCCTATTTTGACTAAGTCTTGAATTAGACTCCAAAACCTAAGCTAACACTCTCCTAATACGTCTATCACACCCTCACACGTCAAACAAACTCTCTCCAAAATATCTCTGCCAAAAATAACGTGAAGAACAGAAAGTCTAACCAAGGTTCTTCACACTTGAAGAACTCACATGAATTTTAAAGAAAAACAACGTTAATCACACGTTAGGCTTTGGGAGGTTTGTCCGTCGAAGTGGTGTTGACATTTAGAGAGTTGGACGTGATTTTGGAGAAGGTCTGGGCAGCAAATTCACGTTTGAACAAGTAAATTAATGTATGGGTTTCTTCTCTCTTGTTCCCTTTCCCAAGAGACCCCTTACGATTCAAGATATTCACTCCGAAACTAGGGTTGTTTCCCCGTTGCATGTCCTTGTCACTAGCTCCCAATGATTTCGTAGGTTGGGTTTGTTTGCTGGTAGATTTAGGTATGTGTGATGTTTTTATGTTGAATGTTAATATGTTTATGTGCGTGAAATCACGAAAATGACAACCAATGTGTGATTGGAAAAAAAATGATGTGTGTGTGTGCACGTTTGGCAGTGAGTTTAGCCACTGTTTTGGAGACGTGTAAAGGCATGTTATTTCTTGTATTTTATGTGCTAAAGTTGTGCATAACGTGATGTTCATATGGTGTGTGAAGTTACAAATTTTGAGTGAAAATGCTTGACTAATGTAACCCCTAAACTACACCTAATTACACACTAAGTGCTTGGTGAAATGCCCTAAGAAACTAACATGTAAAGGTTGATGAAAGGAAGCTAAAAATGATGAATAAATTTCAAGATTAGTGAACTTTAAATTTCGTTCAAAAAGGGGTTGAAATCTGGAAATTTAATACATTTAAAAGAGGTGAGGCCACCAGGATTTGAACCTGTGACCTCAATCTTTAGCTACTGGTTTTCGCGAGAAAGGAAAAGAAAAAAGGGGGCTGGGGGAATCGAAATGGGGTCTGCTGGGTTAGTAGGAAGAGAACAAGAATTAAAATAAGAAAATAGGAGGCGTGGGAATCGAACCCACGACCTCCAGGTAGCGAGTGAAGGTAGCGAGTGAAGGAAGAGAAAAATAAAGAAAAGAAAATGTGAGGTGTGGGAATCGAACCCACGACCTCAAGGCTGGAAATGGATAGGAGCGAAATAATTAATAAAACAAGTGAGGCTGTGGGGGCTTGATCCCACAACCTCACTGCCAAAAACACTTAGCCTAACGAAATTAAATAAAAAAAATAAGAGGTTGTGGGGGTTCGAACCCACCACCTCACAGCCTCTAGCGAATTTAAATTAAAATAAGGAGGCTGTGGGGGTTCGAACCCACAACCTCCCTAGTCCAGCGAAATAAATAACAAAAAACTAAAAGAGGATGTGGGGGTTTGATCCCACAACCTCTTAGTTTAGGCGAAATTGGGCATTGGAATATCAATTAAAAATAAAAAGGGGTTGTGGGAGTTCGAACCCACAACCCTTCGGCCAACTTAAGAGGAAAACTAAGTAGAAAATTAATGATACGATGTTAATGTTGGGATTTAATCTAGAGTTCTAAATCAAGATCTTGGCATATATATACAAGATACATAAGTCTTATACTACATAATCTTAGGAATGTATGAATCACTTAACGAATTATGAATGAAGCCTCGTGGCTTGTGTGTATAGACTCATAAGTCTAGCATACGTTTTAAAGAAGTGAACCTAAGATGTATGTAATGAAATGATGTAACCCTAGAAGGGTTAAGTATGAGTTTAAAACACACTAAATGGCCTAGTACATTGGCATACGATGAAAATGATTATTATATAATGAAATGACGAAACCCTAGGAGGCTTAAGTAAGAGTGTGAAACACACAAATGGCCAAGTATATTGGCATATGATGAAATGAACATTCACGTAAAATGGGGTGAGTAGTTATGAAGAACAAATGTGGTAATGTTAATGAATGTGGAACAACATGATATGAGGCTAATGTAAAAGATGAGAACAATCTCAAATGAGCCTAAGTATATGTTACCAAAACGTACTCACCTATGAGAGTGTAATGTTAATGAAGAGACCAGTCTCTATGAACACTCTAATGAAAGTATTGAGATTAACACACTTAATACTAATGATGAGATGAGAAATCATCTAATGAGCTATGATGTCCTCATACTAGAAGCCAGCTTCCATGAAGTATGAGTTGAATGTAATGGAACTTTATACTGAGCACCGATAGACTAGCTATGAGCGGTGATGCCTTCTTTAGGGAAGGGCGGAGGTTCACGTAACTCTCATGAGATGAGACTGTCCGGCTTACCGGTTATGGGTCTCCTTGTATCTCCTAGTCTCCGAACCTATACTGCCAATATAGGGATCTGGCGGGGTTAAATTCCCATGTACGCTAACATGTTTTTGGGTCACCTTGGCCGGTGATTCCACCTCTTTTCGATGTGGGGGAGACACTGGATTTCATGATGCTCACATGATCTATGTCGGTTAAAGTTAAAGTTCCCAATGAATGAATGAGGCCAGCCTCAAATGATGCACATAATGAAATGAACGATACCAAAGGTGTTAGGATAGGATAATCGAGAGGTGAGCTAGACTCAAGTAATAACACTAGGTTATTCTTGATCATTGCACAGCAAACCCGATGAAAGTCTTAAACTACATCCTAGGTATAGCTGGTGTTCACACTAGCCTATGAAAGAAATGAAATGAAGTACGTATGAATGAATGAAGCAGACTCTGTGTTTGCTAATGAAGACTCCCTAGTTGAGGTCCCATATGTTGAGCCCTCATTTTGGAAAGTCTTAATGTCAAGTCCATGATTCCAAGGTCTCATGGCATATGAATGAATGATATGAAAGAAGTTATGTGCTATATGTTATGTGCTATGATATGTGCTATATGTATGATGTTATGTGTTGTGTGCAATTTGATAACTATGATGATGCATGTTACTCTCATGGCATGACTTTCCCAATCAAAATTTGGAAAGCTTACTGACTTTCCTAATCCAAATTTGGAAAGTTCAATAACTTTCCTAATCTCAATTTGGCAAGTCCCTTGACTTGACTTCCCATAATCATGTTGTTAGGAAAGAGCTATCTTTTCTCATGCATATCTTTGGTGTGTGCTTGCATATAAACTCTATACAAACTCTACTATTTTAGGTGCAGGCACAGGTGGACGATAGAGCTACAGGATCATTGTTGCAGTTATCCGGACGTCCAGCATTCATCCGGAGTTGGTAGGTCCTCATGCTTTCGAAGATGCTACTGTTTTATATTCTAGCTTAGTTTTAGAGTTGAGTTAGTGGAGCATGTTCCAATAGCATTTCTTTCCTGTTTTTATTCAGACTATGTATTGGTGCCATTTTGGCAATTATACACTTTATCAGAATTGAACTATTTCTTTCAGTTGCTTATCTCTTAATGTTAGATGGCTGATGGTGAACAATTATGAAATGATGAGAATGTTTAATAAGTTTGTTAAGAAAAAAAAGTTTCAAATTTTCCGCTAAAATTAACCTATATAAAGTAAGAATGACGTAAGTAGGCTTATCTGCGACCTCTGAGAGGTCAATGACGCCGTTCTTATCTGGGGTCTAGATTCCAGTCGTGACAAAGTTGGTATCAGAGCAGTAGGTTAAATTTCCGATAATAATGAGTTCACATCAACCACATTGAGTAGTTTCTAAGTCATGGTAGTGAAGTGCACCACTATCCTGGATTAGAGACTACATGATGCGTAGGAAAACTTCCTTTTTTCTGATCTTATCTTGCTTTTCCTAATGTCTAAGTTCTTGGTGTTATAAGCGTGTCTAACATCAATTCTTATTGTTTTCAGAGAATGAATATTAGGAGGAACGTTGGTCAGAGGAGAGGAGGAGCAGCTGCTGGGAACAATCAGGTTCCACCCCAGGCTCCAGCTGAAGGAGTGGATATACCAGTTAACCCAGCTGGGTTGACTGATGCTGAGGTGAGGGCATCTCTGGCCCAGATGGCCCAGGCCATTACTATGCAGGCCCAGGCTATGACTGCACAGGTCAACCGGCAGGATGTTCAGAGGAAGAACCCACCGGTTCGTAGCATGGCTGACAGGCTGAGAGACTTCACGAGGATGAATCCTCCTATTTTCACAGGGTCCAAGACTTCATAGGATCCCAGGAGTTTGTGGACGAGGTGCATAAGACTATGGTGGCTATGGGGGCCACAGATACTGAGAAGGCTGAGCTGGCTTCCTATCAGCTCAAGGATGTGGCACAGACTTGGTGCAAAATATGGCAGGATAGTCGAGCTTTGGGCGGAGTTCCAGTCAGTTGGGAGCTGTTTAAGACAGCCTTTCTGGAGAGATTCTTTCCTAGAGAAATGAGGGAGGCCAAGGTTGAGGAGTTCATCAACCTTAAGCAGGGATCTATGACAGTCAGGGAGTATTCCCTGAAATTTGTTAAGTTATCCAGGTATGCTACTTTCCTTAGTATCTAACAGCAAGGATAAGGTGAGCACTGAAGTTTGTTAAATTATCCAGGTATGCTACTTCCCTTGTGTCTAACAGCAGGGATGAGATGAGTAGGTTCCTCACAGGAATCAATGGAGATCTGGAGGAGGAGTGTCGGTCTGCGATGCTCCATGATAATATGGACCTCTCCAGGTTGATGGTGCATGTCCAGCAGGTAGAGGGCAGCCGCAAAAAGAGGGGTATTCGTGATGCTAGGAGGCCTAAGCCTCAAGATCCGGCAGTTCCCAGCCATGGAGGCCACAGAAACAATTTTGGCGTCCGTGAGCAGCCCAGATTCAAGAAGGGGCAACAGAGTTCTGGGAACTCTAACTTTCAAAGGAGTACAGCACCTAGAGGAGGCAGACCTTAGCACAAGAGGGGCAATGGAGGTGAGATGCAGCGTCCTAAAAAGAATTGTGCTAAGTGTGGCCGAGCTCATAGTGGAGAGTGCAGACATCGCACTAATGCCTACTTCGATTGCGGTAAGAGTGGGCACATGATTAGAGACTGCCCACAGAGCAGAGGTCAGGCTGGAGGTAATGCTCAGCCTAGGCCTAATCCACAGGGTGTAGCAGCAGCCGAGCCTCCTAAGAAGAACAGTTTCTATGCCCTGAAGGGCAGAGAGGAGCAGGAGAAGTCCGCTGATGTGGTCACAGGTATGCTGCAAGTATTCTCAACTTCTGTTTATGCTTTACTTGATCCAGGGTCTACGCTTTCCTTTGTAACTCCTTTGATTGCTCTCACATTTGAGATATTGCCTGAAGTTCTAGATGATCCTATAGTGGTTAGTACACCTTTAGAAGAGAATGTAAGAACTGATAGAGTATACAAGGATTGCCCAATAGTTGTAAGTGGTAAGACTATGTGTGCAGACTTGATTGAGTTACCCATGCATGATTTTGATGTTATTCTTGGCATGGACTGGCTTCACTGTTGTTATGCTTGCTTGGACAGTCGTAGTAGAGTGGTGAGATTTTGTTTCCCTAATGAAGAGGATCTAGTCTGGGAGGGGTACAACTCGAGTAGTCCTAACCTCTTGATTTCAAACCTTAAGGCCAATAAAATGATGTCCAAGGGGTTATTGTGTCATATTGTGAGTGTTAATGATTTAGATCATGACATTCCTTCCATAGACTCAGTGCCTGTAGTGAATGAGTTCCTAGATGTATTTCCTGATGATTTGCCTGGAGTCCCTCCCCCTCGAGAGATTGATTTTGTTATCGACTTAGAACCCGATACTAAACCAATTTCAATTCCTCCTTACAGAATGGCTCCAGCTGAACTCAAAGAGTAGAAGTTGCATTTAAAAGATCTCACTGACAAGGGTTTCATTCAGCCAAGCATATCCCCTTGGGGCGCTCCAGTGTTGTTCATGAAAAAGAAGGATGGAACCCTTAGAATGTATATCAATTATCGGCAGCTCAACAAAGTCACTATAAAGAATAAGTATCCACTTTCTAGAATAGATGATTTGTTCGATCATCTCCAAGGGTCTAGTTTCTTCTCTAAGATTGATCTTCATTTAGGGTATCATCAGCTTAGGGTTAGGGATGGAGATATCCCAAAGACAGCCTTTCGTACCCGTTATGGTCATTATGAGTTCTTAGTCATGTCATTTGGTCTTACGAATGCACCTGCTGCATTTATGGACCTCATGAACTGAGTCTTCCGTGAATACCTTGATTGTTTCATCATAGTATTCATTGACGACATCCTCATCTACTCTAGGACCAAGGAAGAGCATGAACAACATTTGAGACTAACCTTGCAGGTACTTAGACAACATCAGCTGTACGCCAATTTTAGCAAGTGTTAATTTTGGCTTAGATCAGTGACCTTCCTGGGTCATGTTGTGTCTGATCAGGGCGTGGAGGTGGATCCCAGGAAGACTGAGGCTGTGAAAAACTGGCCAAAATCTCTTACTCCCACTGACATCCGTAGCTTTCTGGGATTGGCTGGTTACTACCGCAGGTTTGTGGAGGGCATTTCTTCCATTACTGCCCCATTGACAGCTTTGACTAAGAAGAAAGCCAAGTTTAAGTGGAGGGAGACTTGTGAGAGGAGTTTCCAGGAGCTCAAGGACACACTCACTTCAGCCCCGGTGCTTACTTTGCCTAAGTGTGGTGAGAATTACACTGTTTACTGTGATGCATCTAGGGTTGGTTTGGGTTGTGTTCTTATGCAGGTTGGTAAGGTGATAGCCTATGCGTCCAGACAGCTCAAGGTTCATGAGAAGAATTATCCCACTCATGACCTGGAGTTGGCAGCTGTGGTGTTTGCACTGAAGCTGTGGAGGCACTACTTGTATGGAGTGCATGTGGATGTGTTCACAGACCACAAGAGTCTCCAGTATGTGTTCACACAGAGGGAGTTGAATCTACGTCAGCGGAGATGGTTGGAGCTGTTGAAGGATTATGAAATGAATGTGCACTACCATCCAGGTAAGGCTAATGTTGTAGATGATACTTTGAGCAGGATGAGCATGGGAAGTACAACCCACGTTGAGGATGAGAAGAAGGAGTTGGTGAAAGATGTACACAGACTGGCTAGACTGGGTGTGCGATTGGTTGACTCTACTAGTGGGGATGTTTCAGTTCATCCTAGTTCTGATTCATCCTTGGTAGTTGAAGTCAAGCAGGGTCAGCATCTCGGTCCTGTGTTGATGGAGCTGAAGGACTCAGTGCTGATGAAGATGAATGAGTCTTTCGCTTTGGGAGGTGCTGGCATACTTAGGTATCAGGACAGGCAGTGTGTACCAGATGTGGATGATTTGCGGACCAAGATTGTTGCAGAGGCCCATGGTTCCAAATATTCCATACATCCAGGTTCCACCAAGATGTATAATGATCTTAAGCAGATTTATTGGTGGGATGGCATGAAGAAGGACATTGCAGAATATGTGGCCAAGTGTCCTAATTGTCAGCAGGTTAAGGCAGAGCATCTTAAGCCTGGCGGTCTGACTCAGATTATTGAGGTTCTGACTTGGAAGTGAGAGGCCATTAATATGGACTTCGTGGTTGGTCTTATGAGGACTAGGAGGCAGCATGACTCCATATGGGTTATTGTGGACAGATTGACTAAGTCTGCCCACTTTATCCCTATGAAGTCTACTTACAGAGCCAAGGATTATTTGAGACTCTACATTGATGAGATTGTGAGATGGCATGGAATTGCTTTGTCTATCATTTCAGATAGAGGATCTCAGTTTTACTTCACATTTCTGGAGATCTTTCCAGAAGAGCTTGGGCACGCACGTAAAGCTTAGCACGGCCTTTCATCCTCAGACAAATGGGCAGGCAGAGAGCACCATTCAGACATTGGAGGACATGTTGAGAGCGTGTGTGATTGACTTCAGAGGTAGCTGGGATGACCATCTGCCCTTGATAGAGTTCTCGTATAATAATAGCTATCACTCCAGCATTGGGATGGCACCGTTTGAGGCACTGTATGGTAGGAGGTGTAGATCTCCAGTTGGGTGGTTCGAGGTTGGAGAGTTATCCATTTTGGGTCCAGAGATCATTCATGAGGCCTTAGAGAAGGTCAGAGTGATTAGGGACAGGTTGGCTACTACTTATAGTCGGCAGAAGTCATATGCAGATAACAGGAAACGGCCCTTAGAGTTTGATGTTGGTGATCAGGTTTACTTGAAGATATCACCTATGAAAGGGGTGATGAGATTTGGTAGAAAAGGGAAGCTGAGTCCGAGTTATGTTGGGCCATATGAGATCCTACAGCGTGTGAGTGAGGTTGCCTATGAGTTAGCATTGCCTGTGGAGCTAGCTTCTGTTAATCCAGTCTTTCATGTCTCTATGTTGAAGAAGTGCCTAGGTGATCCAGCATCGATTCTACCTGTTGAAGGATTGGGGGTTGGTGAAGACTTGTCTTATGAGGAGGTACCTGTTGAGATCTTAGACAGACAGGTAAAGCGGCTGAGGAACAAGGAGATTGCCACAGTGAAGGTATTGTGGATAAATCATCTTGTTGAGGGTTCTACATGGGAGGCTGAGGCCGACATGAGATCCCGCTACCCTCATCTTTTCAGCTCTTGAGGTTAGACTTCCTACTCTTAAGTCTATGTTTCCTAATGTCTCCGTATTTTGTTGTTGTTGCTTGACTGTGCATAGTGATTTTGTAATGATCTGAATGGCATTACGACATGTAGTGGTAGTGTAATTCGGGGACGAATGTTCCTAAGGGGGGGATAATGTAACAACCCTAAAAATGAATAAGATAAATACTTAAGTTGTCAAGAATGCTTGCGATTAGACCGAAGCTCACACGGTTTGATACGCGTAGAACCAGAACCCTTACTACGACCAAGCCAACTAACTTTGGGAGTTAGTTGAGCTTGGAAAGGTTGGAACCAACCAAGTAAGGCTCTCGAAAACGAAGATTTAATCGAAGGAGTCTTTACCGGAATTAAATAGAAGAAATCTTTAGTTTTGAGGGTCCAGGGGTAAAATGGTCTTTTCCAGGCCAAGGGTAATATTGTAATTACCCTAAGGAATTAATTAATTAATTTAATTAAAGAATCAATCCGGGTTGGGTTGACCCGAAATGATCCATCTCGCAAAGGGGCACTCTACTCGGGTTCGAGCCCAACTAGAAGCAACAAATTGATGATTTAATCATCAATTAAAATCTGATTTTGTAAGGGAAAAATGGTCCTTTCACGTATTAGTTGAAATAAATCAGATTTTATTAATTTAATTAAACCCTATTTTGACTAAGTCTTGAATTAGACTCCTAAACCTAAGCTAAAACTCTCCTAACACGTCTATCACACCCTCACACAATCAAACAAACTCTATCCAAAATATCTCTGCCAAAAATAACGTGAAGAACAGAAAGTTTAACCAAGGTTCTTCACACTTGAAGAACTCACACGAATTTTAAAGAAAAACAACGTTAATCACATATTAGGCTTTGGGAGGTTTGTCCGTCGAAGTGGTGTTGACATTTAGAGGGTTGGACGTGATTCTGGAGAAGGTTTGGGCAGCAAATTCACGTTTGAACAAGGAAATTAAGGTATGGGTTTCTTCTCTCTTGGTCCCTTTCCCAAGAGACCCCTTACGATTCAAGATATTCACTCCGAAACTAGGGTTGTTTCCCCGTTGCATGTCCTTGTCACTAGCTCCCAATGATTTCGTAGGTTGGGTTTGTTTGCTGGTAGATTTAGGTATGTGTGATGTTTTTATGTTGAATGTGAATATTTTTATGTGCGTGAAATCACGAAAATGACAACCAATGTGTGATCGGAAAAAAAATGATGTGTGTGTGTGCACGTTTGGCAGTGAGTTTAGCCACTGTTTTGGAGACGTGTAAAGGCATGTTATTTCTTGTATTTTATGTGCTAAAGTTGTGCATAATGTGATGTTCATATGGTGTGTGAAGTTACAAATTTTGAGTGAAAACGCTTGACTAATGTAACCCCTAAACTACACCTAATTACACACTAAGTGCTTGGTGAAATGCCCTAACAAACTAACATGAAAAGGTTGATGAAAAGAAGCAAAAAATTATGAATAAATTTCCAGATTAGTGTACTTTAAATTTCGTTCAAAAAGGGGATTGAAATCTGGAAATTTAATACATTTAAAAGAGGTGAGGCCACCAGGATTTGAACCTGTGACTTCACCATTTAGCTACTGGTTTTCGCGAGAAAGGAAAAGAAAAAAAGGGGGCTCGGGGAATCGAAATGGGGTCTGCTGGGTTAGTAGGAAGAGAACAAGAATTAAAATAAGAAAATGGGAGGCGTGGGAATCAAACCCACGACCTCCAGGTAGCGAGTGAAGAAAGAGAAAAATAAAGAAAAGAAAATGTGAGGCGTGGGAATCGAACCCACGACCTCAAGGCTGGAAATGGATAGGAGCGAAATAATTAATAAAACAAGTGAGGCTGTGGGGGCTCGATCCCACAACCTCTCTGCCAAAAACACTTAGCCTAGCGAAATTAAATAAAAAAAATAGGAGGTTATGGGGGTTCGAACCCACCACCTCACAGACTCTAGCGAATTTAAATTAAAATAAGGAGGCTGTGGGGGTTCGAACCCACAACCTCCCTAGTCCAGCGAAATAAATAACAAAAAAATAAAAGAGGCTGTGGGGGTTTGATCTCACAACCTCTTAGTTTAGGCGAAATTGGGCACTGGAATATCAATTAAAAATAAAAACGGGTTGTGGGGGTTCGAACCCACAACCCTTCGGCCAACTTAAGAGGAAAACTAAGTAGAAAATTAATGATACGATGTTAATATTGGGATTTAATCTAGAGTTCTAATGTTATGAATATTAAAAATAAAATAAATGAAAAATGTAAATGATATCCAAGTGATTCAAACTTGGGTCCTCGCCCAAACTTCCTTATTGATACATAAGTCATACGTGAACAAAATATCCAAGAATAATGCCACCTATTTAGATCAAAATCGAGATCTTGGCATATATATACAAGATACATAAGTCTTGTACTACATAATCTTAGAAATGTATGAATCACTTAACGAATTATGAATGAAGCCTCGTGGCTTGTGTGTATAGACTCATAAGTCTAGCATACGTTTTAAAGAAGCGAACCTAAGATGTTAGTAATGAAATGATGTAACCATAGAAGGGTTAAGTATGAGTGTAAAACACACTAAATGGCCTAGTACATTGGCATACGATGAAAATGATTATTATATAATGAAATGACGAAACCCTAGGAGGGTTAAGTAAGAGTGTGAAACACACAAATGGCCAAGTATATTGGTATATGATGAAATGAACATTCACGTAAAATGGGGTGAGTAGTTATGAAGAACAAATGTGCTAATGTTAATGAATGTGGTATCAACATGATATGAGGCTAATGTAAAAGATGAGAACAATCTCAAATGAGCCTAAGTATATGTTACCAAAACGTACTCACCTATGAGAGTGTAATGTTAATGAAGAGACCAGTCTCTATGAACACTCTAATGAAAGTATTGAGATTAACACACTTAATACTAATGATGAGATGAGAAATCATCTAATGAGCTATGATGTCCTCATACTAGAAGCCAGCTTCCATGACGTATGAGTTGAATGTAATGGAACTTTATACTGAGAACCGATAGACTAGCTATGAGCGGTGATGCCTTCTTTAGGGAAGGGCGGAGGTTCACGTAACTCTCATGAGATGAGACTGTCCGGCTTGCCGGGTATGGGTCTTCTTGTATCTCCTAGTCTTCGAACCTATACTGCCAATATAGGGATCTGGCGGGGTTAAAATCCCATGTACGCTAGCATGTTTTTCGGTCACCTTGGCCGGTGATTCCACCTCTTTTCGGTGTGGAGGAGACACTGGATTTCATGATGCTCACATGATCTATGTTGGTTACAGTTGAAGTTCCCAATGAATGAATGAGGCCAGCCTCAAATGATGCACATAATGAAATGAACGATACCAAAGGTGTTAGGATAGGATAATCGAGAGGTGAGCTAGACTCAAGTAATGACACTAGGTTATTCTTGATCATTGCACAGCAAATCATACCAATGAAAGTCTTAAACTACATCCTAAGTATAGTGTCACAACCCGAAAGCACCCCCTAAAAGTTAGGGAAAACCTTCGCATCATGACCGGGCGTACTTGACCCCTTTGGGGTCTCGTACAAGCCCTCTAACTAGCATTCATAACATAAAGCATGAAAAGTAGTGCAGAATTAAAACTTTTCACGATAATAATAATAAAAGGAGTCTTTTCATAAATACTAGTAAATCCTATCGTCACAAGCCAACTTAAGGACACAACTTGGAATCTTAGGGACACGGCCCTTTACAATAAAAGTAAATACATTTTTAAGTCTTAATTAAGAAACTAAGAAACATAAAACTATGTCCTCGAATATATGAGGACATACCCAATTCTTGAGAGATAGAATTCCCAAGCTTCAACTCCGATCCTCCAAAAAGTCTCCCAACCTATACTCATAAGGTATATAAAAGTATGGGGTTAGTACAACAATGTACTAAGTATGGCATATGCAAAAACATACAAAAAGGG
Source organism: Solanum sitiens (assembly GCA_016801875.1). Classification (NCBI taxonomy): domain Eukaryota; kingdom Viridiplantae; phylum Streptophyta; class Magnoliopsida; order Solanales; family Solanaceae; genus Solanum; species Solanum sitiens. The sequence goes on along the minus strand of JABWTJ010000267.1, from coordinate 144,059 downwards.
ACATTTTAGTAAAAATAACTTTTCATGCAATTAAAGCAATATTCATGAATCTAGAAACAAACCAACATAAGAATCGACAATCAACACTTTATGGCAACTTTACCAAAACTTAGAGTAATCAAAAGGAACATTTCAATGAACTTACTAAACTTACAATGAAAATTGAATAAAGCATCACAGTGAATATATTGGATTCTTACAATGGAGACCTTACAGTGAATGGCACGGTCCAAGTCATATGAACTCTTTTCCTTTGAAGTTGCCCTAACCCAAGGTTATCCTAAAACTCCCTAAGGTGAGCTAAGAAGGGATTTTCATTACACCTCCCTTCAAAGCACACCAAAGCGACCCTTAAAACTACCAAATCTTAGGCTTACTTCGTTGTAAATCAAATCCACGCCCTTGGCTAACATATGCAAAACACTCATGGAAATATAGGTCATACCAAGTGCAATGTGAGAGTAGCATCCCATACTACCACTCCCACTTAGTACTCCTAATGGATTCCATTTACTCAAGTACTCCACAATAATCATCCATAACACTACACCATAGTACTCATTCACACGAATTTCATGAAGGTACTCTTCTCCCATAGTAGGTATGGGTCACACCAAGTGCAATGTGAGAATAGCATCCCATACTACTACTCCCACTCAATGCTCCTACTCGGTATCTAATGTGGATTGAGCACTTCACGACATACATACATAAATTCAACAATATACAAGATAATTAGTTTCAAATCAATTCTTTCGTGGGAGTTAGCTTAACCGACAAAGACCATGAGAGCTAGACATGGAATCCCGATATTAACCCCTATCGGATGAGGGATCCTTACTTACCTAGTGTAAGGTCATGCTTCTTAGCGTTTACATGACTTTTCCAATAGCTACACCTATGCTGGCACATAGTTAAGGGATAAGGAGATTGCTACTAAGTAACTCACTCTCTACTAACGAGGAGTACTCATCTCAAGAGGTACTTTGGATTACAACATCTCAACTCACGAAGTGCAATCCACCTCCTCTTCATATCCTCTCGGTGCTAGACATAACTCCCCACGGATTTCTCAACATAATAGTCTATCTTAGAAAGCTCACTAGCAATGGAGAGGTTGCTACTAGACACTACATCTCAACTCACGAAGTGTGTCCACCTCAACATTCCCCTTTTTCCTCAACTTGGCATAATACAAATCTTAAAAGAGTGTGTGTGTACATGTGCACACCTTGCATATAAGCATCGCTTCATTATCATCAAGTTCTACACATACTTTAACCTTAATTCATCAAGTTACACACTCTACATGCTTCTCATAATCATACACTTCATTTAGACATAAACTAGGTCAAACATGCAATTCAAGCTACATCAAACACAATACAAGACCCATTTCCCATATATCTTCATTTCACATATTAGACCTTCAAGATCCCATGCTCAAAACATACTAATTAACATCAAGTTCATCAATTAGCATCGCCACCCATAAGGTGGACCATACCACTCAAATAGCAATTCATAATAAGAACTATACAATGAGAGCAACTCATCAACAAATCAAACCATCATCACCCATAATCAATTTATCAATATTTCACCATATTAAAGCCCTTAGGGCAGTAGCTACACCAGCATGACAATTACAAAAAGACCCAAGTTCATACCCCACTCAAATCATGCTCACATAACCCATTTTCAAGCCAAAGGTTGAAGTATGCATATACAAGAGTTTCATGGAGTTTTTAACATCGAAATCATCAATTCAAACCAAGATAAATACATTTAAATTATTAGAACTTAAATACAAGAAGACCAATACTAGAAATCAAAGTTAGAAGAAGATTGAGTTTAGAAACCCTTTTGAAAACCATTTTGGAAATTGGCTTCTTGAATGAAAAGATATTCAAGAATGGATACCATACCTATAAGAGAATTAAACCCACTAATTTTGATGAAGAAACAAGTCCAAAGCATCCCTCCTTTCCCTCCTTGAGCCTTGGCTTCAATGGTGACTTTGAGAGAGTTTTCTTTCTAGAGAGAGAGTTTGAATGTTGAAGTGAGGGGGTCTTGTCTAGGTCTAGGGTTTAAAACTCATTTAATATAACCTAAAAATCCCTTAACAAAACGTCCAAACTCTTATTTAGACGTGGGGTGAATTCACCCCTGACTTGGCAGAAAAATCTGCGCACAGGGACAAGGCTTGCGACGACCTGCTTGTGACGGGGCATCACGGGTGCAACGGCCCGTCCTGACCATCCGTTGCAAACTTCAGAGGCTTGACAAGGGTCCCCTCTGCACCCTTGAACAAGTCCGCCACGACGGAACCTTGTGACGGGGCGTCACAGCCATGACTGGTCATCGACTGCTCCGTCGCCAAGGCTGCCTGGGACAGCCTGCTTACCAGGTTTTGGGTCCTTCCTCAAGGACCCTTCGATGGTCCTTGGGGATAATTTCCTGGACGTTTCCAACACAAATATGATCATCTATTAGTTAAACACCTTTCACATGAATTTCATCCAAAACGAACACATAAAACTCGATGAAATGCGTCTAGACGTACAAGGTCGACTCAAGGCATATCTTTCGAATGCCTTGGACGTTCTTGGTCGTTTGACCTCCAAACTTCACGAAACTTTGCACACTGCCTAAGGACACTAAACTAACTCCGTTTAACTTAAAATCAACTCAAGAAACAATCATGAGGCTCTAGTTCACCTTAGTTCATTTTGGGGCGTTATATTCTCCCCCACTTGGAATTACATTCGTCCTCGAATGACACTTAAATTTTTAAGAACAACAAGGACTCTCTTAGTATCATATAATTCACTTAGATCATGATCAAAACATCAACAATCAAAGCATCAATTAGCAAGGAACATCATTTCACACTTTCAACACTTATCAACATAGACAACTTTTGCCAAACTCACAAAGTCAAAACTCAACCTTAAAATTCTTTTATGGTGGAACTACCTTCTCCAACATTAAACATGATCATATACAACAATTTTGCACATATTTAAACTTCAATTAAGGCAAGGCAAATTTTTCTCAAATTGCAAATTTTTCACAGTGAATTTACTGTAACACTGTCAAACATATAAAACTTTCAAAATTCCACTCTTTGAGCAATTTATCAAGATGACATGATCATATGAACTATAAAACCATATAAACTCATCTCATAACACAAAAGCAACAATAACAAAGAGTTGAGACTTACCAAAACCATCAATCCGGATTAATTATCCTTTCTAGCCCCCATCCCATAGGAAGGGTTCTTCTTGGGAGCATTAGGATCTAGGGAAGCTTGATTGACATCTCTCCCCCTTGATTTAAGGTTTGGGCAGTCCCTCATCTTGTGGCCTTTATTACCACATGCAAAACAACCATCCGATCCGGCAAGACACTTACCCCCATGTTGCTTGCCACAAGTAGGGCTGTTTCCCATAGAAGAATCTTGGGGATAAAACCTCTTCTTAGGCCTTTAGTGACTAGAATCATCCGACCTAGGTCTCTTACCCTCTTGCCTTTTCTCCCTAATTTTAGACTCCTCAATTTGTTGCGCATAAACCATGAGCCTAGAGATATCCATGTCATTAAGAAGCGTAGCCGTACGACACTCTTTTTCCACCAAGCTAGACACGCCCATCACAAACTTGTTCATCCTAGCCCTAGGGTTGGCTACCATGGTTGGGGCATACTTAGAGAGTTGGGTGAATTTGAGAGAGTACTCTTGCACACTCATTCCCCCTTGACGGAGGTTCATGAATTCTACCATCTTCTTCTCCCTCCACTCTAAAGGAAAGAATCTATCTAGGAAAGCCTCTTTGAATTCCTCCCAATCAACCGGTCCTCTTTCTAAGGGTCTCTCACCCCTCCATTGCTCATACCACACTTGAGCAACATCCTTAAGTTGGTAAGCGGCCAATTCCGCTTTCTCCCTAGGGGTCACACCCATAGCATCTACCACCTTGAAAACCTCATCTATGAAGCCTTGTGGATCTTCATCCACCTTAGTGCCATGAAAAGTAGGAGGGTTCATCCTCATAAAATCCCGAATCCTAGAATCGGGAGTACTAGCATTTGGTTGGGGCCTATCTCCTAGGTTAGCTTGGCCCACAAAGTGATTGTTGACAACTTGAGCTTGAGCCGTCATGAGTTGGGTCAAGTTCATTAGGGCAGCCCTCAACTCCACATTAGTCATATCACCCTCAACAAAAGGAGCTTGAGGCATAGGAGGCACTTGAGGTCCTTGAGGTTCCGGAGGCACTTGAGGTTCTTGAAGAGGAACCTCCTCATTTTCCTCCCCATAGCCAACAATTGGAACTTGGTCAACACGGGGAAGGACTCTCTCATTTGGTACACCTCCCTCCTCCCTTCTAGCGGTCGATCTCCTCGTATTCATGTCCTAGAAACACAAAAAGAAGAGGTTGAGAATAGACACCTTATATACTCAACTCTAAGGCACGATACTAGAATAGAGAAGAAAGTGAAACTTCTAGCATCCTATAGCCTCTTGTCCATGGATGTGTCGCGACTCACACCAATGACCAAGATACTACTAGATGTGGCTTGTGAGACTTTTAGACCTTAAACTATTTCCCAAAACCTTATGCTCTGATACCAAGTCTGTCACGACCCGAAAGCACCCCCTAAAAGTTAGGGAAAACCTTCGCATCATGACCGGGCGTACTTGACCCCTTTGGGGACTCGTACAAGCCCTCTAACTAGCATTCATAACATAAAGCATGAAAAGTAGTGCGGAATTAAAACTTTTCACGATAATAATAATAAAAGAAGTCTTTTCATAAATACTAGTAAATCTTATCGTCACAAGCCAACTTAAGGACACAACTTGGAATCTTAGGGACACGGCCCTTTACAATAAAAGTAAATACATTTTTAAGTCTTAATTAAGAAACTAAGAAACATAAAACTATGTCCTCGAATATATGAGGACATACCCAATTCTTGAGAGATAGAATTCCCAAGCTTCAACTCCGATCCTCCAAAAAGTCTCCCAACCTATACTCATAAGGTATATAAAAGTATGGGGTTAGTACAACAATGTACTAAGTATGGCATATGCAAAAACATACAAAAAGGGACATTTTAGTAAAAATAACTTTTCATGCAATTAAAGCAATATTCATGAATCTAGAAACAAACCAACATAAGAATCGACAATCAACACTTTATGGCAACTTTACCAAAACTTAGAGTAATCAAAAGGAACATTTCAATGAACTTACTAAACTTACAATGAAAATTGAATAAAGCATCACAGTGAATATATTGGATTCTTACAATGGAGACCTTACAGTTAATGGCACGGTCCAAGTCATATGAACTCTTTTCCTTTGAAGTTGTCCTAACCCAAGGTTATCCTAAGACTCCCTAAGGTGAGCTAAGAAGGGATTTTCATTACACCTCCCTTCAAAGCACACCAAAGAGACCCTTAAAACTACCAAATCTTAGGCTTACTTCGTTGTAAATCAAATCCACGCCCTTGGCTAACATATGCAAAACACTCATGGAAATATAGGTCATACCAAGTGCAATGTGAGAGTAGCATCCCATACTACCACTCCCACTTAGTACTCCTAATGGATTCCATTTACTCAAGTACTCCACAATAATCATCCATAACACTACACCATAGTACTCATTCACACGAATTTCATGAAGGTACTCTTCTCCCATAGTAGGTATGGGTCACACCAAGTGCAATGTGAGAATAGCATCCCATACTACTACTCCCACTCAATGCTCTTACTCGGTAACTAATGTGGATTGAGTACTTCACGACATACATACATAAATTCAACAATATACAAGATAATTAATTTCAAATCAATTCTTTCGTGGGAGTTAGCTTAACCGACAAAGACCATGAGAGCTAGACATGGAATCCCGATATTAACCCCTATCGGATGAGGGATCCTTACTTGCCTAGTGTAAGGTCCTGCTTCTTAGCGTTTACATGGCTTTTCCAATAGGTACACCTATTCGGGCACATAGTTAAGGGATAAGGAGATTGCTACTAAGTAACTCACTCTCTACTAACGAGGAGTACTCATCTCAAGAGGTACTTTGGATTACAACATCTCAACTCACGAAGTACAATCCACCTCCTCTTCATATCCTCTCGGTGCTAGACATAACTCCCCACGGATTTCTCAACATAATAGTCTATCTTAGAAAGCTCACTAGGAATGGAGAGGTTGCTACTAGACACTACATCTCAACTCACGAAGTGTGTCCACCTCAAGATTCCCTTTTTTCCTCAACTTGGCATAATACAAATCTTAAAAGAGTGTGTGTGTACATGTGCACACCTTGCAAATAAGCATCGCTTCATTATCATCAAGTTCTACACATACTTTAACCTTAATTCATCAAGTTACACACTCTACATGCTTCTCATAATCATACACTTCATTTAGACATAAACTAGGTCAAACATGCAATTCAAGCTACATCAAACACAATACAAGACCCATTTCCCATATATCTTCATTTCACATATTAGACCTTTAAGATCCCATGCTTAAAACATACTAATCAACATCAAGTTCATCAATTAGCACCGCCACCCATAAGGTGACCATACCACTCAAATAGCAATTCATAATAAGAACTATGAGAGCAACTCATCAATCAAACCATCATCACCCATAAGCAATTTATCAATATTTCACCATATTAAAGCCCTTAGGGCAGTAGCTACAGCAGCATGACAATTACAAGAAGACCCAAGTTCATACCCCACTCAAATCATGCTCACATAACCCATTTTCAAGCCAAAGGTTGAAGTATGCATATACAAGAGTTTCATGGAGTTTTTCACATTGAAATCAGCAATTCAAACCAAGATAAATACATTTAAACCATTAGAACTTAAATACAAGAAGACCCATACTAGAAATAAAAGTTAGAAGAAGATTGAGTTTAGAAACCCTTTTGAAAACCATTTTGGAAATTGGCTTCTTGAATGAAAAGATATTCAAGAATGGATACCATACCTTTAAGAGAAGTAAACCCACTAATTTTGATGAAGAAACAAGTCCAAAGCAGCCCTCCTTTCCCTCCTTGAGCCTTGGCTTCAATGGTGACTTTGAGAGAGTTTTCTTTCTAGAGAGAGAGTTTGAATGTTGAAGTGAGGGGGTCTTGTCTAGGTCTAGGGTTTAAAACTCATTTAATATAACCTAAAAATTCCTTAACAAAACGTCCAAACTCTTATTTAGACGTGGGGTGAATTCACCCCTGACTTGGCAGAAAAATCCGCGCACAGGGACAAGGCTTGCGACGACCTTCTTGTGACGGGGCATCACGGGTGCAACGGCCCGTCCTGACCATCCGTTGCAAACTTCAGAGGATTACAAAGGGTCCCCTCCTCACCCTTGACCAAGTCCCCCACGATGGAACCTTGTGACGGGGCGTCACAGCCATGACTGGCCGTCGACTGCTCCGTCGCCAAGGCTGCCTGGGACAGCCTGCTTACCAGGTTTTGGGTCCTTCCTCAAGGACCCTTCGATGGTCCTTGGGGATAATTTCCCGGACGTTTCCAACACAAATATCATCATCTATTAGTTTAACACCTCTCACATGAATTTCATCCAAAACGAACACATAAAACTCGACAAAACTTGTCTAGACGTACAAGGTTGACTCAAGGCATATCTTTCGAATGCCTTGGACGTTCTTGGTCGTTTGAACTCCAAACTTCACGAAACTTTGCACACTGCTTAAGGACACTAAACTAACTCCGTTTAACTTAAAATCAACTCAAGAAACAATCATGAGGCTCTAGTTCACCTTAGTTCATTTTGGGGCGTTATATATAGCTGGTGTTCACACTAGCCTATGAAAGAAATGAAATGAAGTACGTATGAATGAATGAAGCAGACTCTGTGTTTGCTAATGAAGACTACCTAGTTGAGGTATCATATGTTGAGCACTCATTTTGGAAAGTCTTAATGTCAAGTCCATGATTCCAAGGTCTCATGGCATATGAATGAATGATATGAAAGAAGCTATGTGCTATATGTTATGTGCTATGATATGTGTTATATGTATGATGTTATGTGTTGTGTGCAATTTTATAACTATGATGATGCATGTTACTCTCATGGCATGACTTTCCCAATCCAAATTTGGAAAGCTTATTGACTTTCCCAATCCAAATTTGGAAAGTTCAATAACTTTCCTAATCTCAATTTGGCAAGTCCACTGACTTGACTTCCCATTATCATGTTGTTATGAAAGAGCTATATTTTCTCATGCATATCCTTGGTGTGTGCTTGCATATACCCATACTTAGTACAAGTGTGTACTAACCCTATACAAACTCTACTATTTTAGGTGCAGGCACAGGTGGATGATAGAGCTACAGGATCATTGTTGCAGATATCCGGACGTCCAGCATTCATCCGGAGTTGGTAGGTCCTCATGCTTTCGAGGATGCTACTATTTTATAATCTAGCTTAGTTTTAGAGTTGAGTTAGTGGAGCATGTTCCACTAGCGTTTCTTTCCTGTTTTTATTCAGACTATGTATTGGTGCCATTTTGGCAATTATACACTTTATAAGAATTGAACTATTTCTTTCAGTTGCTTATCTCTTAATGTTAGATGGTTGATGGTGAACAATTATGAAATGATGAGAATGTATAATAAGTTTGTTAAGAAAAACAAAGTTTCAAATTTTCCGCTAAAATTAACCTATGTAAAGTAAGAATGACGTAAGTAGTCTTGTCTGCGACCTCTGAGAGGTCAACGACGCCGGTCTCGTCTGGGGTTTAGATTCCAGTCGTGACAGGGAGACAGACTTTTGCTTTTTAGAAGACAAAAAGACTGGTGAGTTCTTGAGGTAGAAAACATAACCTGTTGTTTATGTTCTATCTTTTATATTTCCAGCCCAATAAGAGTCAGACTAAGAAAGTAAGCGGTCTGCTAGTTAGCCACTTAGTTGAACTCCCTATGTGCTTGTGTGTTTCAAGTAGCGCAGCAAACGTTTGATAGCTTTCCAGTGAGACACTTTGGCATTATGCATAAGCTGAGATAACTTGCTCACAAAAACCCAATGTCAGACCTAGTGAAAGATAGGTAGTGAAGCTTACCAATGACTCTTCTGTAAAGCTTATTGTCAACTACAAAACTAGCTTTTGAATAAACGAAGGTGCAGGGTGATGTCATTGAAGTTGGAGCGCCCTTGCAATCAGTCATATTCAATTTATCCATAAGATCCATGACATATTTTTGTTGAGACAAAAGGATTGCAGTTGGTGTGGATATCACTTAAATACCTAAGAAATAATGCAAGAGGCCAAGATCTTTGAGAGAGAATCATAAGAAAAGTGATGTAATTACTGACTTGACACTTCCTTGAATATTGCCCTTAATAATTATGTCATCAACATATAAACAAAGGCAAGTCAGATTTTGTTTTAACAAACCTAATACTTGTCAAGTAAGTGGTGAACTTAGTGTACCAGGACCTAGGGGCCTGCTTAAGTCAGTATATGGCCTTTTTGAGCTTGAAAATGTATGTTTAATGTTGAGAGGACTCAAACAAGAGTGCATTGTAAAAAGGCATTATTGACAACTAACTGATGAATGTCCAGGAGCATTAGCAACAAATGCAAGGACTAAGCGAACTCTTGCAGGCGTGACAACATGGCTGAATGTAGAATGATAATCTAAGCAAGGTCTTTGTGTGAAGCCTTTGGCTACTAGGAAAGATTTATACCTATCAATGCTTACATAAAGCTTATGCTTAGTTCATTACAACCATTTACAATCCACAAAATTTCGAGAGGGATCTCTAGGGACCCATGTTTGGTTTCTGATTAGAGCATCATATTCCGTTTTCATTGCTTCTTTCCATTGGGGATAGAATTGTGCTTGTTGAAAGGAGCTGGAATTGGTTGAGAGGGATTGATTTTAACAAGAAAACTCTTGGGTTTGAGGCTATTTATTTGGGAGCGGGTATCTATTTGGTGAGAACGAGTATCTAGTTACGATAGTGGTGGGAGTTGAGGGGCTTGGAAGGATGTGATAACTGTAGAAGTTCGACATCGATAGGTTTGGATAATTATTAAGGGTAAGGAGAAGTAGAGGTGTTTGTTGGATTGTTGAGAGAAAAGTAGAGGTGTACCTGATATTGGCGACACCTCTGAGGAAGGAACAAAGAGATACCTTTGAGCACCTGTAGACAATGGATGAGGTTATTTAAGACAATGTGGTGCTATTCGGATATCATTGTGCATCTCTGTTGAAGTAGATAAGTCATCCGACAAAATTTTCAAATGCTGATTTTCATATTTAGAAAAAATTGGTAATAGGGTAACTAGTTTTAAAATATACTGCATCTTTAGAAAGATAAACTTTGGAGGCGGTCGGGCCAGAGAATTGATCACAATAATATTTATTTGAAAATCCCAGATAGATACAGGGCTTTGATTTTGAATCAAGCTTATATTGTGCATATGGTTCTTAGCATGGATAACATAAACAACCAAAAAATTTAACGTTGTCATAATTTGGTTATTCTTGTAATAAAAGCTTGTATGGACACTAGTCTTTTAAGTTTGGGGTTGTCATTCTTTTAATAAGAAAAACGTCTTGATGACATGCAAAACTCCAAAAGGTGGATGGTAAAGAGGCTTGATGCATTAGAGCTTTTAAGGTCTCGACAACATGGCGATGTCGTCTTTCAACTACAGCAACACTTTGTGAAGTATAAGGTGGGTAAATTAAGTGTTCAATGGCCTGATATTTCAAATAAAAAGTCAAACTCAAAAATTCACCTCTTTTGTCGGTATAAAAAATAATATTTTTGTTTTAAACCGACATTCAAGAAATGGATGTAGTATTTTGAAAACATCTCAAACCTCGTGTTAGGACTGAATCGTGTGGATCCACATGTACTATGAAAACTCATCCACAAACAAAACATAATATCTTTTCCTATCGACAGATGAAATTGCTGACAGGCCCCACAAATCACTATAAATAATTTGGAGAGGCATGTGAGTCTTTAAAGAATTTGTAGAAAAAGATTGCCGGTGGCTTTTATTTGATTGACATGAATTACAAATGGAAAGAGAGTCTTGCTTAACAGGAAAAGAATTTTTAAAAAAAAATAAATCTAAAGTACGGCATGTTGGATTCCCCAAACTCCGATGTCACAGATCTAAAGACACAACCACATTGCATTGAGGTTGAGAATAAGAAGAGGGATTGTCTAGCGGCCACTCATAGAGACGTCTTCTACTTCGACCTTGAACTAATGGCACCCCCGTACTCAGATCCTTCACAAGATAAGAGAATGGAAAGAATTCAATGGATGTATTATTTTCCAACAAAATTGGGAAACTAAAATCAAGTTTCTGGAAATGGAAGGGGAGCAAAGTATATTGGATAAGTGAAAGCGAGAATCAGATGCAGATGAATCAATGTTACCAGTGTGAGAAATTGGTATGGTGTTACCATTTCCCATAGTGATTTCCTCTGGACCATTGTAGTCAGCAACGTTGTTGAGACCATGGGCATCTGATGCAACATGATGTGATGCGCCTGAATCGAATATCCATGGGGCAGATTGCTGCATTTGTTGTCCAGCAAAGTTGGCATATGCCTTAAAATGATTATGAGACTGAGAGCGACAAAAACCGCTCAGAGTGACCAAGTCGGTCACATAACTGACACAGTAAGGAGACTTCTTGCGAATTAGTGCGATGATTGCGCCCTGACTCAAAACGTTGCTGGTAGTTGTTTGAATGCCTATTATTGTTTATTACATTGGTCTGCGTTTGAGAGCTGAACTTTTGAACAACAGAAGCAGTAATTAGAGTGGATTGAGCCGAAGCATTGTGTTTGAGGAAAATCTCATGATCACGTGCTCGAATTATTGTAGAAATATCGCAGTATTCTGGTTAAAGACCAGTGAGAATCTTGACAATGAGTTTAGCATTGGTGATAGGATCTCTTGCAGTCGCAATCTCATCACAGAGAGATCGAACTTTGTTAAGATAGTCTGTGAAAGGTTGACTCTCTTTTGTGAGACGAGCGAGGCAATCTCGCAAGCTAAATATGGGAGTTTGTGACTTACTGGCATAAGTCGTATGCAGGCAATCCCAGTATGCTTTTATTGAGGTTGCAGCAGGTATAACAGCAGAAAGAGTGGGATCTACTCATGCTAAAATTGCATTTTGGATTAATTGGTCTTGACGAAATCAATTTACATAATCGGGGTTGGAAATTGTCACATTGTTGGTAGTGGTGGTCTCGGCAGGAGCAGGGATAGTACCATCGAGATGACCATAAACATTGTGTCCTCTCATGAGCATGGACACTTGGGCCCTCCACAGGGAGAAGTTATGGCTGCCAGCAATTTTAATCAGAAGCTAGGTAATCGAGTTGAATTGAAAAATGGTGGTAGTGTTAGTTGCACTAGAATTGGTAATTAAGGGTGCCATTGGTGGTTGGTGGGTAATAATGAACTTTGAACTCTATGAGGAAAATAAAAGCTTTGGATACCATATAAAGGTTTGAGATATAGGATAGAAAGATACTTTTATTCATGTACAACCTTCTCTTTAAATAGAGCCAATACAAAGCTGATAAAATACAATATTAATAGAACCCTAGTTTACTGGAAACTATTAAATTCCTAAATAGTAAAAATGACTAACTATGTATATCATCATATGGATGAAATATTGGAACTAATAAAAGACTCCTACACAAAAGAGTAACATCTATTATCTCTTAATACTAATTACTAATGTATTATATATATAATTGAAAACGTTCCTAAAACATAAGACCAAAATAAAACATTACTTTAATATTAAGTGCCATTTTAGTTATTTTCTTAAAAAATATCACATAAAGACAAAGGAATAACTCATATCCTACTCACACTCTTCAGTTACTTAGTGCCAAAAATATTTGAAGAAGCAAAAGCTGCCATTGGAGGGTTAAGGTCATGATCGTTTGTTTCTTTTATAAGCTACTTTGCTTTATGCCTTTCCATTCTTCGAGTGCAGTTCCTTCTTGAGCCTTTTCTTTTTGACTCCTACCGAAGCAAGCGTCTCAAGTGCTGACCTTTGCTAATTCCGATTTTATTGAATTAACCGATCGACGTGCTAGCGGACATTTATTTTGAATTCGATAATTTTGGAAAAAACATTTCGACATATTTATTTTATTATTATGAGAATCAATCCTACTACTTCTGGTTCTGGGGTTTCCACGCTTGAAAAAAAAACTTCACCGTCGAGAAAGGAAAGAAGACTTCCATCTCCAAGTTTAACTCAGACGTAGCTCCTTTCTTTTTTTTGGGGGTGTGAAGCGGAGAAATTTCCGATAGCGAATTACTTGACTCGATGGATGGAGGGAGAGCCCTCCAACTCAAGCACGAAATCAATGTTGACAGATTTCTACCTATTGCTCAATTTGATGGATTCCTGTAAATTTTTTTACTCACCGACATTACTTGATTATCTGTTGAACGTTGCTCTGTTTTTGAAAAGAATGATAAAACAAAACACTTTTGAGATGTGGATGTTTGATGTTTTTTCCGGTGAATTGATTGGCGGGAGGACATTTTTTAGTTTTCATTCTTTTTAGAGTTGAAAAAGTATTTTTTTTGTGTGTGTGTTTTGTGTGTGTTTGTGTGGAGGAATGCATGCTTCTGGCAAAAGATTTTATGTATAAGGGAGTTTGGCCATGAAAATTAAGAAAATTTGAAATAAAGTACTTCTTTCACTACAAATCACTCTCAAAAACACAAAAGCAACTCCAATTTATATTAAACAAAATTCCAAAAAAGTACTTTTTTATAGTGAATTCTGATTATTGAAAATTGGAGTTGTGTTTGGTAGTGAATATAAACTAGAATTGTTTTTGAGTTTTTGTGAGTTATTTGGAGTGAAAAAAGTGAAACTTTTTTAATGTTTTTCAAATTCATGAATTTTTTCAATTTTATGGCCAACCGTGTCTTTATTCGGAGTATTTTATTCCTCGGCCACTGATGTCGCTTTGTAACACAACGTACCAGAAACAGAAAAAAATGCAAATTTTGAGAAGTTGAAGGTGCAACTGGGTCAGAACACGACCAGTGTGGGTGGTCCGTGGTTCACAACTGCAACCTCTCCCCAAACCCAACACAGAAAATCGGCTAAGTCTCGACCCACGGTCCGTAGGCCAGACCAAGGTCCGAGGATTAAGGCCCCCTTTACCTAGCCTCTGACGCAAACGACGACCGACCAGCACGGACCGTTATTCGATCCACGGTTCGTAGGTCTGATCGTTGATGAAGGCTAATAGACAATGAGGGGAAATTTCTAATATGGCCAACTTCAAATGGTCATCACTCCCATCATAAAAGGAATTATTTGTCCTATGACCTATGATATGATAGATAATTCAATCCTCTTTCCAACGCCACCAAGTTTGCTAAAATCCGACCTCAGAGTAAAATGTTATGCTCGTTTTAGTGAAGCTCTGTCAGGTAGACTTAACCTACAACCCCAATCTACAGAGTGTAATTCGACCTACGACATGTAGGTCCTGTCCGTCGGTCACTCCAACATCAATTAAGTCAGGGGACTTTTGGTCTTTTCCTATTTCGTTGGACCCCTAAGCTACATCGTAAGACCCTGAATTATGAGGTTTTAGTTAGTTTAAGCCTAGAAACATAACTAGAACTTACCTATGTCAAATTATTAATCAATGCTTAGAAAATTAGAAGAAAGAGAGGAGTAAAAGTCAACCAGTACCAAGAACACAACAAATTTTCTTCAATTCCAGCCCAGAAATCAAATAATTTCTCCGTGAAATTCGTCACCGGGTTTGTGGGATTTCACTAGTGGGTTCTTTTCACCCATTAGATCCGTAGTTTTCAGTCATTTTATTACTTCCCTTATTATGACTAGACCTAGGGTTTCTTGAACTTTAGAATTGTTGGGTTCTTAGCTGTCAGAATGATCCAAATCAGATTAGTACGTTATTGTTCAGTTTGTCGCATGAATTCCAGAACCCTAGCTATGTATTTCTATTGTTCTTGAATTACACATGCTAGGTTAGATATTTCAGTTATTCAGTTATACATGCCTCAGTTATTAATGCATCAATATCAGCTTAATTGTTGCATCCTCAGTTTGCATGTTCAGTTTGAGCTATCCAACAACTTACAAAATTCAGTCATAATATGTAAATTACTTAATTCATTGGGAGTGGCATAAATCCGTGTTGGACTAGGGTTCAGCGTACTAAAATAGTCCCAAAACTACTATCATGTAGGTTACAAGTCCTCTCCATGGGCATCATTTTAGTGATCACTCCAGCATGCCTCTATACCTCGGGCAAAGTATATTAGGTTATCTCGATGGGGCATACACATCAGACTCCATATTAACTCATGTGGTTTTATTATTGATTCTTAGTATCTCCCACAGTTTAGTCAGACTCCATTGCATTGACCACGTTTCAGTGTTCAGTCTCAGCAAGTTATAACTTGGTCATTACATTCGAATTAGTCATGTTAAGTATTTCAGCGTCTGTATCATGTTTACATTATTTTCATTGCTATATTGCTTCGTTCAGTTATATGTTATTTTAGTTTTACTCTATCATGCATGCTTAGTACCTTTCAAGTACTGACGCATACATGTGCTACATCTTCTCGTGATGTCTGTTCAAGTTCTCAACATCTAGATCACTCTTAGATCGGTTCCCGATGTTCTGTTCAGCAGAATCAGTGTTGAGTCCTCATTCTCCGAGGACAATAGTCATGAGTTTCTTTTTAGTATTTTTAGTCGTTTACTTTCTATTTTTCTAGATCTAGTTGGGGCATGTCCCAACATTTCTAGTCAATTTAGAAGCTTATTTCAGACACACTTAGATTCATCTTAGTATTGAATTAATATCTTCTTTGTATAAACTCATAAGTATTTCATTTATCATATTTATAGTGTATGGGTATTCCCATCCTTTCATTTTTATTTATGATTTAGCTTCCGCATCAGTTTATTATCTTTAGTATGCTCATGATCATATGAACAGGGTTAGCTTGGGATCACTTGTGGTCCTAGGTCCCGTGTCCGCCTCCGCGTCTAGGGGGTATCCTCGGGGCATGACAAACTTTAATCCTTGTTTCAAGTTATATCAACAGTAGAGGAAGAAAAGACTCCAAGAAACAAACATGATTCCCCATAAAATTCCCAATTTTTCATGAATTTGAAAGTAATAAAAAAGTTTTTTTACTCCAAATCACTCATAAAATCTGTCAAACAAGGATTCAAGTTATATCAATGGAAGAGGAAGAAAAGAAGTTTAAGTTATTCATGAATTATTTAATGAAGTTATAAAATGAATTAGATATAAAGTTTGTTTTCTTGTTAAAAATTGAATTTGAAATAAAGGTATGAACTTTATAGAGAATCATATAACTAGTGGAACGAGTGATGCATATCAGATTTTTGGAAGTTATTTCTTTCCTTTCCTTTTACTTTTGAATGTTTTTTCTTGAGGAGATGAGTATTAGAATGCCGACATTTGATATATGTTGCATGTGACTTGTTGACAGAATTGATAAGACGCCGAAAAGAATGTCCTTGCTAATGATATCCTTGTGTCCAACAAGTCACCGGTCAAGTACAAAAATTGTGTTATGATTGACAAAAGCAATGCCGAGGACAAGACACATGATCAGAGTGATTCAATAGGAGAGGAGTTAAAGAATGCTAGAAGTGAGACAGAGGACCAGCTCAAATCTAAGAGTCAGCCAGAGGCACACGAGTATGTTTCTCTTTCCAAATATCACAGTGTAAACCTCGAGTTGTTAGAGAGGGTATTATTAATTTATTTTTTAGAGATAAGAAATGTAGCTCCATAGTTTATTAGTATGATTAAAAAAATGCAATTGGTGTTTAAGTATTTTCTTTTGTTGCTAGGTTGATTAATTAATGATGCAATATGCTCTGAGTCTGTGAGATGAATTTTATGTTATTCCCACGTACTTTTGATGGTGTAATATTAAGCTACTTTATTTCTGTAGGTAACCGGATTCAAGATGTGGCGGCAAGTGGGAGACTCCTTTAATCCCCCCAAGTGAGCATTTAGTTGGGCCAAGTTATTTATGATTTTTCAGGCAACTTGATATGAATATTTCTCTTTTACTCATTAAACGTCAACTTCGCCAATATATACTATGTAGGGGAGATGTTGTCTGTCATTGTTTTACTGAAGATGTGCCCAAGATTTTGAAGTTTATTTATGTTGTTTTGGATGTGAAATGTTACGATATATCTTGGGTACATGTTAGAGGAATAAGTTGCTTGGCTGCTAGAATTGTATATCAGAAGGTGGTAGAAGAACAATAGTTCATGAACTGTATAGAACTTTAATAGCTACTCCTGTTGTTTCAAATATTTGTCTGGTTTTGACTTTACATAGACTTTAAGAAAGCAAAAAAAAATGAATCTTTTAGCCATGGATCCAAATAGCACTTGGTCCAATTATTTTACTTAAATATATGACAATTTTTTCGAAATAAAGAATTATATGAATTAGGGAGAAACTCAATGAAAGGAAAATTAAGGATACATATAAATTGCTTAGTGGGAAATGTCCCGAAGAAATCCAACAAGTAACATAATCTTGATCTATAGAAAAGAGAAACTATTGCCTTTTTCTGATGAATCGTATAGTTTTACTTTCATCGACTAAAAAGGCTATAAAATAATGGTAATTACCGTAAGATATGGCACCTGGACACAACTCAACCCCAGCTCATGAGCAGTGGTTTCTCCATTTCGATATAAAGAGCCTAATTTCTCATGCCTCTTCCGATGTGGAATTTTTTCACATTCCCCCGTACGCCAAGACCTCAGCTAGAGCGTGAACCGTTATAAATGGGGACCCAACATTGGTGAAAAACAAACTAGGATGAGTCTAACTCTAACACCATATAAATATACGACACATGAGTCTACCTCAACCTTAAAATCTAGCTCATTAGGGGAGGTTTGTCCAAGTCCATATAAGGAGTCCAATTTCCCATTCCTCTACCGATGTGGGACTTTTTAACAATTACAATTGAAATGATCGAAAAAGAAATGTGAGTTACTGTATGCTCAAGGTTGAAAATATCATAAAAAGACTCCAAAAAGAAGAGTCCCTTATTTACATAATTTTAAATTGAAAGCGAGAAATGAATTCATTATAAGATTTATTTATCATTTTTAGAAGAAAGTATGCTTCCAGTTGAACTCGAGCCGCGAGGCATTAGCACTGCTTCCTAAGAGCATTGTGTCTACCAGTTTCACCATAGTGGCCTGTCTTTAACTCATAGTAGCATATGAATAAGAAATTGTCGAGATTGAGTAAGCTATTTTAGTTTAGTAATGACTCAAATAGATCAATGACAAAAAAGTTGTTCAATAAGAATTTTAGATTGAAGGTCATTTTAGATTGGAGTTTAGATAAACCAAAGATGCATAGAATTTATCAAAATGTCCTTAATCTTGTGGTCTTGAACATGTCATGTGAGTTGTGACACGTTAAAAAAAGAATTGCCTAAAACGAGAAGAGGAATGTTTTTCTTTGAACTTGGTAACTTTGGAAGGAGGCATTATTTTTATAGCGGAGAGAGTATTAAAACTATTAAAATTATAATTACGAAGAAAACACGAAGTGCTTTTGCAAAAATAACAACATAGATTCCAACATCAAGCTATAAGCTTAGTTTCTCGGACTCTACTTGTGACACGTTGAAATTAAGAATTGCCAAAAAGGAAGAGGCATTTTTTTCTTTGAACTTGGTAACTTTGGAAAGAGTCATTCCTTTTATAGAGGAGAGAATATTTAAACTACTAAAACTGAAAATACGAAGAAAACATGGAGTGCTTTTTCAAAAATAACAACATAGATTCCAACATCAAGATATAAACTAAGTTGCTTGGACTCTTCAGTTTTGGTGTCACACTCGTGTCGACACAACATGTGTGTGGGATCCTAGTCAAATTTGTTCAACCAATTTTGGGTGCTTTGACTAGAATCGATGGGGTAAGTGTGGTCAGTTTTAATGATTGTCCGTAATCAATACAAAATCAAAGGTGAAATTCAAGAAAATGAAATACCTATTATCTAGAAATATCTATGTCACTCCTTTTCCGTTAATCTCCTTCCATATTCTCCGCAACTTCTCACGTAATATCTCATAATTTAGGTTTTCTAACACTTTTTTAGATATTTTAAATATTTTTAGGCAAATACCCGCACCCGCATCCCTACGTGGATCCATATACCCGAATCGTAAGAATTAGATCATGAAGAATCCAACATCTAGATCCGCACCCGTATCATACACCCGCACCAAGTTAGATAAACATAGGCTATAAGTGTTAAGAAACATACACTGTATTAACAACAAACAACAACATAGCCAAGGGATGTTGCATCTCTCTTTCTATTAGGTCTTGGTCAATTATAGAGGACCAGGGATCTTATACACGTATCAGAGTGGTGGTAATTGGGTCTGGAGTTAAGCACGCACGGAATTGAAGCCTATAATATTTACAAATGCTTATGAATAGGGAATCTAGACTTTATAAGATACTGATGGATTCTTTCTTATGCTAGATTTGCTCAACGTGAAATGAGTGTCAATTTCTAATATCTCCAATTAGACGAGTAACTTACAATAAAGAATGGGGTTTTAATGAGCAATATATCTTTTGATGCTCAAATATGATAAGCATTTACTAGAATGGTAATCAACAAAATATATAAGACAATACCAATGCCTTCAATATACTATCATTCTCCGAATGCTTTATTTGGGGCTCTGATAATCTTCTTTCTCAGGACTTGTACTACCATTTCTTGGACATTCTGCAGTTTCTATGAAAAGGAAATAACCTGAAGTTCTCTTTCCTTAATAGTTATTAGCATATTTTGGCGATTGTCCACCATGCTGCTAATATTTGTTATAAGGTGAGTTTCTGGGACCTGAATTATGTCGCCTTGTTAGTGAGTAGCTAGGTGGTTTGCGATGTTATAATTCATGTGGGTTGTATGGAGTGAGAGTGAGAGAGTGTTTGAAGGTATAGAAATTGATTTTGTAAATGTAAGGATTAGAATTTTTATCTCTAGTTTCTTTTATGGTGCAACTATGAGGCCCCTGCTTTTATAGATGATTGAATGTCTTTTATAGAGGACCATAATTTTGTATAGGTTCTCTATTTCTTGGTATACGAATTGTATACGGGATTTTCCTTAATCATTAACAAAGTATTTAACTTATCAAAAAAATTATTGGGTGCTTTGTGAAGTATCAACTTAGGAAACTTTTACAAACAGTTCATCTTTTGTGGCCTATAAAGTCACTTGAATAGTTTGTATTTGCTTCTTTTCATTTTTGTGGTTCTAATTTTGTTCTTCTTTAAAGTAGGTTTCATTACATCTTTTATTTTGTAATTGGTTATATCACTGTGAGATTGCAGCTGGACATTCTGGCTCATTTTATCTTATTGTAGAGAACATATTCTCCACTTCTCCTTAGCTTTCCACTATTTGAAATGTCAAACTTAGATGTTTATGTTGAATAAAGAACTTCATCTCAATGCATCTATGATTATATGTTGATTTTGAATAGATTTGTTAAAAGTTATTTGTCTCTTACTTTTTGTTTATGTACATTCAATTGTCTCATGATTTATCTGTGTGTTAGATACTGCTCCAATATGAAAGGCATAGGACACAAAACTGAGAGCTACAACTTCCTATTGCTCCTCCTCCTGGTTTTTAGAGTGCTGACAATAAGGTAACGTTGTGCTTACATTGTTGTTATGTGATGTATCTTCACATCTACTGCATGCTGTACACCTTTTAATTGATATATGGTCAAGCCTATTACCCTAATTAGTTAGAATCATCAACGTGTTTTGACTTTGCTCAAGTTCTCAAAGGTTATTATGGAGATCCTTCTTTAGTTGACTTCGATAGAATTCGGTATTGCTTTACTTTGGGATAAGGGCCAGTAGGAAAAGACTTTTTTGTAAGGAGTAACTCGATTTAAGATTGGCCATATATGGTTGTGCCCATGTATAGCTTAGGTTCCTATTTGTTATTGTACACATTGCATAACTATTTCTTTTTCTAATAATAATAAAAATTAACACCAACATGCATATGGTCGACTAATTTGAAGGAAAAGGAACAACAGTTGCTTTGAAGACATAGCTAACTCAATTCAGATTGCATACTTTGCCTTTCTTTCGATTATAAATTGTAAAGAGGAATTTGTAAATGAAGCTTAATCAATACTTAGTCTCTTAAAATTGGATAGGGGTTTTTTTGTCACTTGTAATTACTACAACACTTGCATAGTACTAGCTTTGTAAGACAATTACCTTTATTCAAAGGAACGTTATCTAATAACGAAAAGTGAATTCATTGTTCAACCAGAGTCCAGAGGAAGATCTAGGTTTGAAATTTATGGGTTCCTACAATGATCAAGTTAATGTAAAAATAATTGGGTTCACAATCAACTTTTTATACATACTTTGTGCATTTCTTAATAAACACAGGTTATGAACAAAAATCACGGGGTCCCGTGAACCCGTATCTCAAGGGCTAGATTCCCCCGTCAAAGGCATCCATCAAGATACTCCATTTATCTATCTAAAATATTATCAACTACATGAATGATAAAAATCCATCCTAGCTTGGTAGCTCCAGATGGTACAGTCATATATGAAAGTCCTTGACATAAGTGGGCTTGGACTAGAAATGATACTGGTATGATGTATGAATATAACACTGGTATGTCCGTCCTGAAGGAGGTTACTTGTAGAGGGAGTTGGTGGGTGCACACCTCATGGCTGTCTCTTTGCAGTTCAATGCTCCCGCTGGTCTTTGGGCATTGAAGGAGTTTCGAACATGAGACCCCCATTTGGGAGATCCCCTGCTCAACTAACTCGGTCACCCTTGTGGGTGTTGTAGAGAAATTATTGTGTAGATTATACACTTTTGAATACAATGCCACTTATAGTTTATTTTGTTGTAGCAAGAATTGTATCTATTTTTTAGGTTGCATGCTACAAGCAATGAAAATCAACCTCCTTAAAATAGAATCCTACAATCATCGGGATTAGGAATCGTCGGGGGCTGAGGACATCACTCACATGAATTCTCTAGCTTTTGGTCTTTCTAGATTATTATTCTTCTCACGACCAACTTCATAGTGAATAGCTTACTACATGATAGAAAAAGCTTACTACTATTAGAAATTTGAATAGAGATGTTGTACACTAGCAGTTTTTATCACCCAAAAGAAAAAGTGTTGTCACATCCGGGTTTACCCCCTAGACGTAACCGGCGTCGTCGTCCTCTTAGAGGACTAAGACAAGCCTCTTAGCCTCGTCATAGCATTCATCGATTAAAAATGTGAAGGAATTTAAAACTTTTTTTCTATAACTACTCGGAGGTTTACATAGACCTCTACATACACATAATCGTATTTATATCAAGTATACATAGACTTGTTCATATACGAAGATTACATAGTCTTCTACTTTTATTTCACCCATTTATATAGTAAAGAATAATACTCAAAAAAGTCGTCTCATCTCATAAACCATCTATCAAAGACAACAAATCTTGGGCATAGCCCTACATCAATACAAGAAGCCACATATAGGCCATATACAACATCATCTCAAACGAGTAATGGAGTCAATACAGAACTATAGTAACTAAGTAACATAGGAGTAAGATGTCGGCAACGCCCTCGAGAGAATGAGGACCTACCACTTGGATGGTTAGAGATCTAAGTCTTCCTTTCCAGCAATTCGGAGCAAGATCAACGATCCGAACCTAAAATGTTTGGGAAAAAGGGAAAGAAATGGGGTTAGTACTCCACATGTACTAAGTATGGAACCATATATACAATTACCAATCAAATATACTTAAAAAGGGACATTTAAGAAAATCATTATAAACATGTATACGAGTGAAGCATAGTAAGGCAAAATATACTAAATATACCCTTCATAAAATCACAAGTGCAATGATCAAGTAAATTCCCATAACTCTTACTTAATCAAGTAACCTATCAAGACTACAATTAGCAATCAACCTTACCTAACATACTCTTCCATTGCATGAAAACATTCTTCTTTAATCAAAAGCAATAACCTTATACTCATAAGCATGATGTTCAATGCACAAAGTCATTTACATTACATCACTACTTTACATACATAATATTGACCTCTCAAAGCTCCCATTAAGGCCAACTAGTGAAAGGCTTAAGTAGAGTCCTATACCCCTACCTAAGCTATAGCCAAACCCTTTCAAGTTACTTCGATTA
Source organism: Solanum sitiens (assembly GCA_016801875.1). NCBI lineage: Eukaryota > Viridiplantae > Streptophyta > Magnoliopsida > Solanales > Solanaceae > Solanum > Solanum sitiens. The sequence goes on along the minus strand of JABWTJ010000267.1, from coordinate 120,666 downwards.
GTCTATATCTTATACATTTATTTTAATTTAGGGAAACCTTGCCTTAACCGACATAGACCACATGAGCAAATGTGGAATCCGGTGTCATAAAACCTTACACCGATGGAAGGTGGTCTACCGGCCAAAGTAGAACCTAACGTAAACGTAGCTATCTAGGTGGATCCACTAGCTAGTATCCTATGGTGGCAACATAGTTCAAGAACTAAGAGATAGGTATTCCCTCTATATACCATTTGGTAATGGGGCCTCACCTCATGAGAATTCGTGAGTGAATATTCCTCAAGGAAAGTCAACACTTCACGTAGGTCCATAGGTGAGTATTCCTCTAAGGGAAATCAACACTCTATAAGGAACAAATGCTGAATATTCCTCCATGGAAAGTCAACACCTCTCAATGTCAAGTTCACTCGGTGCTAGGCTAAGTTCCCTTAACATCAAAGTCTCTAACTTTATTAACCATCTCAACCTAGTTAGATAGTAGAGTCAAACCCTTGTATATTCATCATCATAACTCAATAAGAATTGAATGAGAAATAATCCTTCCATTAACAATTCATATAGGTAAACTTAGCCCTTACACATCTCATCACAATAGGGCACATCTTTACATAACAACTTCCCTATATCATGTACTCCTAGGTAACCTCACAACCAACCTAAGCATTTCGATTCAATCATCATACCAACCTATCACCTTAAACAAGGTATACTTCAACACAACCTTATCACTTGATGACAAATAATTCACAATTTGAAGTAAGGAATAGGACAATCAAGACTTACCAATACTTCTCCATAGTTCAACAATAAGGGCCTTACTATCAACCCATAGACCAACCCAATTTGGGTCATCATACAAATGTAATTCAATAGTCAACATAAGAACTATTTTAAGAGAAAGCATTATACCACAAGGCAATACTAAATCAAATCTTGGTAACATGATATCAAAGTCTATCTTCTTACCCTATATTCAACACTCAAGAAATAGGCATGAAGAACTTCCATTCATTACAATATACTCATGAGCAATGCAATAAGAACCATTAAAGATGATTTAAACAATAATTAGATCAATTACATCAACCCAACCCAAATTCATATCAATCCCAATACCTAGGGTTAAGGGTTAGGGTCATCTCTCACAGTCTAGACCAAACCACATCAATTCATCATAATCAAGCTACAATACATGATAATATATTCATGATAACCCAAAGAATACATAAACAACTCAATTCATAACAACAAACTCGAAATTGGATGAAACTCATATGAAACTCAACTTTTGGAAAATCTTTGAAAGAGCCCTTTGAGGAAAGAAGTCTCAAAGGTGAACCTTAAGGTTTGATGACGTTTTGATGGTGAATTTCGTGCTAAATCATCCCCCAATGATCTCCCCAAGTTGTTCTCCAATGGAGTCTTCCAATAGAGAGAGAAAGTAGAGAGAAGGAAGAGAGTTTTGTTTGGGGAATTTTGATTAGGTTAATGAAGGTTGGGTATTTATAGTGGGGTTTTAAGTCACTTCATTAGTCTTCCCTTAATCCCCTAATTACCCCTAAGACACTTAATAAGAGAATTAACTAAAACTTAAATCCCTGAAAATATCACAGGCCCTCCACGACGGCTCCCCGACGATGGGCCGTCGTGAGTGTGACGGACTGGACCCCCCTCCGTCCTGCACGTCCGTCGCGTTGGTCAGAGACTGTGCAGGCAAGGGTTTCTTCCCAGAAACTAAGGCTGGTACGACGGTGGCCTCAACGCCCCGTCGCGCTTGTGACGCCCCGTCATGGGATACGTCGTGGCACACTGTCTCAAGGGTCCTCCTCGAGGGCCCTTGGTTGATCCTCGGGGAGTCGTACCCTGACTTTTCCAACATGAAACCATCCCACACTATGTGTTACACCTATTGTTACAAACTTTTACTAAATTCTGACTCTTTAACTTGGTTAAACTAAAAGGACACTCTAGCCCTCTTATGAACCAACTTACTGGACGTTATGAACGTTTTGGTTCCAAGGCACTTCAATGACTCCATCTACGCCTAATTTGGATAGAAACAATAGTTTAGACCTTAAGGAGCCTTTTTAGGTCGTTCCACATGACTTTGGGATTTCAAAATGTTACAAGTGTACTAGGAAATTCAATAGTATTTCTCTTTCTCTCTATTTTTGGTTCCTCCGTTTCTAATGTAAAGATAAATTGCTTTCCATCTGCCAGGTTGATGTCCGAGTTGTTTATGTTGGACCCCGATTGGGTGAAAATCAATTTTCGTGAAACAATATGTTCCTCTCAGAAGTAAAATAATTAAGAACCTTTAGATTATGTATCTCATTTCTCTCATGTGATTTGTAATGATTTTATGCAAATAGAATGATTCCTTTGATGTCCATGCGTGGTGCCTGGGCTTTTACAAGATGAGGTATAATACCAATCGTGCTACTTGTTTTCCATGAAATGCATTCAATTTATTTTCTTGTGTGTACTCTCATGACTTGTTGATGTGTTTTTATTATTGCTTTGAATCATTGAGTTTCTCTGTTTTGCAATTGTTGTTTGGGTTAAGGTTAAGTTTTCAGTGTTAGCTTCATCTCATTGAAAGGACAATTAAACCTTCTAATAGATGGTGTTTATATTTTATTTTTTATAAGTTCATTATGAAACCTTCATCTCATAAACATTTAGTGTTTATATTTTATTTGTTTTATTTATGCACTGTTCTAACTTCTGATGGTGACTTAAATAACCTGCTCGCTTTTACAAACTTGTATTTTACTATTTTAGTGAGTCATTTCAGTTATACTGTAAAAAAATTCAGCAAAGGTAATGATTAGCATCATAAGACCACAGTTTCAAGAGATTGGACAAATAATTGTTTCAACTTGTGTTTCTTTTGCCTTTTGTTTTAATCTTTTTTTACAAATCTCAAAGCTCTAATGTCCTTATTTCTTGGTAAACATAGGTGCGGATTCAATCTGATCCATCCGGTCGCCTGGTTATTACCGGTCAACCAAACCAACTTGACAATTTTTGGGGTGTTATTAGCTTCAAGAAGGTACACACATTGCTATTTGTTATACTGATTTTGACTTTGATAGAGTAATTCAATCTTTGCCTTACGTGCATATTTTTGGACTGGTAATTTTTCCCCTCGCATTTGGGGGTGGGGATTTTTTCATTTTTTATTTTTAATATTCCTTTTTCTTAGGTCTAAAAATTGAGATCTTTTCATTTGTTCTTCACGTTTTTCATCCGCTCTTACCTGATAGAAAAGCTATTCCTATCTTCTTGGATTTCAAATTAGCAAATTAAAGTTTCAAATCCCTTTTTTCTTTTAAATTTTAATAGGTGAAAATTGTTTGAGATATTTTTGTAGTTTGAACTACAATGTTTGTTGTTATACCTTATGTTTTCTCTCATATTTTTGTTAGTTCCATCCTATTTTGAATGGATCAATACCATTGGTAGTTAGAACAATTTGAGTAATCCCAATGGAACTCCATTGTCATTTTTGCAAGTCAAAAGCAGATATATCTAGATTTTTTGAAAAATTTCAGATTGGACATTAAAATAGTACAGAAAATAAAACATGATATTTATTCAAAGGATTTGAAAACTATATCGTTGTTACGTTTCTATTTGTAGATCACAACACTCTTAGAAGTCTACGACAATCAAAAGGTTCTCCATTTGTAAGTTGTCCTGACATAAATTATTTTTTCCATGTGGTCACTTTACCTGCTAGAATTGATCAACTTCGGACCAACGCTGTTGTCAGCCTTCATGGGTGTCTTCATGTTCATGTGCCCTTTGCGCAGCAGAATATCTGAGTTGACAAAGCAAGAGTATTAGTAGTTGGCCAACATTTTGAATGCCTGGCCATAGTTGTTTGGTTATTGATGATACTGTGGGCCAAAAACTTTGAATGACGTAGATAACAAAGGAGGTATTTTGGCTTAAGCCGCCCTAGTAGAAACTTAGATTGATTTTCAAAGATAGATGGATGTGTGATGACCATAGATTTGGAGTAGTATGTTATCTTGATCTGAAACATATCTTTCTTTCTTGATATCCTTATACAATAGATGTTACCTTTTTGTTTAGGATTCAGTTATCAGTTTGTGTATCTCTGTCATATAATGATATACATAGTTAGTCGTCTTTAGTGTTTAGGACTTCAAACGTTTCCTTAATGATACCAATACAACATATACTAATTAGTATGAGTTTAATGAAAATTATCAGCTTTAATTAATGGGGGCAATGGGCTATAATTCTTTTTAGAGAATGGGTATTTCTTAAATTACTTTGGATTGTGGTAAGAACGTGTAATTATTTTGAGTTTTATGGTCAATTTATGTAGTTTTATAAAAAAAATATCTTTTGTTAATATGTTTAAAATGAGATACCAAAGCAAATTTATTTTTAAAATAGCCAATCACGGTTATTTCTATTAACAAAACCTCTTTTTGCTTTACTTCTTTATTATAGACTAATATATATGACTCGTTCCATTGAAAAAATATATTGTTTTATGTATAATAAGTTACTTATTTAGTAGGTTTGGTAATGATTTTGATTTTCTTATTATCAAATTATCGATTCTTAGTAACTTTAGGTTTTTTCTTAATGTTTATTGATAGCTCGATAATAAATTATATTTATGTCATTCGGTATATGTTCATGACTTAGGTCTTAGTTTCACTCTTTTATTTCTGGTTGTCTCAAACTCTAGGTTATTTTGCAATGTGTCATTATTTGCTTTTAAGCAAAGATACAACGGTCAAGTCATATGCATGGTTCATTTTTGTTACCTTGTTTGTAAGTAATTTTTGTTTATTATTTTTTGTGTCAAATCTTAATGGTTAAATTGATAAACGAACCGTTACAATCAATAATCAATAAGTCAATATCTTTATGATTCTATAAGTATTTAGCATATCTACAAAATTAATAACAAATAAACTTTGAAATCGAACTAAATCAACCAATTCACATCCACACATCATGTACTTCACACTATGTACCTTCACTTGCAAAATAACGTTGCACAATTACATTCTTGGGCTTGCTAATAAGAGAAACAAAATTAATCAAATCATTTATGTTAATGTTGATGCTCATGTTAATGGTCCAATTATTAATACTATAAATTGTGCTATAATAGGACAAAATTTAATTTTTTTACTATTGAAGTTGACTGTACATACTATTTGGGTATAAATTTAAAGATGAAAAACAAATATTAAAATCATAATATAGCATACCAAACTAAATCTAGGATGATAAATGTTTTATCCAAAGGAAGGTCCAGCTTTCTATTAGTGAGTGATTGGCAATTTCAATGTTTTTTTTTTGAATCCTCCATTCACATAATTAATTTATGCAATTCATGTAATAATTATTTTTGATTACTCCTTCCAATTTTTTTATTTGTCTAAATTTGACTTTTCAGATGTCATTTTTGACAAATAAAAAAATAAATATGTTTTACGTATTATATCCTCAATTTATTTAGAGAGTTGATGTTTTCAAAAAGTAGAACCTCTTTTAATGAGTAAATTAATTTGAAATTCTATCAATTAATAGAGGTAAAATGGTAAACTCACTATACCAATTAGTTCTAAATAGGTGTATTGTTTTATTTAAAAAAAAACTAAAAGACATGAGTTTTGAGAGTCGCCACTTAATTTTTAAAGAAAGATTAAACTAATTTTTAAAAGATAAAAATAGTAAATCGATTGAAAATATTAAAAGGGATTCGGGGTTCATATTAATATTCTAAGAAGGATTTTAAAGCATCTAGAACATCCGCTAACTCGCGATTATCCGATAATTAAAACATTTGACTAATTGATTATTTTTTTTAAAAAAAAAGAGCAAGCTTAGTTAAATGAAGAAATAAACAGTTTAAGACTTTAAACTCATTTTTTAGGGGGAAAGGGAAATATTGTAGAGTATTATTTGAATAAATTATTTTTGCAGATATACTTAAGTCAAGTAAAACAAAGTATACTTATTTAATTTTAAAAGATATGATTGATTCATCTTTTGGGGAATTGAAATAGTGAAAAAATTCAAAATTATTTAAACAAACAAACACTAAGGAAATTAATTAAAAAAGTGTAACACTCCGAGAAATACTAGGTTAAACTAAAGCCTAAATGTGGGGGTAACGTCAAGAGCTAAGGCCAAGGGCCAAGGGAGAGGACCAAAACAGTCCAGTCCCCTAGGAAATTGTCTCAGTGACCATGATCACCCCTACGACTCATGGTGGGGACCACGTGTCACGACCCAGACCAATCTGATTGGCACCCACACTACAACTCAGTGGGAGAATCACTACTAACAACTAACTAAAGCAAGAAATCTATAACTAAGTTATTTAAGTTACAAAAGCAAGTTAAATAATTAAAGGCAAAGTTCCATTATTGAATAAAGATCTAGTAACTAACTAATAATGCGGAAGATAAACCTAGAATTTGAAAGTCAATGTACTGAAACTATAAGGATATCCATATCTAACAAGAGATTACTAATAAACTATCAACTAACTAAAGCAAGGTCTATGTCCAAAAATGGTGGACATAGAATAAAGAGAATTTCATGGCAGTCCGAACCATATGGCTCACCCTTGAACTCGAAGCGATCACCGATATCCTAAGCGAGGTTTGTCAACAGTCGCGTGAAAATGCCTTGTACTCAACAAAAACAAGAGGAAGTGCAGAATCAGTACACAACCACCGTGTCCTGGTAGGATCAGAAGGCTATTCCACTAGTGTAATACAAACAAGCAATTACAACATTATAACATACGCATAAATATCAACATATTCAATATTTCATAAAAATCAATATCACAATTCGCATGCTTCATCACATAGTTGGTCTTCTCACGGAACCCATAGTCAAAGTGTTAGCATGTCGCAGCGTGGAAATCCGATCCCATTTTTATGTCTTAACGTGGCAAACGATCCCAGTTAGCATGTCCTAACGTGGTGTTACAACCCTAAAAATGAATAAGATAAGAAATGCTAATGTGTCAAGAATGCCTACGATTAGACCAGGGTTCGCACGAATTGATGCGCGTAGAACCAGACCTCGGAACCCTTGCTACAGCCAAGCCAACTAACTTGGGGAGTTAGTTGAGCTTGTAAAGGTTGGGTCCAACCATGTAGGGCTCTCGAATACGAAGATTTACTCGAATGAGTCTTTATCGGACTTAAAAAGAAGAAATCTTAGGTTTGAAGGGTCTAGGGGTAAAATGATCTTTTTCCTGGATAGGGGTAGTGTCGTAATTACCCTAAATATATAATTAATTAAGTATTTAATAAGGTGTAGGGGCAAATTGGGGAGAGAGAGCCGAAATTGACCTCTTAAAGTTAAGTCTTGCTCCACCCGGGTTCGAACCTAGGTGGGAGCAATGATTTAATGTGATTTTTTTATTGGTGAATTAATTTAATAAATTAATAAGTTAATGGCTGATTTAAAAAGGAAAATCAGATTTTATTATTAATTATTATTTATTTATTAATTAATACATTTTTAATGACTAAGTCTCCTAGTTGACTAAGTCTAAACTACTTCACCTCTTTTAACTCTCTCTCACGCTCATCTCTCTCACGTTTTCTCCACTCTTTCACGTTATCTCTGCTAAAAAAATACCAGAACTTATCAACAACTTAGCGTTCTTAACACTTGAAGAACTTTCACGTTAAGAAACTTATTCAAACATAGCCAAAAACGTTAGGCAAAGAGAGGAGTTTTCCGTCAAAAATTTTGTGTTAAAAACTTGGCTTGGACGTGAGTTTTGAGAGGGTTTGGGCAGCAACTTCAAGGTTTGAACGTCAAAATAAGGCATGGGTTTTCTTCTCTCTTGGTCCCTTTCCCAAGAGACCCCCTTAAGGTTCATATTATTCATTCGAAAACTAGGATTGTTTCCCCTTTTGCATGCCCCTGTCACTAGCTCCCAATGAATCGTAGGTTGGGTATGATTGCTGGTAGATTTAGGTATGTTATGATTTCGTGATGAACATGATTTTGTTTGTATACTTGAAATCGTAGGAAAGACAACCATGTATTCGAAAGTTTGTGCAAGTGTGTGTATGTGCAAAAATGTTACTGTGAATATACTGTGAATGAGGTTTCGATTTAGGCTTCAAGTTTGATATTGTTTTGGTTGTCATTTTACGTGTATAAACCTATGTAAATTGTGATGTTCATTAAAATGGAAGTGGGGCTGATTTGAGTGTCAATAGTTTGGCTAAATGAATCCATGAAATACACCCCAAAAAGTGTTAAACGATCCATGAATCTTCCTAAGTTTTCAAGTGGAAATATTGATGAAAATAAGTTATGAAAATGATTAAGTTTACAGCCAAAAATATAAGTTTAGTTTAGGCTAAAATATAGAAGGGAAATCTGGAAACTTTAATTGATTTTAAAGGGATGAGGCCACCAGGATTCGAACCTGTGACCTCACCCGTGTGGTACCTTTAATTCGCAAGAAAAGAAAAGGGGTTAGGAGGATTTGAAATGGGGTGTACTGGATGAGAAAGGAGAGAGCAAAAATTTAAATAAATAAAATGGGAAGCGTGGGAATCGAACCCACGACCTCCAGGCAGCGAATGAAGGGAAATAAAATTAAAAGAAAGGAAGTGTGAGGCGTGGGAATCGAACCCACGACCTCAAGGCTGGAAAGGAGAAGGGGAGAAATAAAGAGAAAATAAAGTGAGGTTGTGGGGGATCGATCCCATAACCTCACTGCCTATGCATAGCTAAGTCAAATTTTAAATAAAGATAAAATAAGGAGGCTGTGGGGGTTCGAACCCACAACCTCCCAATTACCAGCGAAATAAAGAATAAAATAAAAGGCTGTGGGGGTTTGATCCCACAACCTCTTAGTCTAGGCGAATTGGGCAACACTATTTTAAATGAAAAATAAAAAGGGGTTGTGGGGGTTCGATCCCACAACCCTTCGGCCAATTAGGAGGAGAATCCAAGGAGAAAAATAAAGAGAGAATGTTGATGTTGGGGCTCGATCTAGGGTCCCAATGTCATGAAGACTAAAAATAAAGTCAAGGAAAAATGTAAGTATTGTCCAAGGAGTTCGAACTTGCGTTCCCTTACCCAAATTTCCGTATTGATACATAAGTCATACGTGAATTAAGTGTTCAAGAATAATGCCACCTACTTAGATCGAAATCAAGATCTTGGCATATATACAAGATACATAAGTCTTGTACTACATAATCTTAGGAATATATGAGTCACTTAACGAACTATGAATGAAGCCTCATGGCTTGTATGTATAGACCCATATGTCTAGCATACGTTTAAAAATAAGTGAACCTAAGATGTATGTAATGAAATGAAGAAACCCTAGAAGGGTTATGTAAGATTGTGAAACACACAAATGGTCAAGTACATTGATATATGATGAAATGAACATTCACGTAAAATGGGGTGAGTAATTATGAAGAGCAATTGTGCTAATGTTAATGAATGTGGTGACAACATGATATGAGGCTAATGTAAAAGATGAGAACAATCTCAAATGAGCCTAAGTAATGTTACCAAAACGTACTCACCTATGAGAGTGTAAAGTTAATGAAGAGACCAGTCTTTATGAACACTCTAATGAAAGTATTGAGATTAACACACTTAATACTAATGATTAGATGAGAAATCATCTATTGAGCTATGATGCCCTCATACTAGAAGCCAGCTTCCATGACGTATGAGTTGAATGTAATGGAACTTTATACTGAGCACCAATAGACTAGCTATGAGCAGTGATGCCTTCTTTCGGGAAGGGAGGAGGTTCACGTAACTCTCATGAGATGAGATTTTCCGGCTTGCCGGATATGGGTCTCCTTATATCTCCTGGTCTTCGAACCTATACTGCCAATATAGGGATCTGACAGGGTTAAATTCCCATGTACGCTAGCATGTTTGGGGTCACCTTGGCCGATGATTCCACCTCTTTTAGGAGTGGGGGAGACACTGGATTTCATGATGCTTACATGATCTATGTCGGTTAAAGTTAAAGTTCCCAATGAATGAATGAGGCCACCCTCAAATGAAGCCATAATGAAATGAATGATACCAAAGGTGTTAGGATAGGATAATCAAGAGGTGAGCTAGACTCAGGTAATGACACTAGGTTATTCTTGATCATTGCACAGCAAACCCGATGAAAGTCTTAAACTACACCCTAGGTATAGCTGGTGTTCACACTAGCCTATGAAAGAAATGAAATGAAGTACGTATGAATGAATGAAGCAGACTCTGTGTTTGCTAATGAACACTCCCTAGTTGAGGTCCCATATGTTGAGCCCTCATTTTGGAAAGTCTTAATGTCAAGTCCATGATTCCAAGGTCTCATGGCATATGAATGAATGTTATGAAAGATGTTATGTGCTATATGTTATGTGATAAGTGTTATGTGTAAGATGTTATGTGCTGTGTGCAATATGATAAGTATGATGATGCATGTTATTCTCATGGCATGACTTTCCTAATCTAAATTTGGAAAGCTCACTGACTTTCCTAATCCAAATTTGGAAAGTTCACTAACTTTCCTAGTCCCAATTTGGCAAGTCCACTGACTTGACTTTCCATAATCATATTGTTAGGAAAGAGATATCCTTTCTCATGCATGTCCTTGGTGTGTGCTTGCATATACCCATACTTAGTACAAGTGTGTACTAACCCTATACAACTTTACAATTTTAGGTGCAGGCACATGTGGATGCTAGAGCTACAGGTTGACGCTGAAGCTATTCTGACGTCGAGCATTCATACGGACTTGGTAGGCCCTCATGCTTTTGAGGATGCTTGCCCATTTATATTCTAGCTTAGTCTTAGGATTGAGCTAGTGGAGTATGTTCCACTAGCGTTTCTTTCCCGTATTATTTTAGACATTGTATGGGTGCTATTTTGGCAAGCATTTAGTTATTGCTATATTAAACATTCTTTCATTTGATGATCTTAATGTTAGATGGTTGATGGTGAAAAAATTATGAATTTATTAGAAATGATTAGTAAGTATGTTAAGAGACAAAAGTTTCAAATTTTCCGCTAAAATTAACCTAGCTGCGTAAGTAGGCTTGTTTGCGACCTCTGAGAGGTCAACGACGCCGATCTCGTCTGGGGTCTAGATTCCGGTTGTGACAAAGTTTGTATCAGAGCCAGGTTTAAATTCCAAGGATAATAAGTTCACATCAACCACATTGAGTAGTTTCTAAGTCATGGTAGTGAAGTGCACCACTATCCTGAATTAGAGACTGTATGATGCGTAGGAAAATTTCCCTTCTTCTGATCTTATCGTGCTTTTCTTAATGTCTGACTTCTTGGTGTTATGAGCGTGTCTAACATCAATTCTTATTGTTTTCATAGAGTGAATACTAGGAGGAACGTTGGTCAGAGGAGAGGAGGAGCAGCTGCTGAGGGCAATCAGGTTCCATCCCAGGCTCCAGCTGAAAGAGTGGCTATGCCGGTTAACCTAGCTGGGTTGACTGATGCGGAGGTGCGGGCATCTCTGGCCCAGATGGCACAGGCCATCACTATGCAGGCCCAGGCCATGACTGCCCAGGTCAACCGGCAGAATGTTCAGAGGGAGAACCCACCGGTACGTAGCATGGCTGATAGGCTGCGAGACTTTACGAGGATGAATCTTCCTATTTTCACAGGGTCCAAGACTTTAGAGGATCCCCAGGAGTTCATGGATGAGGTACACAAGATTTTGGTGTCCATGGGGGCCACATATATTGAGAAGGCTGAGAAGGCTTCCTATCAGCTCAAGGATGTTGCACAGACTTAGTGCAAGATGTGGAAGGATAGTTGAGCTTTGGGCGGACTTCCGGTCACTTGGGAGCTGTTTAAGACAGCCTTCCTGGAGAGATTCTTTCCCAGGGAGATGAGGGAGGCAAAGGTTGAGGAGTTTATCAACCTTAAGCAGGGATCAATGACAGTCAGGGAGTATTCCCTGAAGTTTGTTAAACTATCCAGGTATGCTACTTTCCTTAGTATCTAACAGCAAGGATGAGATGAGTACTGAAGTTTGTTAAATTATCCAGGTATGCTACTTCCCTTGTATCTAACAGCAGGGATGAGATGAGTAGGTTCCTCACAGGAATCAATGGAGATCTGGAGGAGGAGTGTCGGTCTGCGATGCTCTATGATAATATCGACCTCTTGGTGCATGTCCAGCAGGTAGATAACAGCCGCAAAAAGAGGGGTATTCGTGATGCTAGGAGGTCTAAGCCTTAAGATCAGGCAGGTCCCAGCCATGGAGGCCACAGAAACAATTTTGGCATCCGTGAGCAGCCCAGGTTCAAGAAGGGGCAACAGAGTTCTGGGAACTCTAATTCTCAGAGGAGTACAACACCTAGAGGAGGAAGACCTGAGCCCAAGAAGGGCAATGGAGGTGAGATGCAGCATCCCAAAAAGAACTGTGCTAAGTGTGGCCGTGTTCACAGTGAAGAGTGCAGACAGGGCACTAATGCCTGCTTCGGTTGCGGTAAGAGTGGGCACATGGTTAGAGACAGCCCACAGAACAGAGGTCAGGCTGGAGGTAATGCTCAGCCTAGGCCTAATCCACAGGGTGCAGCAGCAGCCGAGCCTCCTAAGAGGAACAGGTTCTATGCCCCGAAGGGCAGGGAGGAGCAGGAGAAGTCCGCTGATGTGGTCACAGGTATGCTGCAAGTATTCTCAACTTCTGTTTATGCTTTACTTGATCCAGGGTCTACGCTTTCCTTTGTAACTCCTTTGCTTGCTCTCACTTTTGAGATATTGCCTGAAGTTCTACATGATCCTATAATGGTTAGTACACCTTTAGGAGAAAATGTAAGAACTGATAGAGTATACAAGGATTGCCCAATAGTTGTAAGTGGTAAGACTATGTGTGCAGACTTGGTTGAATTACCCATGCATGATTTTGATGTTATTCTTGGCATGGACTGACTTCACAGTTGTTATGCTTGTTTGGACTGTCATAGTAGAGTGGTGAGATTTTGTTTCCCTGATGAAGAGGAGCTAGTCTGGGAGGGGTACAACTCGAGTCGTCCTAACCCCTTGATTTCGAACCTTAAGGTCAATAAAATGATGTCCAAGGGGTTATTGTGTCATCTTGTGAGTGTTAATTATTTAGATCATGACATTCCTTCCATAGACTCAGTGCCTGTAGTGAATGAGTTCCTAGATGAATTTCCTGATGATTTGCCTGGAGTCCCTCCCCCTTGAGAGATTGATTTTGGTATCGACTTAGAACCCGATACTAAACCAATTTCAATTCCTCCTTACAGAATGGCTCCAGCTGAACTCAAAGAGTTGAAGCTGCAGTTAAAAGATCTCACTGACAAGGGTTTCATTCAGCCGAGCATATCCCCTTGGGGCGCTCCAGTGTTGTTTGTGAAAAAGAAGGATGGAACCCTTAGAATGTGTATCGATTATCGGCAGCTCAACAAAGTCACTATAAAGAATAAGTATCCACTTCCCAAAATAGATGATTTGTTCGATCAGCTCCAAGGGTCTAGTTTCTTCTCTAAGATTGATCTTCGTTCAGGGTATCATCAGCTTAGGGTTAGGGATGGAGATATCCCAAAGACAGCCTTTCGTACCCGTTATGGTCATTATGAGTTCTTAGTCATGTCATTTGGTCTTACGAATGCACCTGCTGCCTTTATGGACCTCATGAACCGAGTCTTCCGTGAATACCTTGATTCTTTCATCATAATATTCATTGACAACATCCTCATCTACTCTAGGACCAAGGAAGAGCATGAACAGCATTTGAGACTAACCTTGCAGGTACTTAGACAACATCAGCTGTATGCCAAATTCAACAAGTGTGAATTTTGGCTTAGATCAGTGACCTTCCTGGGTCACGTTGTGTCCGATCAGGGCGTAGAGGTGGATCCCAGGAAGACTGAGGCTGTGAAGAACTGGCCAAAGCCTCTTACCCCCACTGACATCCGTAGCTTTTTGGGATTGGCTGGTTACTACCGCAGGTTTGTGGAGGGCTTTTCTTCCATTGCTTCCCCACTGACAGCTTTGACTAAGAAGAAAGCCAAGTTTGAATGGACGGAGACTTGTGAGAGGAGTTTCCAGGAGCTCAAGGACAGACTCACTTCAGCCCCGGTGCTTACTTTGCCTAAGTGTGGTGAGAATTACACTGTTTACGGTGATGCATCTAGGGTTGGTTTGGGTTGTGTTCTTATGCAGGTTGGTAAGGTAATAGTCTATGCGTCCAGACAGCTCAAGGTTCATGAGAAGAATTATCCCACTCATGACCTGGAGTTAGAAGCTGTGGTGTTTGCACTGAAGCTGTGGAGGCACTGCTTGTATGGAGTGCATGTGGATGTGTTCACAGACCATAAGAGTCTCCAGTACGTGTTCACACAGAGGGAGTTGAATCTACGTCAGCGGAGATGGTTGGAGCTGTTGAAGGATTATGACATGAATGTTCACTACCATCAAGGTAAGGCTAATGTTGTAGCTGATGCTTTGAGCAGGATGAGCATGGGATGTACAGCCCACGTTGAGGATGAGAAGAAGGAGTTGGTGAAAGATGTACACAGACTGGCCAGACTGGGTGTACGATTGGTTGACTCTACTAGTGGGGGTGTTTCAGTTCATCCTAGTTCTGAATCATCCTTGGTAGTTGAAGTCAAGCAGGGTCAGCATCTAGATCCTGTGTTGATGGAGCTGAAGGACTCAGTGTTGATAAAGATGAATGAGTCTTTCGCTTTGGGAAGTGATGGCATACTTAGGTATCAGGACAGGCTGTGTGTACCAGATGTGGATGATTTTCGGACCAAGATTGTTGCAGAGGCCCATGGTTCCAGATATTCCATACATCCAGGTTCCACCAAGATGTATCATGATCTTAAGCAGATTTATTGGTGGGATGGCATGAAGAAGGACATTGCAGAATATGTGGCCAAGTGTCCTAATTGTTAGCAGGTTAAGGCAGAACATCTTAAGCCTGGCGGTCTGACTCAGATTATTGAGGTTCCGACTTGGAAGTAGGACGCCATTAATATGGACTTCGTGGTTGGTCCTCCGAGGACTAGGAGGCAGCATGACTCCATATGGGTTATTTTGGACAGATTGACTAAGTCTGCCCACTTTATCCCTGTGAAGTCTACTTAAAGAGCCGAGGATTATGCGAGACTCTACATTGATGAGATTGTGAAATGGCATGGGATTCCTTTGTCTATCATTTCAGATAGAGGAGCTAAGTTTACTTCACATTTCTGGAGATCTTTCCGGAAGAGCTTGGGCATGCAGGTAAAGCTTAGTACTGCCTTTTATCCTCAGACTGATGGGCAGGCAGAGCGCACCATTCAGACATTGGAGGACATGTTGAGAGCGTTTGTGATTGACTTCAGGGGTAGCTGGGATGAACATCTGCCTTTGATAGAGTTCTCGTATAATAATAGCTATCACTCCAGCATTGGGATGGCACCGTTTGAGGCACTGTATGGTAGGAGGTGTAGATCTCCAGTTGGGTGGTTCGAGGTTGGAGAGTCATCCATTTTGGGTCCAGAGATCATTCATGAGGCCTTAGAGAAGGTCAGAATGATTAGGGACAGGTTGGCTACTGCTTACAGTCGGCAGAAGTCATATGCAGATAACAGAAAATGGCCCTTAGAGTTTGATGTTGGTGACCAGGTCTATCTGAAGATATCACCTAAGAAGGGGGTGATGAGGTTTGGCAGGAAGGGGAAGTTGAGTCCGAGGTATGTTGGGCCATACGAGATCCTACAGCGTGTGGGTGAGGTGGCCTATGAGTTGGCATTGCCTGCGGAGCTAGCTTCTGTCCATCCAGTCTTTCATGTATCCATGTTAAAGAAGTTCCTAGGTGATCCAGCATCGATTCTACCTGTGGAAGGTTTGGGGGTCGATGAAGACTTGTCCTATGAGGAGGTACCTGTTGAGATCTTAGACAGACAGATCAAGCGGCTGAGGAACAAGGAGATTGCCAGTGAAGGTATTGTGGAGAAATCATCTTGTTAAGGGTGTTACGTGGGAGGCTGAGGCCGACATGAGATCCTGTTACCCTCATCTTTTGAGCTCTTGAAGTTAGACTTCCTACTCTTAAGTCTAAGTTTCCTTATCTCCCTATATTTTGTTGCTATTGCTTGACTGTGCATAGTGATTATGTTATGATCTGACTGGCATTACGCTAGATAGTAGTAGTGTCATTCGGGGACGAATGTTCCTAAGGGGGGGATAATGTAACTCCCTAAAAATGAATAAGATAAGAAATGCTAATGTGTCAAGAATGCCTACGATTAGACCAGGGTTCGCACGGATTGATGCGCGTAGAACCAGACCTCGGAACCCTTGCTACAGCCAAGCCAACTAACTTGGGGAGTTAGTTGAGCTTGGAAAGGTTGGTTCCAACCATGTAGGGCTCTCGAATACGAAGATTTACTCGAAGGAGTCTTTACCGGACATAAAAAGAAGAAATCTTAGGTTTGAAGGGTCTAGGGGTAAAACGGTCTTTTTCCTGGCTAGGGGTAGTATCGTAATTACCCTCAATATATAATTATTTATTTATTTAATAAGGTGGAGGGGCAAATTGGGGAGAGAGAGCCAAAATTGAGCTCTTAAAGTTAAGTCTTGCTCCACCCGGGTTCGAACCTAGGTGGGAGCAATGATTTAATGTGATTTTTTTATTGGTGAATTAATTTAATAAATTAATAAATTAATGGCTGATTTCAAAAGGAAAAATCAGATTTTATTATTAATTATTATTTATTTAATAATTAATATGTTTTTATGACTAAGTCTCCTAGTTGACTAAGTCTAAACTACTTCACCTCTTTTAACTCTCTCTCACGCTCATCTCTCTCACGTTTTCTCCACTCTTTCACGTTCTCTCTGCTAGAAAAATACCAGAACTGATCAGCAACTAAGCGTTCTTAACACTTGAAGAACTTTCACGTTAAGAAACTTATTCAAACATAGCCAAAAACGTTAGGCAAAGAGAGGAGTCTTTCCGTCAAAACTTTTGTGCTAAAAACTTGGCTTGGACGTGAGTTTTGGAGAGGGTTTGTTTGAACGTCAAAATAAGTCATGGATTTTCTTCTCTCTTGGTCCCTTTCCCAAGACACCCCCTTAAGGTTCATATTATTCATTCGAAAACTAGGATTGTTTCCCCTTTTGCATGCCCCTGTCACTAGCTCCCAATGAATCGTAGGTTGGGTATGATTGCTGGTAGATTTAGGTATGTTATGATTTCGTGATGAACATGATTTTGTTTGTATACTTGAAATCGTAGGAAAGACAACCATGTATTCGAAAGTTTGTGCAAGTGTGTGTATGTGCAAAAATGTTACTGTGAATATACTGTGAATGAGGTTTCGATTTAGGCTTCAAGTTTGATATTGTTTTGGTTGTCATTTTACGTGTATAAACCTATGTAAATTGTGATGTTCATTAAAATGGAAGTGGGGCTGATTTGAGTGTCAATAGTTTGGCTAAATGAATCCATGAAATACACCCCAAAAAGTGTTAAACGATCCATGAATCTTCCTAAGTTTTCAAGTGGAAATATTGATGAAAATAAGTTAAGAAAATGATTAAGTTTACAGCCAAAATATAAGTTTAGTTTAGGCTAAAATATAGAAGGGAAATCTGGAAAATTTAATTGATTTTAAAGGGATGAGGCCACCAGGATTCGAACCTGTGACCTCACCCGTGTGGTACCTTTAATTCGCAAGAAAAGAAAAGGGGTTAGGGGGATTCGAAATGGGGTGTACTGGCTGAGAAAGGAGAGAGCAAAAATTTAAATAAATAAAATGGGAGGCGTGGGAATCGAACCTACGACCTCCAGGCAGCGAATGAAGGGAAATGAAATTAAAAGAAAGGAAGTGTGAGGCGTGGGAATCGAACCCACGACCTCAAGGCTGGAAAGTAGAAGGGGCGAAATAAAGAGAAAATAAAGTGAGGCTGTGGGGGATCGATCCCACAACCTCACTGCCTATGCATAACTAAGTCAAATTTTAAATAAAGATAAAATAAGGAGGCTGTGGGGGTTCGAACCCACAATCTCCCAATTACCAGCGAAATAAAGAATAAAATAAAAAAAGGCTGTGGGGGTTTGATCCCACAACCTCTTAGTCTAGGCGAATTGGGCAACACAATTTTAAATGAAAAATAAAAAGGGGTTGTGGGGGTTCGATCCCACAACCCTTCGGCCAATTTGAAGGAGAATCCAAGGAGAAAAATAAAGAGAGAATGTATATGTTGGGGCTCGATCTAGGGTCCCAATGTCATGAAGACTAAAAATAAAGTCAAGGAAAAATGTAGTATAGTCCAAGGGGTTCGAACTTGGGTTCCCTTGCCCAAATTTCCGTATTGATACATAAGTCATACGTGAATAAAGTGTTCAAGAATAATGCAACCTACTTAGATCGAAATCAAGATCTTGGCATACATACAAGATACATAAGTCTTGTACTACATAATCTTAGGAAGATATGAGTCACTTAACGAACTATGAATGAAGCCTCATGGCTTGTATGTATAGACCCATAAGTCTAGCATACGTTTAAAAATAAGTGAACCTAAGATGTATGTAATGAAATGAAGAAACCCTAGAAGGGTTATGTAAGATTGTGAAACACACAAATGGTCAAGTACATTGACATATGATGAAATGAACATTCACGTAAACTGGCGTGAGTAATTATGAAGAGCAATTGTGCTAATGTTAATGAATGTGGTGACAACATGATATGAGGCTAATGTAAAAGATGAGAACAATCTCATATGAGCCTAAGTAAATGTTACCAAAACGTACTTACCTATGAGAGTGTAAAGTTAATGAAGAGACCAGTCTCTATGAACACTCTAATGAAAATATTGAGATTAACACACTTAATACTAATGATGAGATGAGAAATCATCTATTGAGCTATGATGTCCTCATACTAGAAGCCGTCTTCCATGACGTATGAGTTGAATGTAATGGAACTTTATACTGAGCACCGATAGACTAGCTATGAGCGGTGATGCCTTCTTTCGAGAAGGGCGGAGGTTCACGTAACTCTCATGAGATGAGACTGTCCGGCTTTCCGGGTATGGGTCCCCTTATATCTCATGGTCTTCGAACCTATATTGTTAATATAGGGATCTGGCGGGGTTAAATTCCCATGTACGCTAGCATGTTTTGGGTCACCTTGGCCGGTGATTCCACCTCTTTTCGGTGTGGGGGAGACACTGGATTTCATGATGCTCACATGATCTATGTCGATTAAAGTTAAAGTTCCTAATGAATGAATGAGGCCAGCCTCAAATGAAGCACATAATGAAATGAATGATACCAAAGGTGTTAGGATAGGATAATCAAGAGGTGAGCTAGGCTCAGGTAATGACACTAGGTTATTCTTGATCATTGCAGAGCAAACCCGATGAAAGTCTTAAACTACACCCTAGGTATAGCTGGTGTTCACACTGGCCTATGAACGAAATGAAATGAAGTACGTATGAATGAATGAAGCAGACTCTGTGTTTGCTAATGAACACTCCCTAGTTGAGGTCCCATATGTTGAGCCCTCATTTTGGAAAGTCTTAATGTCAAGTCCATGATTCCAAGGTCTCATGGCATATGAATGAATGTTATGAAAAATGTTATGTGCTATATGTTATGTGATAAGTGTTATGTGTAAGATGTTATGTGTTGTGTGCAATATGATAAGTATGATGATGCACGTTATTCTCATGGCATGACTTTCCTAATCTAAATTTGGAAAGCTCACTGACTGTCCTAATCCAAATTTGGAAAGTTCACTAACTTTCCTAATCCCAATTTGGCAAGTCCACTGACTTGACTTTCCATAATCATGTTGTTAGGAAAGAGCTATCCTTTCTCATGGATGTCCTTGGTGTGTGCTTGCATATACCCATACTTAGTACAAGTGTGTACTAACCCTATACAACTTTACAATTTTAGGTGCAGGCACATGTGGACGCTAGAGCTACAGGTTGGCGCTGAAGCTATCCGGACGTCGAGCATTCATACGGACTTGGTAGGCCCTCATGCTTTTGAGGATGCTTGCCCATTTATATTCTAGCTTAGTCTTAGGATTGAGCTAGTGAAGTATGTTCCACTAGCGTTTCTTTCCCGTATTATTTCAGACATTGTATGGGTGCTATTTTGGCAAGTATTCAGTTATTGCTATATTAAACATTCTTTCATTTGATGATCTTAATGTTAGATGGTTGATGGTGAAAAAATTATGAATTTATTAGAAATGATTAGTAAGTATGTTAAGAGACAAAAGTTTCAAATTTTCCGCTAAAATTAACCTAGCTGAAGTAAGAATGACGTAAGTAGGCTTGTTTGCGACCTCTGAGAGGTCAACGACGCCGGTCTCGTCTGGGGTCTAGATTCCGGTTGTGACAAAGTTTGTATCAGAGCCAGGTTTAAATTCCAAGGATAATAAGTTCACATCAACCACATTGAGTAGTTTCTAAGTCATGGTAGTGAAGTGCACCACTATCCTGAATTAGAGACTGTATGATGCGTAGGAAAATTTCCCTTCTTCTGATCTTATCGTGCTTTTCTTAATGTCTGACTTCTTGGTGTTATGAGCGTGTCTAACATCAATTCTTATTGTTTTCATAGAGTGAATACTAGGAGGAACGTTGGTCAGAGGAGAGGAGGAGCAGCTGCTGAGGGCAATCAGGTTCCACCCCAGGCTCCAGCTGAAAGAGTGGCTATGCCGGTTAACCTAGCTGGGTTGACTGATGCGGAGGTGCGGGCATCTCTGGCCCAGATGGCACAGGCCATCACTATGCAGGCCCAGGCCATGACTGCCCAGGTCAACCGGCAGAATGTTCAGAGGGAGAACCCACCGGTACGTAGCATGGCTGATAGGCTGCGAGACTTTACGAGGATGAATCTTCCTATTTTCACAGGGTCCAAGACTTTAGAGGATCCCCAGGAGTTCATGGATGAGGTACACAAGATTTTGGTGTCCATGGGGGCCACATATATTGAGAAGGCTGAGAAGGCTTCCTATCAGCTCAAGGATGTTGCACAGACTTAGTGCAAGATGTGGAAGGATAGTTGAGCTTTGGGCGGACTTCCGGTCACTTGGGAGCTGTTTAAGACAGCCTTCCTGGAGAGATTCTTTCCCAGGGAGATGAGGGAGGCAAAGGTTGAGGAGTTTATCAACCTTAAGCAGGGATCAATGACAGTCAGGGAGTATTCCCTGAAGTTTGTTAAACTATCCAGGTATGCTACTTTCCTTAGTATCTAACAGCAAGGATGAGATGAGTACTGAAGTTTGTTAAATTATCCAGGTATGCTACTTCCCTTGTATCTAACAGCAGGGATGAGATGAGTAGGTTCCTCACAGGAATCAATGGAGATCTGGAGGAGGAGTGTCGGTCTGTGATGCTCCATGATAATATCGACCTCTTGGTGCATGTCCAGCAGGTAGATAACAGCCGCAAAAAGAGGGGTATTCGTGATGCTAGGAGGTCTAAGCCTCAAGATTAGGCAGGTCCCAGCCATGGAGGCCACAGAAACAATTTTGGCATCCGTGAGCAGCCCAGGTTCAAGAAGGGGCAACAGAGTTCTGGGAACTCTAATTCTCAGAGGAGTACAGCACCTAGAGGAGGAAGACCTGAGCCCAAGAAGGGCAATGGAGGTGAGATGCAGCATCCCAAAAAGAACTGTGCTAAGTGTGGCCGTGTTCACAGTGGAGAGTGCAGACAGGGCACTAATGCCTGCTTCGGTTGCGGTAAGAGTGGGCACATGGTTAGAGACTGCCCACAGAACAGAGGTCAGGCTAGAGGTAATGCTCAGCCTAGGCCTAATCCACAGGGTGCAGCAGCAGCCGAGCCTCCTAAGAGGAACAGGTTCTATGCCCCGAAGGGCAGGGAGGAGCAGGAGAAGTCCGCTGATGTGGTCACAGGTATGCTGCAAGTATTCTCAACTTCTGTTTATGCTTTACTTGATCCAGGGTCTACGCTTTCCTTTGTAACTCCTTTGCTTGCTCTCACTTTTGAGATATTGCCTGAAGTTCTACATGATCCTATAATGGTTAGTACACCTTTAGGAGAAAATGTAAGAACTGATAGAGTATACAAGGATTGCCCAATAGTTGTAAGTGGTAAGACTATGTGTGCAGACTTGGTTGAATTACCCATGCATGATTTTGATGTTATTCTTGGCATGGACTGACTTCACAGTTGTTATGCTTGTTTGGACTGTCATAGTAGAGTGGTGAGATTTTGTTTCCCTGATGAAGAGGAGCTAGTCTGGGAGGGGTACAACTCGAGTCGTCCTAACCCCTTGATTTCGAACCTTAAGGTCAATAAAATGATGTCCAAGGGGTTATTGTGTCATCTTGTGAGTGTTAATTATTTAGATCATGACATTCCTTCCATAGACTCAGTGCCTGTAGTGAATGAGTTCCTAGATGAATTTCCTGATGATTTGCCTGGAGTCCCTCCCCCTTGAGAGATTGATTTTGGTATCGACTTAGAACCCGATACTAAACCAATTTCAATTCCTCCTTACAGAATGGCTCCAGCTGAACTCAAAGAGTTGAAGCTGCAGTTAAAAGATCTCACTGACAAGGGTTTCATTCAGCCGAGCATATCCCCTTGGGGCGCTCCAGTGTTGTTTGTGAAAAAGAAGGATGGAACCCTTAGAATGTGTATCGATTATCGGCAGCTCAACAAAGTCACTATAAAGAATAAGTATCCACTTCCCAAAATAGATGATTTGTTCGATCAGCTCCAAGGGTCTAGTTTCTTCTCTAAGATTGATCTTCGTTCAGGGTATCATCAGCTTAGGGTTAGGGATTGAGATATACCAAAGACAGCCTTTCGTACCCGTTATGGTCATTATGAGTTCTTAGTCATGTCATTTGGTCTTACGAATGCACCTGCTGCATTTATGGACCTCATGAACCGAGTCTTCCGTGAATACCTTGATTCTTTCATCATAGTATTCATTGACGACATCCTCATCTACTCTAGGACCAAGGAAGAGCATGAACAGCATTTGAGACTAACCTTGCAGGTACTTAGACAACATCAGCTGTATGCCAAATTCAACAAGTGTGAATTTTGGCTTAGATCAGTGACCTTCCTGGGTCACGTTGTGTCCGATCAGGGCGTAGAGGTGGATCCCAGGAAGACTGAGGCTGTGAAGAACTGGCCAAAGCCTCTTACCCCCACTGACATCCGTAGCTTTTTGGGATTGGCTGGTTACTACCGCAGGTTTGTGGAGGGCTTTTCTTCCATTGCTTCCCCACTGACAGCTTTGACTAAGAAGAAAGCCAAGTTTGAATGGACGGAGACTTGTGAGAGGAGTTTCCAGGAGCTCAAGGACAGACTCACTTCAGCCCCGGTGCTTACTTTGCCTAAGTGTGGTGAGAATTACACTGTTTACTGTGATGCATCTAGGGTTGGTTTGGGTTGTGTTCTTATGCAGGTTGGTAAGGTAATAGTCTATGCGTCCAGACAGCTCAAGGTTCATGAGAAGAATTATCCCACTCATGACCTGGAGTTAGAAGCTGTGGTGTTTGCACTGAAGCTGTGGAGGCACTACTTGTATGGAGTGCATGTGGATGTGTTCACAGACCATAAGAGTCTCCAGTACGTGTTCACACAGAGGGAGTTGAATCTACGTCAGCGGAGATGGTTGGAGCTGTTGAAGGATTATGACATGAATGTTCACTACCATCCAGGTAAGGCTAATGTTGTAGCTGATGCTTTGAGCAGGATGAGCATGGGATGTACAGCCCACGTTGAGGATGAGAAGAAGGAGTTGGTGAAAGATGTACACAGACTGGCCAGACTGGGTGTACGATTGGTTGACTCTACTAGTGGGGGTGTTTCAGTTCATCCTAGTTCTGAATCATCCTTGGTAGTTGAAGTCAAGCAGGGTCAGCATCTAGATCCTGTGTTGATGGAGCTGAAGGACTCAGTGTTGATAAAGATGAATGAGTCTTTCGCTTTGGGAAGTGATGGCATACTTAGGTATCAGGACAGGCTGTGTGTACCAGATGTGGATGATTTTCGGACCAAGATTGTTGCAGAGGCCCATGGTTCCAGATATTCCATACATCCAGGTTCCACCAAGATGTATCATGATCTTAAGCAGATTTATTGGTGGGATGGCATGAAGAAGGACATTGCAGAATATGTGGCCAAGTGTCCTAATTGTTAGCAGGTTAAGGCAGAACATCTTAAGCCTGGCGGTCTGACTCAGATTATTGAGGTTCCGACTTGGAAGTAGGACGCCATTAATATGGACTTCGTGGTTGGTCCTCCGAGGACTAGGAGGCAGCATGACTCCATATGGGTTATTTTGGACAGATTGACTAAGTCTGCCCACTTTATCCCTGTGAAGTCTACTTAAAGAGCCGAGGATTATGCGAGACTCTACATTGATGAGATTGTGAAATGGCATGGGATTCCTTTGTCTATCATTTCAGATAGAGGAGCTAAGTTTACTTCACATTTCTGGAGATCTTTCCGGAAGAGCTTGGGCATGCAGGTAAAGCTTAGTACTGCCTTTTATCCTCAGACTGATGGGTAGGCAGAGCGCACCATTCAGACATTGGAGGACATGTTGAGAGCGTTTGTGATTGACTTCAGGGGTAGCTGGGATGAACATCTGCCTTTGATAGAGTTCTCGTATAATAATAGCTATCACTCCAGCATTGGGATGGCACCGTTTGAGGCACTGTATGGTAGGAGGTGTAGATCTCCAGTTGGGTGGTTCGAGGTTGGAGAGTCATCCATTTTGGGTCCAGAGATCATTCATGAGGCCTTAGAGAAGGTCAGAATAATTAGGGACAGGTTGGCTACTGCTTACAGTCGGCAGAAGTCATATGCAGATAACAGAAAACGGCCCTTAGAGTTTGATGTTGGTGACCAGGTCTATCTGAAGATATCACCTAAGAAGGGGGTGATGAGGTTTGGCAGGAAGGGGAAGTTGAGTCCGAGGTATGTTGGGCCATACGAGATCCTACAGCGTGTGGGTGAGGTGGCCTATGAGTTGGCATTGCCTGCGGAGCTAGCTTCTGTCCATCCAGTCTTTTATGTATCCATGTTAAAGAAGTGCCTAGGTGATCCAGCATCGATTCTACCTGTGGAAGGTTTGGGGGTCGATGAAGACTTGTCCTATGAGGAGGTACCTGTTGAGATCTTAGACAGACAGATCAAGCGGCTGAGAAACAAGGAGATTGCCACAGTGAAGGTATTGTGGAGAAATCATCTTGTTGAGGGTGTTACGTGGGAGGCTGAGGCCGACATGAGATCCTGTTACCCTCATCTTTTGAGCTCTTGAAGTTAGACTTCCTACTCTTAAGTCTAAGTTTCCTTATCTCCCTATATTTTGTTGCTATTGCTTGACTGTGCATAGTGATTATGTTATGATCTGACTGGCATTACGCTAGATAGTAGTAGTGTCATTCGGGGACGAATGTTCCTAAGGGGGGGATAATGTAACTCCCTAAAAATGAATAAGATAAGAAATGCTAATGTGTCAAGAATGCCTACGATTAGACCAGGGTTCGCACGGATTGATGCGCGTAGAACCAGACCTCGGAACCCTTGCTACAGCCAAGCCAACTAACTTGGGGAGTTAGTTGAGCTTGGAAAGGTTGGTTCCAACCATGTAGGGCTCTCGAATACGAAGATTTACTCGAAGGAGTCTTTACCGGACATAAAAAGAAGAAATCTTAGGTTTGAAGGGTCTAGGGGTAAAACGGTCTTTTTCCTGGCTAGGGGTAGTATCGTAATTACCCTCAATATATAATTATTTATTTATTTAATAAGGTGGAGGGGCAAATTGGGGAGAGAGAGCCAAAATTGAGCTCTTAAAGTTAAGTCTTGCTCCACCCGGGTTCGAACCTAGGTGGGAGCAATGATTTAATGTGATTTTTTTATTGGTGAATTAATTTAATAAATTAATAAATTAATGGCTGATTTCAAAAGGAAAAATCAGATTTTATTATTAATTATTATTTATTTAATAATTAATATGTTTTTATGACTAAGTCTCCTAGTTGACTAAGTCTAAACTACTTCACCTCTTTTAACTCTCTCTCACGCTCATCTCTCTCACGTTTTCTCCACTCTTTCACGTTCTCTCTGCTAGAAAAATACCAGAACTGATCAGCAACTAAGCGTTCTTAACACTTGAAGAACTTTCACGTTAAGAAACTTATTCAAACATAGCCAAAAACGTTAGGCAAAGAGAGGAGTCTTTCCGTCAAAACTTTTGTGCTAAAAACTTGGCTTGGACGTGAGTTTTGGAGAGGGTTTGTTTGAACGTCAAAATAAGTCATGGATTTTCTTCTCTCTTGGTCCCTTTCCCAAGACACCCCCTTAAGGTTCATATTATTCATTCGAAAACTAGGATTGTTTCCCCTTTTGCATGCCCCTGTCACTAGCTCCCAATGAATCGTAGGTTGGGTATGATTGCTGGTAGATTTAGGTATGTTATGATTTCGTGATGAACATAATTTTGTTTGTATACTTGAAATCGTAGGAAAGACAACCATGTATTCGAAAGTTTGTGCAAGTGTGTGTATGTGCAAAAATGTTACTGTGAATATACTGTGAATGAGGTTTCGATTTAGGCTTCAAGTTTGATATTGTTTTGGTTGTCATTTTACGTGTATAAACCTATGTAAATTGTGATGTTCATTAAAATGGAAGTGGGGCTGATTTGAGTGTCAATAGTTTGGCTAAATGAATCCATGAAATACACCCCAAAAAGTGTTAAACGATCCATGAATCTTCCTAAGTTTTCAAGTGGAAATATTGATGAAAATAAGTTAAGAAAATGATTAAGTTTACAGCCAAAATATAAGTTTAGTTTAGGCTAAAATATAGAAGGGAAATCTGGAAAATTTAATTGATTTTAAAGGGATGAGGCCACCAGGATTCGAACCTGTGACCTCACCCGTGTGGTACCTTTAATTCGCAAGAAAAGAAAAGGGGTTAGGGGGATTCGAAATGGGGTGTACTGGCTGAGAAAGGAGAGAGCAAAAATTTAAATAAATAAAATGGGAGGCGTGGGAATCGACACTACGACCTCCAGGCAGCGAATGAAGGGAAATGAAATTAAAAAAAAGGAAGTGTGAGGTGTGGGAATCGAACCCACGACCTCAAGGCTGGAAAGTAGAAGAGGCGAAATAAAGAGAAAATAAAGTGAGGTTGTGGGGGATCGATCCCACAACCTCACTGCCTATGCATAGCTAAGTCAAATTTTAAATAAAGATAAAATAAGGAGGCTGTGGGGGTTCGAACCCACAATCTCCCAATTACCAGCGAAATAAAGAATAAAATAAAAAGAGGCTGTGGGGGTTTGATCCCACAACCTCTTAGTCTAGGCGAATTGGGCAACACAATTTTAAATGAAAAATAAAAAGGGGTTGTGGGGGTTCGATCCCACAACCCTTCGGCCAATTTGGAGGAGAATCCAAGGAGAAAAATAAAGAGAGAATGTATATGTTGGGGCTCGATCTAGGGTCCCAATGTCATGAAGACTAAAAATAAAGTCAAGGAAAAATGTAGTATAGTCCAAGGGGTTCGAACTTGGGTTCCCTTGCCCAAATTTCCGTATTGATACATAAGTCATACGTGAATAAAGTGTTCAAGAATAATGCCACCTACTTAGATCGAAATCAAGATCTTGGCATACATACAAGATACATAAGTCTTGTACTACATAATCTTAGGAAGATATGAGTCACTTAACGAACTATGAATGAAGCCTCATGGCTTGTATGTATAGACCCATAAGTCTAGCATACGTTTAAAAATAAGTGAACCTAAGATGTATGTAATGAAATGAAGAAACCCTAGAAGGGTTATGTAAGATTGTGAAACACACAAATGGTCAAGTACATTGACATATGATGAAATGAACATTCACGTAAAATGGCGTGAGTAATTATGAAGAGCAATTGTGCTAATGTTAATGAATGTGGTGACAACATGATATGAGGCTAATGTAAAAGATGAGAACAATCTCATATGAGCCTAAGTAAATGTTACCAAAACGTACTTACCTATGAGAGTGTAAAGTTAATGAAGAGACCAGTCTCTATGAACACTCTAATGAAAATATTGAGATTAACACACTTAATACTAATGATGAGATGAGAAATCATCTATTGAGCTATGATGTCCTCATACTAGAAGCCGTCTTCCATGACGTATGAGTTGAATGTAATGGAACTTTATACTGAGCACCGATAGACTAGCTATGAGCGGTGATGCCTTCTTTCGAGAAGGGCGGAGGTTCACGTAACTCTCATGAGATGAGACTGTCCGGCTTTCCGGGTATGGGTCCCCTTATATCTCATGGTCTTCGAACCTATATTGTTAATATAGGGATCTGGCGGGATTAAATTCCCATGTACGCTAGCATGTTTTGGGTCACCTTGGCCGGTGATTCCACCTCTTTTCGGTGTGGGGGAGACACTGGATTTCATGATGCTCACATGATCTATGTCGATTAAAGTTAAAGTTCCTAATGAATGAATGAGGCCAGCCTCAAATGAAGCACATAATGAAATGAATGATACCAAAGGTGTTAGGATAGGATAATCAAGAGGTGAGCTAGGCTCAGGTAATGACACTAGGTTATTCTTGATCATTGCAGAGCAAACCCGATGAAAGTCTTAAACTACACCCTAGGTATAGCTGGTGTTCACACTGGCCTATGAACGAAATGAAATGAAGTACGTATGAATGAATGAAGCAGACTCTGTGTTTGCTAATGAACACTCCCTAGTTGAGGTCCCATATGTTGAGCCCTCATTTTGGAAAGTCTTAATGTCAAGTCCATGATTCCAAGGTCTCATGGCATATGAATGAATGTTATGAAAAATGTTATGTGCTATATGTTATGTGATAAGTGTTATGTGTAAGATGTTATGTGTTGTGTGCAATATGATAAGTATGATGATGCACGTTATTCTCATGGCATGACTTTCCTAATCTAAATTTGGAAAGCTCACTGACTGTCCTAATCCAAATTTGGAAAGTTCACTAACTTTCCTAATCCCAATTTGGCAAGTCCACTGACTTGACTTTCCATAATCATGTTGTTAGGAAAGAGCTATCCTTTCTCATGGATGTCCTTGGTGTGTGCTTGCATATACCCATACTTAGTACAAGTGTGTACTAACCCTATACAACTTTACAATTTTAGGTGCAGGCACATGTGGACGCTAGAGCTACAGGTTGGCGCTGAAGCTATCCGGACGTCGAGCATTCATACGGACTTGGTAGGCCCTCATGCTTTTGAGGATGCTTGCCCATTTATATTCTAGCTTAGTCTTAGGATTGAGCTAGTGAAGTATGTTCCACTAGCGTTTCTTTCCCGTATTATTTCAGACATTGTATGGGTGCTATTTTGGCAAGTATTCAGTTATTGCTATATTAAACATTCTTTCATTTGATGATCTTAATGTTAGATGGTTGATGGTGAAAAAATTATGAATTTATTAGAAATGATTAGTAAGTATGTTAAGAGACAAAAGTTTCAAATTTTCCGCTAAAATTAACCTAGCTGAAGTAAGAATGACGTAAGTAGGCTTGTTTGCGACCTCTGAGAGGTCAACGACGCCGGTCTCGTCTGGGGTCTAGATTCCGGTTGTGACAAAGTTTGTATCAGAGCCAGGTTTAAATTCCAAGGATAATAAGTTCACATCAACCACATTGAGTAGTTTCTAAGTCATGGTAGTGAAGTGCACCACTATCCTGAATTAGAGACTGTATGATGCGTAGGAAAATTTCCCTTCTTCTGATCTTATCGTGCTTTTCTTAATGTCTGACTTCTTGGTGTTATGAGCGTGTCTAACATCAATTCTTATTGTTTTCATAGAGTGAATACTAGGAGGAACGTTGGTCAGAGGAGAGGAGGAGCAGCTGCTGAGGGCAATCAGGTTCCACCCCAGGCTCCAGCTGAAAGAGTGGCTATGCCGGTTAACCCAGCTGGGTTGACTGATGCGGAGGTGCGGGCATCTCTGGCCCAGATGGCACAGGCCATCACTATGCAGGCCCAGGCCATGACTGCCCAGGTCAACCGGCAGAATGTTCAGAGGGAGAACCCACCGGTACGTAGCATGGCTGATAGGCTGCGAGACTTTACGAGGATGAATCCTCCTATTTTCACAGGGTCCAAGACTTTAGAGGATCCCCAGGAGTTCATGGATGAGGTACACAAGATTTTGGTGTCCATGGGGGCCACATATATTGAGAAGGCTGAGAAGGCTTCCTATCAGCTCAAGGATGTTGCACAGACTTGGTGCAAGATGTGGAAGGATAGTTGAGCTTTGGGCGGACTTTCGGTCACTTGGGAGCTGTTTAAGACAGCCTTCCTGGAGAGATTCTTTCCCAGGGAGATGAGGGAGGCAAAGGTTGAGGAGTTTATCAACCTTAAGCAGGGATCAATGACAGTCAGGGAGTATTCCCTGAAGTTTGTTAAACTATCCAGGTATGCTACTTTCCTTAGTATCTAACAGCAAGGATGAGATGAGTACTGAAGTTTGTTAAATTATCCAGGTATGCTACTTCCCTTGTATCTAACAGCAGGGATGAGATGAGTAGGTTCCTCACAGGAATCAATGGAGATCTGGAGGAGGAGTGTCGGTCTGTGATGCTCCATGATAATATCGACCTCTTGGTGCATGTCCAGCAGGTAGATAACAGCCGCAAAAAGAGGGGTATTCGTGATGCTAGGAGGTCTAAGCCTCAAGATCAGGCAGGTCCCAGCCATGGAGGCCACAGAAACAATTTTGGCATCCGTGAGCAGCCCAGGTTCAAGAAGGGGCAACAGAGTTCTGGGAACTCTAATTCTCAGAGGAGTACAGCACCTAGAGGAGGAAGACCTGAGCCCAAGAAGGTCAATGGAGGTGAGATGCAGCATCCCAAAAAGAACTGTGCTAAGTGTGGCCGTGTACACAGTGGAGAGTGCAGACAGGGCACTAATGCCTGCTTCGGTTGCGGTAAGAGTGGGCACATGGTTAGAGACTGCCCACAGAACAGAGGTCAGGCTGGAGGTAATGCTCAGCCTAGGCCTAATCCACAGGGTGCAGCAGCAGCCGAGCCTCCTAAGAGGAACAGGTTCTATGCCCCGAAGGGCAGGGAGGAGCAGGAGAAGTCCGCTGATGTGGTCACAGGTATGCTGCAAGTATTCTCAACTTCTGTTTATGCTTTACTTGATCCAGGGTCTACGCTTTCCTTTGTAACTCCTTTGCTTGCTCTCACTTTTGAGATATTGCCTGAAGTTCTGCATGATCCTATAATGGTTAGTACACCTTTAGGAGAAAATGTAAGAACTGATAGAGTATACAAGGATTGCCCAATAGTTGTAAGTGGTAAGACTATGTGTGCAGACTTGGTTGAATTACCCATGCATGATTTTGATGTTATTCTTGGCATGGACTGACTTCACAGTTGTTATGCTTGTTTGGACTGTCATAGTAGAGTGGTGAGATTTTGTTTCCCTGATGAAGAGGAGCTAGTCTGGGAGGGGTACAACTCGAGTCATCCTAACCCCTTGATTTCGAACCTTAAGGTCAATAAAATGATGTCCAAGGGGTTATTGTGTCATCTTGTGAGTGTTAATTATTTAGATCATGACATTCCTTCCATAGACTCAGTGCCTATAGTGAATGAGTTCCTAGATGAATTTCCTGATGATTTGCCTGGAGTCCCTCCCCCTTGAGAGAGTGATTTTGGTATCGACTTAGAACCCGCTACTAAACCAATTTCAATTCCTCCTTACAGAATGGCTCCAGCTGAACTCAAAGAGTTGAAGCTGCAGTTAAAAGATCTCACTGACAAGGGTTTCATTCAGCCGAGCATATCCCCTTGGGGCGCTCCAGTGTTGTTTGTGAAAAAGAAGGATGGAACCCTTAGAATGTGTATCGATTATCGGCAGCTCAACAAAGTCACTATAAAGAATAAGTATCCACTTCCCAGAATAGATGATTTGTTCGATTAGCTCCAAGGGTCTAGTTTCTTCTCTAAGATTGATCTTCGTTCAGGGTATCATCAGCTTAGGGTTAGGGATTGAGATATACCAAAGACAGCCTTTCGTACCCGTTATGGTCATTATGAGTTCTTAGTCATGTCATTTGGTCTTACGAATGCACCTGCTGCATTTATGGACCTCATGAACCGAGTCTTCCGTGAATACCTTGATTCTTTCATCATAGTATTCATTGACGACATCCTCATCTACTCTAGGACCAAGGAAGAGCATGAACAGCATTTGAGACTAACCTTGCAGGTACTTAGACAACATCAGCTGTATGCCAAATTCAACAAGTGTGAATTCTGGCTTAGATCAGTGACCTTCCTGGGTCACGTTGTGTCCGATCAGGGCGTAGAGGTGGATCCCAGGAAGACTGAGGCTGTGAAGAACTGGCCAAAGCCTCTTACCCCCACTGACATCCGTAGCTTTTTGGGATTGGCTGGTTACTACCGCAGGTTTGTGGAGGGCTTTTCTTCAATTGCTTCCCCACTAACAGCTTTGACTAAGAAGAAAGCCAAGTTTGAATGGACGGAGACTTGTGAGAGGAGTTTCCAGGAGCTCAAGGACAGACTCACTTCAGCCCCGGTGCTTACTTTGCCTAAGTGTGGTGAGAATTACACTGTTTACTGTGATGCATCTAGGGTTGGTTTGGGTTGTGTTCTTATGCAGGTTGGTAAGGTAATAGTCTATGCGTCCAGACAGCTCAAGGTTCATGAGAAGAATTATCCCACTCATGACCTGGAGTTAGAAGCTGTGGTGTTTGCACTGAAGCTGTGGAGGCACTACTTGTATGGAGTGCATGTGGATGTGTTCACAGACCATAAGAGTCTCCAGTACGTGTTCACACAGAGGGAGTTGAATCTACGTCAGCGGAGATGGTTGGAGCTGTTGAAGGATTATGACATGAATGTTCACTACCATCCAGGTAAGGCTAATGTTGTAGCTGATGCTTTGAGCAGGATGAGCATGGGATGTACAGCCCACGTTGAGGATGAGAAGAAGGAGTTGGTGAAAGATGTACACAGACTGGCCAGACTGGGTGTACGATTGGTTGACTCTACTAGTGGGGGTGTTTCAGTTCATCCTAGTTCTGAATCATCCTTGGTAGTTGAAGTCAAGCAGGGTCAGCATCTAGATCCTGTGTTGATGGAGCTGAAGGACTCAGTGTTGATAAAGATGAATGAGTCTTTCGCTTTGGGAAGTGATGGCATACTTAGGTATCAGGACAGGCTGTGTGTACCAGATGTGGATGATTTTTGGACCAAGATTGTTGCAGAGGCCCATGGTTCCAGATATTCCATACATCCAGGTTCCACCAAGATGTATCATGATCTTAAGCAGATTTATTGGTGGGATGGCATGAAGAAGGACATTGCAGAATATGTGGCCAAGTGTCCTAATTGTTAGCAGGTTAACGCAGAACATCTTAAGCCTGGCGGTCTGACTCAGATTATTGAGGTTCCCACTTGGAAGTAGGACGCCATTAATATGGACTTCGTGGTTGGTCCTCCGAGGACTAGGAGGCAGCATGACTCCATATGGGTTATTTTGGACAGATTGACTAAGTTTGCCCACTTTATCCCTGTAAAGTCTACTTAAAGAGCCGAGGATTATGCGAGACTTTACATTGATGAGATTGTGAAATGGCATGGGATTCCTTTGTCTATCATTTCAGATAGAGGAGCTAAGTTTACTTCACATTTCTGGAGATCTTTCCGGAAGAGCTTGGGCATGCAGGTAAAGCTTAGTACTGCCTTTTATCCTCAGACTGATGGGCAGGCAGAGCGCACCATTCAGACATTGGAGGACATGTTGAGAGCGTTTGTGATTGACTTCAAGGGTAGCTGGGATGAACATCTGCCTTTGATAGAGTTCTCGTATAATAATAGCTATCACTCCAGCATTGGGATGGCACCGTTTGAGGCACTGTATGGTAGGAGGTGTAGATCTCCAGTTGGGTGGTTCGAGGTTGGAGAGTCATCCATTTTGGGTCCAGAGATCATTCATGAGGCCTTAGAGAAGGTCAGAATGATTAGGGACAGGTTGGCTACTGCTTACAGTCGGCAGAAGTCATATGCAGATAACAGAAAATGGCCCTTAGAGTTTGATGTTGGTGACCAGGTCTATCTGAAGATATCACCTAAGAAGGGGGTGATGAGGTTTGGCAGGAAGGGGAAGTTGAGTCCGAGGTATGTTGGGCCATACGAGATCCTACAGCGTGTGGGTGAGGTGGCCTATGAGTTGGCATTGCCTGCGGAGCTAGCTTCTGTCCATCCAGTCTTTCATGTATCCATGTTAAAGAAGTTCCTAGGTGATCCAGCATCGATTCTACCTGTGGAAGGTTTGGGGGTCGATGAAGACTTGTCCTATGAGGAGGTACCTGTTGAGATCTTAGACAGACAGATCAAGCGGCTGAGGAACAAGGAGATTGCCACAGTGAAGGTATTGTGGAGAAATCATCTTGTTGAGGGTGTTACGTGGGAGGCTGAGGCCGACATGAGATCTTGTTACCCTCATCTTTTCAGCTCTTGAAGTTAGACTTCCTACTCTTAAGTCTAAGTTTCCTTATCTCCCTATATTTTGTTGCTATTGCTTGACTGTGCATAGTGATTATGTTATGATCTGACTGGCATTACGCTAGATAGTAGTAGTGTCATTCGGGGACGAATGTTCCTAAGGGGGGGATAATGTAACTCCCTAAAAATGAATAAGATAAGAAATTCTAATGTGTCAAGAATGCCTACGATTAGACCAGGGTTCGCACGGATTGATGCGCGTAGAACCAGACCTTGGAACCCTTGCTACAGCCAAGCCAACTAACTTGGGGAGTTAGTTGAGCTTGGAAAGGTTGGTTCCAACCATGTAGGGCTCTCGAATACGAAGATTTACTCGAAGGAGTCTTTACCGGACATAAAAAGAAGAAATCTTAGGTTTGAAGGGTCTAGGGGTAAAACGGTCTTTTTCCTGGCTAGGGGTAGTATCGTAATTACCCTCAATATATAATTATTTATTTATTTAATAAGGTGGAGGGGCAAATTGGAGAGAGAGAGCCGAAATTGAGCTCTTAAAGTTAAGTCTTGCTCCACCCGGGTTCGAACCTAGGTGGGAGCAATGATTTAATGTGATTTTTTTATTGGTGAATTAATTTAATAAATTAATAAATTAATGGCTGATTTCAAAAGGAAAATCAGATTTTATTATTAATTATTATTTATTTATTAATTAATATGTTTTTATGACTAAGTCTCCTAGTTGACTAAGTCTAAACTACTTCACCTCTTTTAACTCTCTCTCACGCTCATCTCTCTCACGTTTTCTCCACTCTTTCACGTTCTCTCTGCTAGAAAAATACCAGAACTGATCAGCAACTAAGCGTTCTTAACACTTGAAGAACTTTCACGTTAAGAAACTTATTCAAACATAGCCAAAAACGTTAGGCAAAGAGAGGAGTCTTTCCGTCAAAAATTTTGTGCTAAAAACTTGGCTTGGACGTGAGTTTTGGAGAGGGTTAGTTTGAACATCAAAATAAGTCATGGGTTTTCTTCTCTGTTGGTCCCTTTCCCAAGACACCCCCTTAAGGTTCATATTATTCATTCGAAAACTAGGATTGTTTCCCCTTTTGCATGCCCCTGTCACTAGCTCCCAATGAATCGTAGGTTGGGTATGATTGCTGGTAGATTTAGGTATGTTATGATTTCGTGATGAACATGATTTTGTTTGTATACTTGAAATCGTAGGAAAGACAACCATGTATTCGAAAGTTTGTGCAAGTGTGTGTATGTGCAAAAATGTTACTGTGAATATACTGTGAATGAGGTTTCGATTTAGGCTTCAAGTTTGATATTGTTTTGGTTGTCATTTTACGTGTATAAACCTATGTAAATTATGATGTTCATTAAAATGGAAGTGGGGCTGATTTGAGTGTCAATAGTTTGGCTAAATGAATCCATGAAATACACCCCAAAAAGTGTTAAACGATCCATGAATCTTCCTAAGTTTTCAAGTGGAAATATTGATGAAAATAAGTTAAGAAAATGATTAAGTTTACAGCCAAAAATATAAGTTTAGTTTAGGCTAAAATATAGAAGGGAAATCTGGAAAATTTAATTGATTTTAAAGGGATGAGGCCACCAGGATTCGAACCTGTGACCTCACCCGTGTGGTACCTTTAATTCGCAAGAAAAGAAAAGGGGTTAGGGGGATTCGAAATGGGGTGTACTGGCTGAGAAAGGAGAGAGCAAAAATTTAAATAAATAAAATGGGAGGCGTGGGAATCGAACCCACGACCTCCAGGCAGCGAATGAAGGGAAATAAAATTAAAAGAAAGGAAGTGTGAGGCGTGGGAATCGAACCCACGACCTCAAGGCTGGAAAGTAGAAGGGGCGAAATAAAGAGAAAATAAAGTGAGGCTGTGGGGGATCGATCCCACAACCTCACTGCCTATGCATAGCTAAGTCAAATTTAAAATAAAGATAAAATAAGGAGGTTGTGGGGGTTCGAACCCACAATCTCCCAATTACCAGCGAAATAAAGAATAAAATAAAAAGAGGCTGTGGGGGTTTGATCCCACAACCTCTTAGTCTAGGCGAATTGGGCAACACAATTTTAAATGAAAAATAAAAAGGGGTTGTGGGGGTTCGATCCCACAACCCTTCGGCCAATTTGGAGGAGAATCCAAGGAGAAAAATAAAGAGAGAATGTTGATGTTGGGGCTCGATCTAGGGTCCCAATGTCATGAAGACTAAAAATAAAGTCAAGGAAAAATGTAGTATAGTCCAAGGGGTTCGAACTTGGGTTCCCTTGCCCAAATTTCCGTATTGATACATAAGTCATACGTGAATTAAGTGTTCAAGAATAATGCCACCTACTTAGATCGAAATCAAGATCTTGGCATACATACAAGATACATAAGTCTTGTACTACATAATCTTAGGAAGATATGAGTCACTTAACGAACTATGAATGAAGCCTCATGGCTTGTATGTATAGACCCATAAGTCTAGCATACGTTTAAAAATAAGTGAACCTAAGATGTATGTAATGAAATGAAGAAACCCTAGAAGGGTTATGTAAGATTGTGAAACACACAAATGGTCAAGTACATTGACATATGATGAAATGAACATTCACGTAAAATGGCGTGAGTAATTATGAAGAGCAATTGTGCTAATGTTAATGAATGTGGTGACAACATGATATGAGGCTAATGTAAAAGATGAGAACAATCTCATATGAGCCTAAGTAAATGTTACAAAAACGTACTTACCTATGAGAGTGTAAAGTTAATGAAGAGACCAGTCTCTATGAACACTCTAATGAAAATATTGAGATTAACACACTTAATACTAATGATGAGATGAGAAATCATCTATTGAGCTATGATGTCCTCATACTAGAAGCCGTCTTCCATGACGTATGAGTTGAATGTAATGGAACTTTATACTGAGCACCGATAGACTAGCTATGAGCGGTGATGCCTTCTTTCGAGAAGGGCGGAGGTTCACGTAACTCTCATGAGATGAGACTGTCCGGCTTGCCGGGTATGGGTCTCCTTATATCTCCTGGTCTTCGAACCTATATTGTCAATATAGGGATCTGGCGAGGTTAAATTCCCATGTACGCTAGCATGTTTTGGGTCACCTTGGTCGGTGATTCCACCTTTTTTCGGTGTGGGGGAGACACTGGATTTCATGATGCTCACATGATCTATGTCGATTAAAGTTAAAGTTCCTAATGAATGAATGAGGCCAGCCTCAAATGAAGCACATAATGAAATGAACGATACCAAAGGTGTTAGGATAAGATAATCAAGAGGTGAGCTAGGCTCAGGTAATGACACTAGGTTATTCTTGATCATTGCACAGCAAACCCGATGAAAGTCTTCAACTACACCCTAGGTATAGCTGGTGTTCACACTGCCCTATGAACGAAATGAAATGAAGTACGTATGAATGAATGAAGCAGACTTTGTGTTTTCTAATGAAGACTCCCTAGTTGAGGTCCCATATGTTGAGCCCTCATTTTGGAAAGTCTTAATGTCAAGTCCATGATTCCAAGGTCTCATGGCATATGAATGAATGTTATGAAAGATGTTATGTGCTATATGTTATGTGATAAGTGTTATGTGTAAGATGTTATGTGTTGTGTGCAATATGATAAGTATGATGATGCATGTTATTCTCATGGCATGACTTTCCTAATCCAAATTTGGAAAGCTCACTGACTTTCCTAATCCAAATTTGGAAAGTTCACTAACTTTCCTAATCCCAATTTGGCAAGTCCACTGACTTGACTTTCCATAATCATGTTGTTAGGAAAGAGCTATCCTTTCTCATGCATGTCCTTGGTGTGTGCTTGCATATACCCATACTTAGTACAAGTGTGTACTAACCCTATACAACTTTAAAATTTTAGGTGCAGGCACATGTGGACGCTAGAGCTACAGGTTGACGCTGAAGCTATCCGGACGTCGAGCATTCATACAGACTTGGTAGGCCCTCATGCTTTTGAGGATGCTTGCCCATTTATATTCTAGCTTATTCTTAGGATTGAGCTAGTGGAGTATGTTCCACTAGCGTTTCTTTCCCGTATTATTTCAGACATTGTATTGGTGCTATTTTGGCAAGTATTCAGTTATTGCTATATTAAACAATTTCTTTCATTTGATGATCTTAATGTTAGATGGTTGATGGTGAAAAAATTATGAATTTATTAGAAATGATTAGTAAGTATGTAAAGAGACAAAAGTTTCAAATATTCCGCTAAAATAAGCCTAGCTGAAGTAAGAATGACGTAAGTAGGCTTGTCTGCGACCTCTAAGAGGTCAACGACGCCGGTCTCGTCTGGGGTCTAGATTCCGATCGTGACACATGGCAATCCAATCCAAGTTAGAGTGCCGGAACGTGGCAGCCAATCCCAATCACGCATTAATAACACATCAAGATCATACATTAAAGTCATCATTTCATGGTATCAATATTCATATATCGAATTTCAATATCTATGATCAATATTGCAACATGCATACATATACAAGTAGCATAACAAAGCAAAGCAAGTGTATATCACAGAATCATAGAATCACAACCATCACCTACCCGAAACAAGCTTGAAACCCTAGATAACTTGATCATTCCCTTTTCGTATTCGTTCCTCTTGTTCGTGGTCTATAATCAACAATTTATATACGGAGATCAATAGAGAAATACTAAATCCCAAGAAAACTCACAATCTATGAAACCTAAATCAAAACACATGTCTCCAACTAGTCAATTAGGGTTAATTCCACTATAGGATTCTTCAAGAAATCCTTCTCCATCAATATTGACCCATTCTAAAATGTTCTACGAACACAAAAACGAGTTTGGGGGTAAAAAAGCTTACCTCTAGCTTCAAGAATGGTGGAAAATGAGTTGGAATAGCCCAAGAGTCGTCTCTTAACTCAAAAAGTCAAAAAATACAAAATAAGGTCGTATAATGGTTTTATTTATGAATTTTAAACCCTTCATCCCGCTACAGTGGAATCCATCCTGCTATAGCATCTTCGTTGCAGCGGCACTAATCCCGCTGCAGCGGCACAAAATGAACTAGTGAGCTTGTCTTGAAAGATATTCCAAAATCCTTAATTCCATCTCCACCTCGCTCGCTAGAACGACACCCCTCTCGCTGTAGCGGCGTCGATGCAGTGTAAAGAATCCTGTTGCAGCGGCACGAAGCGAGGTAGTGAGCTCCTTAAGGAATCTTCACTTCTCCCTTTTTACAACACCCTCTTAACTTACTACGCTCAAAAATATCCTTAACGCTAAAATCAATTCCCGATTATCTACTTATCCAAATTCAGTTCCGTAAAATCGTACGGATTCCTTAACGAGTTATTTAACCAATTATTTAATAAAATCTGCATTTACTCCCCGATTGTTACCAGATTTCCCTACACCTTAAAGACACCAAATTTCTCCAAATCTGGACAAGGTTGGAAAAATCCTAGTACTATAAAAAGTTTTTCCGGCACTGATTTTCCCCCGTTATGATTTCTTTAACTATGAAACTCGATCGTTACAATAGATACCAATTTTACCCATAACTTCTCCCCAAGTGATCAACTAAGTAAAGGTAGGCTAGAAATGGAACAAGGTAGTACCTGATTCGACGAACAATTGCGGATTCTAGTCTTGCATATCCTTCTCGGTCTCCAAAGTAGCTTCCTCAACTGGACGATGCTTCCATTAAACATTCACGGACTTAATATCCTTTGTACTCAACTTTCGAATATCACGATCAAGAATAGCAATCGGTTCCTCCTCATGTTGGAGGTCCTTGTCTGGCACTATTGAGTCTCACTTAATGATATATTCACCATCCCCATGATATCTCTTCAACATAGACATATGAAATACGGGATGTAGACTAGACAAATTTGGAGTAGCGCTAATATATAAGCCACCGGCCCTACACGTTCATGAATCTCAAAGGGACCAATATAGTGACTCAACTTACCCATATTACCAAATTTCATCACCCCCTTCATGGGTGATACCTTGAGGAGAACATTCTCACCCCTTTGGAATTCCATGTCTCTCACTTTGTGATCTGTGTACTTCTTTTGTATACTCTGCGCGACTAGAAGTTAGGCTTGAATATTCCTCAACTTATCTTGAGCGTCTTTCACTAAGCCAACCCCCAAAGGTTTTACATCTTCGGATTCAAACCAACTTATGGGAGATCTACATCCCCTCCCATATAACGCCTCAAATGGTGTCATACCAATGCTCGAGTGATAACTATGTTCATAGGAGAACTCACATAGGGGTAGGAACTTATCCCAATGCCCTCCAATGTTAATGACACAAGCTCACAACATGTCCTCCAACACTTGTATAATTCTCTTTGATTGTCCATCCGTCTGGGGATAAAAGGTTGTACTAAAAGTAAGTTGTGTGGCCAATTCATCATGCTACTTCCTCCAAAACATGGAAGCGAAAAGGGTTCCACGATCTAAGATGATGGAAAGGGGCACACCATGCAGCCTCACTATCTCCTTAACATAAATCCTAGCCAAATGTTTAGCGTTGTAATCATCTCATACCAGAATGAAATGAGCTGACTTGGTCAACCTATCAACTACAACCCAAATGGAATCAAATTTCCCCAAAGTCTTGGGAAGACCAACCACAAAATCCATGGCTATCCTTTCCCACTTCCATTCTGTAACTGTCATCCTTTGAAGTAGCACTGCCGGCCTTTGATTTTCATACTTCACTTGTTGACAATTCTGAAACTTCACCATAAACTTCTCAACCCGACCACTAATACACTCGTTTCATATCTCTATACATCTTGGTCACGCCCGGACGAATAGAATAGTGCAAGCCATGAGCCTCCGCCAAAAACCTTGGAATCAAATCATCAACTCTTGCAACACACATTCTACCCTTATAGTTGAGCACACCATTATCATCTAGATTGGTTCCTTCAGACTTACCTATTGTAATCTTTGTTTTAAGCTCATCTAACTCTCCGTGTTCAAATTGCTTGGCCTTGATTTCCTCTATGAACATAACTTAGCTTCAACTCTAGCTAACAACCCACCTCTTTTAGAAATGCCCAACTGCACGAACTTAGACTCTAAGGTCTGAAACTCCTTGGCCAACAGTCGCTTGGTTCACTCAAGTTAGCTAAACTACCCATACTTATCATTTTTCAACTCAAAGCGTCTGCCATAACATTTACCTTACTCGGATGGTATTAGATAGTCACATCATAATCCTTGAGTTATTTCATACATCTTCTCTGCCTCAAATTAAAATCCTTTTTGGTGAATACATGATGGAAACTGCAATGATCAGTAAATACCTCACACTTAACTCCATACAAATAATGTCGCCAAATCTTAAGAGAAAATACCACCGCTGCCAACTCCAAATCATGAGTGGGATAATTCCTCTCGCGCACCTTCATTGACGTGAGGCATAATATATGACATCTTATTTTGCATCAACGCAGAACCCAATCAAGAATATGAAGCATCACAATAAACAATAAAGTCCTTACCCTCAATCGGTAATGCTAGAATGGGCGCGGTTGTCACAAGAGTCTTAAGCTTTTGGAAGCTCTCTTCATATTTTTCATTCCATTCAAACAATACCTCCTTTTTTCTTAGATTGGTCAAGTGAGTAGCAATTGAAGCAAAATTCCTAATGAAACGACGACAGTAACTAGCAAGTCCCAAAAAATCTCCTAACTTCCGTCACCAAACTAGGTCGTACCCAATTCTCAACCGCTTCGACCATTCGGGGATCTATCCTTACCCCTACTTTTGACTCCACATGCCCCAATAATGCAGCCGACTACAACCAAAATTCACACTCGGAAAATTTTGCATATTACTTTTGCTTTTCAAGGATACCCAAAATAGTATGAAGATGGTTAGCATGCTCTTCATCACTTTTCGAATACACCAAAATATAATCAATAAAAACTATCACAAAAGAGTCAAGAAAGGGCTTGAATACTCCATTCATCAAGATCATAAAAGAGATAACCAAAAAATCATAGTGCCCATAACGAGTCCCAAACATTGTCTTGGGTATATCTTCGGGCCTAATCTTAAATTGATGGTACCCGAATCTTAAATCGATCTTAGAGAAGACCGTTGCACCTTGTAACTAGTCAAAAAGATCATCTATTCTAGGCAAGGGGTACATATTCCGAACAGTGACCTTATGCAATTGCCGATAAAAACTTTCTATTATAAACAAAACAATAACAAAACTAAAACTAAAAATTTAAATGTTATAGTAATTCTATTTGATAATGCAGGGTGGCAGGACCCTCCTAAACAATGGAAATTAGAGTAGCAGGACTCTCCTAAACAATGTGACCTAGAATGGCAGGACCCTCCTAAACAATGGGAATTAGCATAGCAAGATCCTCCTAAACAATGGAATAAGCGTAGCAGGACCTCCTAAACAAGGGGAAGTAGATTTGCAGGACCCTCCTAAACAATGGGAATTAGAGTAGCAGGATCCTTCTAAAAATGTGAACTAGATTAGCAGGACCCTCCTAAACGATGGGAACTAGAGTAGCGGGACTCTCCTAAACAATGGGAATCAGCGTAGCATGACCCTCCTAAACAATGGGAATTAGCATAGCAGGACCCTCCTAAACAATGAGAACTAGAATAGCAGGACCCTCCTAAACAATGAGAATTAGAGAAGCAAGACCCTCTTAAACAATGGGAATTAGCATAGCAGGACCCTCCTAAAGAATGGGAATTAGCATAGCAGGACCCTCCTAAACAATGAGAATTAGCATAGCAGGACCCTCCTAAATAATGGGAAGTAGATTAGCAGGATCCTCCTAAACAATGAGAAGTAGATTAGTAGGACCCTCATAAATAATGGGAATTAGAGTAGCAAGACCCTCATAAACAATGGGAATTAGAGTAGCAGTACCTTCCTAAACAATGGGAATTAGCGTAGCAGGACCCTCCTAAACAACGGGAATTAGATTAGTAGGACTCTCCTAAACAATGGGAATTGGATTAGCAGGACCCTCCTAAACAATGGGAAGTAGATTAGCATGACCCTCCTAAACAATGGGAATTAGCGTAGCAAGACCCTCCTAAACAATGGGGAGTAGATTAGCAGGACCCTCATAAACAATGGGAATTCGTAGCCGGACTCTCCTAAACAATGAGAATTAGCGTAGCAGGACCCTCCTAATCATTGGAAATTAGCGTAGCAGGACCCTCCTAAATAATGAGAATTAGCGTAGCAAGACCCTCCTAAATAATGTGACATAGTATTAACAGGACCCTCCTGGACAATGGGATTAGGAGGACCCTTCTTACATAATGGAATTCGATTTTCCTAGGATAACACTTCCTAGTCTGAGACGTTATTTTTATTTTCTTTTAGGATAAACACTTCCTAGTCTGAGTTTATATTTTTATTTACATTTGTTAATAACTCACAAAAAATTTCTAGTGAAAACTGGGGCAAAATTTTGTTTATTTTTTTTTTGTTTGTGATGGTTTTCAGGTTTTTTCAAGCGAAACATGGATTTGAAATCAAGAACAAAGTTTCAATTCTTTTCAGAATGATCAATCCCGATCATCGCCAGAAATCTGCTTCTGCAATGCATGTAACAACCTGACTTCTTGACGTCTATTTCTATT
The DNA here is from genome assembly GCA_016801875.1 of Solanum sitiens. Classification (NCBI taxonomy): domain Eukaryota; kingdom Viridiplantae; phylum Streptophyta; class Magnoliopsida; order Solanales; family Solanaceae; genus Solanum; species Solanum sitiens. The sequence continues at coordinate 76,441 of JABWTJ010000267.1, read as the reverse complement.
CAACTACTGATTGAGAAAACATGAAGTCATTCAAGAGCATCTTCAAATTTTCATTTTGAAGAGTGTCAAAAGCTCAGTTTAAGTGGCAAGTTCAGCCTCCAATCCAATTCAAAGTTAAGATACTCACCCAAAAAACAAGGTGATATCTTAAAGTCAAGATTCAAGTGAAGACTCAAGAAAAGCTGCATAGATAGGAGCTTGTACATTTTTTTTCTTTTGACTATTAGCTTTCAATTTTTTTTTTGTAAGGATAAGGTCCGCAATCTGAAGCCTCGATGGAACCTCACTTAACTCCAACTTATCACCTCATCTCCTTGAACTACACGTGACCTGATTCCCTTACAACCCGGGATATGTAGGTTGTCCAAAACAAGGACTCAGTCACAGATTTTTCTTTTAAATAAGAGTCTGGTAAAAACTTGTCGCTTTGTCTACTTCTTTGTGAGACAAACACTTCGTGTTTTCAGTCAAAGAGGGGCAAACTGTAGACACGTAATTTTTTTACCAAACTTAAGGTTTTACACCATTGTTAGTGCTTATATATTTTGTTTAAAAATTTAAATTACATATTTTACTTTTATTATCTTATTAAATTTATTGAAAAGGATATGAAAAATATCAAAATAGAATTACACTTTAAGGTACACTTTGTTTTTAATTTATTTAAAATTTTAATAATAAGTTAGTGATTTATATATTTTTTATCTAGCTATTTAATTTTTCTTAGTTAATATTATTTTTATATTTTATTTAACAACAAAAATAAAAAATAAAAATTTTAAACTACCCATCTACACTATCCCACCTCCCTCCCCATTTCCTATCACACTCCACTAAAACACTCCCCACACACACACGTACTACACACACAAAACACACGACTACAATACACACAACCCACCATACACACCCATATATACAGACACACTACAACACTAAAAAGAAAAGATCAGAAATACGTACAGAAAGCAAATCAAAAAGACAGAAAAAAAAGAACCCACTTTCAATACTACAACACATATGTAGTGTGTATATATACACAATAAAATCAGCACACACCCATCAAAATCAACATACGTACAAACAATAAACATTTATTTTCTTTCGCACTAAACAAACAAAAGTTGAGATCGACGTTTTCTTTCGTGGTTTTCAAGTTTGTGGCTCTTTATTAGGATTGTTTCCTTTTCGTGAATAGAATTTTCACAAGAGGTATCAATTTATTTTTATTGTATTTTTATTTTTATGATTATATAATACTTGATTCCAATGTTATGAAGTTTGCTCGAAATTTAGGTGTGTTTAATTTTGATACAATAATATTGAAATATTTCCTATTTGTTCTATTGTACATTACTTTTCATTTGGTACCATATGTTGTTATCAATTAAGCACGTCTTCTGTCCAATTCAAAACCAATTAAATGTACAAAAGAATTATTCTAATAGTTTGTTAGGCCGCTTTATTAAAAATATTTATTTTAGAAAATTAAGAGATGAAAGAGTTGTAAATTTTTACTTTTTATTTTGATTGTTTTTTGTCATAATTTGAAAGTAAACTAAAAATCTAACTGCATCCACATCAAATTTGAATGTGGAAATAACATTTTTTTTATTTGCTTAAGATTTCAGACTTTTATTATTTAAATAATAGTCATGAATATAAATATAAAATAATTTAGTCACTAATAATATATTTGTCACATTCAGAGAGCACACCCTAGAAGTTAGGTCACTCTCGGAGTGCAACCGGCTATTCAACCTCTCGAAGGTCTTATACAAGCCCTTTCGTATCGTTCATCACATATACATAGTGAAAAGTAGTGCGGAATTAAAATATTTCACAAAACATTTCATAGTCATTAAAAACTCTTTCATATAAGTCTCATAGAAAATACTAAGTCTCAATCTCATCAAACTTAGACACAAGAATACTTGGGACACGGCCCATACAATACGAATATAGAAATACTTAAGTGTATTACAATACTCCCTCCGTTTCAAAAAGATTGACCTAGTTTGACTTGGAACGGAGTTTAAGAAAAAAAAAAGATTTTTTAATCTTGTGGTTCTAAATTAAAGTTATGTCAAATGTACCAAAATGCTCTTTAATCTTGTGGTCTTAAATCTGCCACGTGGAAAATTAAAGTTAAAGTGTTGCCAAAAAAGGAAAGGGGTCATTCATTTTGAAACAGACTAAAAAAGAAATAGGGTCATTCTTTTTTAAACGGATGGAGTACTTAAATAAGAGAGATAAAAGACATCTATGCCCTTGAGTCAAATGAGGCCATACTTCAACTTCACTTGAATGATGCTACGATCCAAGTCTTGCTTTCCAAATGCTCCTCACCTACCAACCACTATAGGGATAGATAAAAGCATGGAATTAGTACAACCACATGTACTAAGTATGACATAATTCATAAAAATCATGAAAATGGACATTTATTGGAAATATGCATCTTTTCATTTAAATATCATAATTTAATCATAAGAACAACATTTATAAACTTAGAAACACATAAGAAATCACTTAGTAAATTTAGAAGAATTTTAGAACAACTTTACAGTAAGCATAATTCACTGTTACAGTGAACTTCTTCACTGTGACAGTGAATTCTCTTAGTTTCACTCCAAACACCATTTAGCATATAATATCCCCACTAAAAGCTATCCTAAGACTCACTTAAGAAACACAAAGAGAGACCGCCCATACACCCTCTCTAAGCATGCCTAAACGATCCTCAAGACTACTCATAATGAGACACATACACACTTACAATACACCAAACACATAACATGTATAATATGAAGAGAACGCCCATATACTCTATTCAAGGTTACCTAAATAATCCTTAAGACTACCTAAGTTTAGATCATGCCTAAAGAATCAACCAACTTCCCTAACCAGAGTCATTCTCAAGACTTCCCTAGATAAGACATGAAGAGATCATACCTTATGTCCTCTTCACACTTTAACTAAGGAATCCTTAAGTCACTCTAGATTAGGTACTCATTCACTTACATAAGATATAGCATAAGTCATTGCACTCCTTATTCATTTAAGATACATTCATCACATAAAGGACATTCAAGTAATGGTCTTTGGACAAGACCTAGGGACTCTCACTAACATCTTCAAAGCCTATAGTGCAATGTCTAGATAGTGTCCCATACCACCACCTAAACTTCATAGAACTTCTCTAATGCTAATAGGTATCCCACATAATGAGAATAGGCAATAACCGACATAGACCATGGTAGCAAAACATGAAATCCAGAGTTCTAACCTACTCCGATGAGGGTGTTCTATTTGTCAATGGTAGAACTTGGACACATCCCATGTAGGTACTTGGTTAATGAATATGAAGGGCTTACTTTGTATTCTAGCCTCATACATTAACTAGAACTACTTCACTTGTCATACTCACTCGTTGCTAGCCTTTGTTCTCATAGATTAATTCACATTACATACAAAGGGGTTCCATATCAAGTTCATAACCCAAATATATTTACCCTACCAAAGAGGTCCCCTAGGGCTGTCTTACAATGGCGACAAGAAATTCATCATGACGTTCCTAAGGATTGATATGATACAGTTTCATCCTATCAACCTTAAATCCATCATTCATTACAAGAAGGATACCATTACGGCTTTCGACTTCAAGTTTCATAACCTTACCACTAGGTTCAAGGTTTCACATAAAGGACCCTCTTATCATCATTCAAGGTCTCACATATCATTTATACATTCAATACTAAGAGCTTAGCATCCTAAGTCAAGACATCACAAATTCACATTCATACATGTATCAAGTAAGGGACACAAGTCTACCAAAATAAGACGCAACATACTTCACTTTATTACACATTGCATGTCATTCTTGAAATACTTAGAAATGAACCTTATCACCTTTATGTCATCCTATTCATTACTATGACATCATCAATATAACCATTATAGACTCATATAGTCAAGTAGGTACAATCATTCATCAACTCGAAGACTACACACATGAACACATAGTCATAGTTTAACATGATCGCCAATAGCATCAATAGAAGAACACATACTTTCAAATTACTCCACATATAGGTATATAAGATCATACTTCACATAATCAACTACACAAAACATCATATTACTTCAAGTAGTTGCCGACAAGGCCATAATCTTCATAATACTTAAAATAACGCCGACAAGGCCACATCAATTCACATAACACCGCCACCATAAGTGGATCATACCAATTACAACATAATTGAATTCTAATTAACATAAAATAAAAGGAATTAGGGCAGCGTACCACTACTCCATCCTCAACACTTCAATCCAATGTGAAATCATCCAAATCAATATTATAAGGCCCTTACCCATGGCCATGAACATCAATTCAATGCACAAATCATAATACTCAATGAATCTAAGTAAATTCAATATAGATATATCAATCTAAGACCAATTAGATATCATTGAATAAAATTCTTACATCATTAGATAACCCATAGAAAACTACACCATAATTCATAAGCATTAAGTCCAAATCACTTAACCAATAAAGTAGTCAAAAACAAGGGTTCATCAATTACATGGGTTCATAGGTTATTTGATTTAAAATCATCTAATTAACAACAATTCAATCACTATTCAATGATTAAAAAACATTTAATGCAAGAACCCATGGTTAGATCATCAAATTTGTCAAGTTCATCTTTGAAAACTTTAGAAAACTTCTTTGAATTTGGGCTCCTTGATGAATAAAGTTTCAAGGATCAGAAATCATACCTCAATTATGTTAATCCTTCAATTTGATGAATAATCACCACTCAAATCTCCAATCCAAGCTCTTCCTTGAGTTTTAGCTTTAATGGAGTCTTAAGGAATTTCTAAGGAATTTTGGGGTTTTGATTTGGAAGAATGAATTCTTCTGAGTGTTAAAGACTTATAAACATATTTAAAATACCCAAAAGACCCTCAAGGAACCGTCGATCCTATTATTTTGAAGTGGGTGAATCATCACTTAACAGTGAAGTTGCGCTGGAGATAGACCCAATCGACGGAAGACCATCGACGTCCCGTCCCTTGATTAACGGACCGTCCTGTTGGTCCGTGGTTGGGGAGTGAGGCTGGTCTTTGGCTTCCTCTCCCCCACGCCTAAGTCCCAATCGACGATACAGGGCGTCGATTGCAAACCGTTGGTTGGGCTATCTTGGACAGTTTTGGGCACCATGAAGGGTCCTTCCTCAAGGACCCTTAGATTGTTCTTGGAGGGTATTTTCCCGGACGTTTCCGACTCAAACATGCTCGTATATGAGTAAAGGACCTCTCACATGAATTTCACCTAAAACAAACACGTAAAACTCGACGAAACATGCCAAGACACACAAGGTCATTTCAAGGCAAACCTTTCGAACGTCATGGATGTTCTTGGACGTTTGACCTCCAAACTTCCCGAAACTTGACACACTATCTATATACATCATAATAACTCATTTAAGGATCTTATAACCTCATGAATCACACATAAACACATAAAACCACGTATGAGGCACATAGGTGACTTAGTCGTCGAATGTCTTAGTCGTCCCTTGACGTTTGACTTCCAATGCACCGAAACTCTTAGACACTGAATCAATACAACATTATAGACTATTTTAAGACCTTAGACCATCATGACAACCATGTTAGGCTCTAGCTTCACCTACGTCATTTTTGAGATCTCCTCCACTTGGACAACATTCGTCCTCGAATGACACTTGCCACTCTCCGAACACTTCCAAGAATAGAGGCTCAACTAGCAGCTCAAAAACATACCATATAACACATAATCAAGGAGAAAATACCAATTTCACATAGTCAAGAGATTCACAACACAACAAGAAACTAGAATAAATTCAATAACTCATCATGCTACAAAACTCACATCCTTCACTCCAAATAGCAAAAACTCATTTTTATATTCATTATCATACTCATACACATCAGTTCTAACCACATTACAACAATTTTCAACCAAAGAATCAATTAGTCAATTTTTGCAAAATGTTTCAGTGAGCAGGTAGTGTATTATGCCACTTTTTCAAAAATGTAACTTTTAAGAATTCATGATATAAATATGATAATATGCAAGGTAACATTATATAAACACCTTTTTACAACATGATCATGGTTTCATAAGATATACAATGCAAGAAGTTAATGAAATTCAATTTCAATAAAACTCCTAAACACCATGCACATGCAACAAACTTCTAGGACTTTATATCCCATCTTCTAACCATACTCCCCCACTTAGAAGGAACTAATGACACTAAAAAGAAACAAGGACTTACCAACATCATCATCACTCTCATCCGGCTTTTCTCCTCTAGTCCGAAGGGCATGAAACGCCTCTTTGTTGGAGCATCATCCTTGGGAACATTAGGAGCAACTTTCTTACCATCTCTATTAGGACAATCTCTCACTTTGTGCCCATCTTTTTCACATTCAAAGCAACTTCTGGTACCCCTTAGACACTCACCATAGTGTTTCTTGCCACAAGTGACACATGTAGGCTTGACATGTTGAGAATCACCTCCTTTCTCAAATTTCACCTTAGAAGTACTAGGTTCAGCTTGAGTTTGAGCCCTCTTTTTTGAACCTAGGTTGCCCTTGATCACCTGAACCACTTCTTTTCAAGTTTCTAGCAATCCTACCAAGTTTAGACTCTTTAATATATTGTGCATACACCATGAGTCTAGCTAAGGTCATATCATCATGTAGCATGGTCGTACGGCATTCTTCCATCACTAAGTCGGCGACCCCGGTCAATCCCGGTCACAAAATGACTCATCTCATCCCTAGGATTGACACTAAGGACGGTGCATATCTAGACAACATTGAGAATTTCAAAGAGTACTCCTCAACACTCATATTGCCTTGCTTGAGGTTTATAAACTCATCTACCTTGACCTCTCTCCTCTCACGGGAAAAGTACGTACCTAGAAAAGCTTCCTTAAATTCTTCCCACTCAATAGGACCCGACTCAACCGACCTATTCTCCTTCCATTGAGTGTACCATATTTGAGAAACATCCCTCAATTGATACGAAGCCAACTCTGCCTTCTCCCTAGATGTAACCCTCATAGCACTCAACACCTTGTACACACCATCAAGAAACTCTTGGGGATCCTCTCCCACCTTAGAGCCAAGAAAGATATGAGGATTCATCCTCACAAAGTTTCTCAACCTAGAGGTCATATTGCTCTCCACAACATTCATCCTAGTCACCATACTTAAATTCGCTTGAGTAGTCACGGCTCGGCTAAGCAAGCAAAGCCTGTCTAATATCTTTATTACTCAACTCCGGGGGATCCACCGGAAACTCATTACCTCCTTCCACAATAGGAACATGATCACCTTGGGGAGACACTTGAGCACCTTGGACTCCTTGCCCATCTTGAAGAAGTTGCTCCACTTGCTCAACTTGAGGAGGAATCTCCTCATGAACATCATTCTCCTCAACCCTCCTAACCGGTGTACTCCTCGTATTCATCTTCCTAGAAACACAAGGAAACCCATAAGAAAAGAGTACTTATAACTTTCACTCTACGGCACGACATAGGAGTAGAAAAAAGGGAAACTCTATCGTCTTATAGTCTCTCACCCATAGATGTGTCGCGACTCACACCGATGGTCGAACTACTAGATGTGACTCTATGAGACTTTTTGATTCCTAAGACTACTTTCACATCCTATGCTCTGATATCGAGCTTGTCACATCCCGAGAGACACCCTAGAAGTTAGGGCACTCTCGGAGTGCAACCGGTGTACTCAACCTCTCGGAGGTCTTATGCAAGCCCTTTCGTATCGTTCATCAGTTATACACATTGAAAAGTAGTGCAGAATTAAAACTTTTCACAAAACATTTCATAGTCGTTAAAAACTCTTTCATATAAGTCTTATAGAAATACTAAGTCTCAATCTCATCAAACTTAGACACAAGAATACTTGACACACGGCCCATACAATACAAATATAAAAATACTTAAGTCTATTTCAATAATTCAATAAAAGAAATAAAAGAAATATATGCCCTCGAGTCAAATGAGGACACACTTCAACTTCACTTGAATGATGCTACGATCCAAGTCTTGCTTTCCAAATGCTCCTCACCTACCAATCACTATACAGATAGATAAAGCATGGAATTAGTACAACCACATGTAATAAGTATGGCATAATGCATAAATATCATGAAAACGGACATTTATTGGAAATATGCATCTTTTCATTTAAATATCATAATATAATTTTAAGAACAACATTCATCAACTTAGAACACATAAGAAATCACTTAGTAAATTTAGAACATTTTTAGAACAACTTTACACTAAGCATAATTCACTGTACAGTGAAGAAGTTCACTGTTACATTAAATTCTCTTAGTTTCACTCCAAACACCTTTTAGCATATAATTTCCCCACTATAAGTTATCCTAAGACTCACTTAAGCAACACAAAGAGAGACCGCCCATACACCCTCTTTAAACATGTCTAAACGATCCTCAAGACTACTCATAATGAGACACATACACACTTACAATACACCAAACACATAACATGTATAATATGACATTCTCCTTACCAAGGCTATCAAAAGACTTACTTAAGTACTCCTAGAAGAGAACGCGCATACACTCTCTTCAAGGTTACCTAAATAATCCTTAAGACTACCTAAGTTTAGATTATGCCTAAAGAATCAACCAACTTTCCTAACCAGAGTCATTCTCAAGACTTCCTTAGATAAGACATGAAGAGATCATCCCTTATGTCCTCTTCACACTTTAACTAAGGAATCCTTAAGTCACTCTAGATTAGGTACTCATTCATTTACATACTTTATAACATAAGTCATTACATTCCTTATTCATTTAAGAGACATTCATCACATAAATGACATTCAAGTAATGGTCTTTGGACAAGACCTAGGGACTCTCACTAACATCTTCAAAACCTATTGTGCAATGTCTAGATAGTGTCTCATACCACCACCTAAACTTCATAGAACTTCTCTAATGCTAATAGGTATCCCAGATGATGAGAATAGGCAATAACCAACATAGACCATGGTAGCAAAACATGGAATCCGAAGTTCTAACCTACTCCGATGAGGGTGTTCTACTTGCCAATGGTAGAACTTGGACAAATCCCATGTAGGCACATGGTTAATGAATATGAAGGGCTTACTTTATATTCTAGCCTCATACTTTAACTAGAACTACTTCACTTGGCATACTCACTCGGTGCTAGTCTTTGTTCTCATAGAGTAATTCACATTAAGGTTCATACAAAGGGGTTCCATATCAAGTTCATAACCCAATTACATTTACCCTACCAAAGAGGTCCCCTAGGGCTGCCTTACAATGGTGACAAGAACCTCATCATGACTTTCCTAAGGATTGATATGACGCAGTTCCATCCTATCAACCTTAAATCTATCATTCATTACAAGAAGGATACCATTACGGCTTTCGACTTCAAGTTTCATAACCTTACCACTAGGTTCAAGGTTTCACATAAAGGACCCTCTTATCATCATTCAAGGTCTCACATATCATTTATACATTCAAGACTAAGAGCTTAGCATCCTAAGTCAAGACATCACAAATTCACATTCATACATGTATCAAGTAAGGAACACAAGTCTACCAAAACAAGACACAACAAACTTCACTTTATTACACATTGCATGTCATTCTTGAAATACTTAGAAATGAATCTTATCACCTTTATGTCATCCTATTCATTACTATAACATCATCAATATAACCATTATAGACTCATATAGTCAAGTAGGAACAATCATGCATCAACTCTAAGACTACACACATGAACACATAGTCATAGTCTAACATGATCGCCTAAATAGCATCAATAGAAGAACACATACTTTCACATTACTTCACATATAGGTATATAAGATCATACTTCACATAATCAACTACACAAAACATCATATTACTTCAAGTAGTTGCCGACAAAGCCATAATCTTCATAATACTTAAAATAACGCCGACAAGGCCACATCAATTCATATAACACCGCCACCATAAGTGGACCATACCAATCACAATATAATTGAAGTCTAATTAACATAAAATAAAAGGAATTAGGGCAGCGTACCACCACTCCATCCTCAACACTTCCAATGCCAAATCATCTAATTCAATATTATAAGGCCCTTACCCATGGTCATAAACATCAATTCAATGCATAAATCATAATACTCAATGAATCTAAGTCAATTCAATATAGATTTATCAATATAAGACCAATTAGATATCAATTGAATACAATTCTTACATCATTAGATAACTCATAGAAAACTACACCATAATTCATAAGCATTAAGTCCAAATCACTTAACCTATAAAGTAGTCAAAAACTAGGGTTCATCAATTACATGGGTTCATAGGTTATTTGATTTAAAATCATCTAATTAACAACAATTCAATCACTATTCAATGATTAAAAACCTTTAATGCAAGAACCGACGGTTAGATCATGAAATTGGTCAAGTTCATCTTTGAAAACTTTAGAGAACTTCTTTGAATTTGGGCTCCTTGATGAATAGAGTTTCAAGGATCAAAAATCATACCTCAATTATGTTAATCCTCCAATTTGATGAAGAATCACCACTCAAATCTCCAATTCAAGCTCTTCCTTGAGTTTTAGCTTTAATGGAGTCTTAAGCAATTTCTAAGATATTTTGGGATTTTGATTTGGAGAATGAATTATTCTAAGTGTTAAAGACTTATAAACACATTTAATATACCCAAAAGACCCTTAAGGAACCACCAATCCTCTTATTTGGAAGTGGGGTGAATTTACCAATTCACCCCTCACTTAACAGTGAAGATGCGTAGGAGACAGACCCAATCGATGGAAGACCATCGACGGCCCGTCCCTTGACCAACGGACCGTCCTGTTGGTCCGTGGTTGGGGACTGAGGCTGGTATTTGGCTTCCTCTCCCCCACTCCTAAGTCCCAGTCGATGAGACACCACCAACGGGGCATCGACCGGCCCACTGGGCGTCGATTGCCAACCGTTGGTTGGGCTGTCTTGGACAGTTTTGGGCACCATGAAGGGTCCTTCCTCAAGGACCCTTAAATGGTCCTTGGAGGATATTTTCCTGGACGTTTACAACCCAAACATGCTCGTATATGAGTTTAGGACCTCTCACATGAATTTCACCCAAAATGAACACGTAAAACTCGACGAAACATACCAAGACACACAAGGTCGTTTCAAGGCAAACATTTCGAACGTCATGGACGTTCTTGGACGTTTGACCTCCAAACTTGACGAAACTTGACACACTGCCTATATACACCATAATAACTCATTTAAGGACCTTATAACTTCATGAATCACACATAAACACATAAAATCACATATGAGACACATATGTGACTTAGTCGTCGAACGTCTTAGTCGTCCCTTGACGTTTGACTTTCAATGCACCTAAACTCTTAGACACTACCTCAATACAACATTATAGACCATTTTAATACCTTAAGACCATCATGACAACCATGTTAGGCTCTAGCTTCACCTAAGTCATTTTCGGGATCTTACAATATTTAACCTTTCTAGCATTAGTAAGCATTAGAACATATATATGACCCGTTAAAAATATCGATTTCAATTAAGAATGTGGTTACACATCTTTCTTGAAATATAAAAAAAAAACTCAAGGATGCGGTGACGCACCTTGTCCAAAAAATATAATTAACTTCTATTAATTTAAAGTAGAGACTTATAAAAAAAAATCATTAGGTGCAATGTAAAGAAGACGGTTATGTTTTAAATATCAAGATCGAGAATGCAGTTATGCATCCGGTTGAAACCAAACAAAAAGTTCAACAATTAAAAATAAACAAATCATGGCATGTAGACACAAGATATATCCAAACAATAGTTAAAATGAGTATAAGTCAATAAAAGCGACTGTGCTAGAATCACGGGATTCGAGGGATGCCTAATATCTTTCCCTCAATCAACAGAATTTCATACCTGAATTGGTTCGTAGACCAAAATAAAGAGTCATTTCCTTTTGGTTAGGGATTAAAACAAAAAGGTGACTTGGAACACCATAACTCAATTCCAAGTGGAGACTCTGAAAAAATAAAATAATCTCTTAATCAATAACATCACTTAAATCAGAAAAACCCTCACCGCTGCTGCGCGAAAAGGGGTGTGACACTAACGGTAGCCATCAATATCACAACACGTGAACATTGATATCTAGAACCAAAAGAAAACATGAAAACTGTAAAAATAATACGTAAAGAGAGGAGTCGAGAAGAGCAGTTTCTGAACTACGGTGGTTTTTTCTTTCTTTGCTTTTCATCCCTCCATTAATTCTAAGGAAAGTCATGCTCAATCAAGGGAGGAATAATCAATCACATGAGTTCCCAAACGGAATCAAACAAGCCAATTATAGCAACAAACAATTGATTAACAAATAGAAAAGGTGCATCTATTAACAATTTTCCAATGCATCCATCAATTGCATCTATCAACTGTTGTAGTCAATTTGCTTTGCATAGGAGGGGAACTCATTAAGAACCATTACACTAACAACCACATCATCATGACTATATCCTTTAAATGAGTTGTCTTTTCCATATCTACTACTTCTCCAATAACATGATCAAGTCTTACAACTTTCTCAACTAGCAAATATGTTAAGGCTGCTTATGGTATAGCCTCCAAAAATTTAACCAGTACGTTTGTATTACTATTAGTGCTAATAAAAAGTTTTGATTGAAATTGAAGGCATCGATGAGGTTTTGTAAGGCTTCATAAACATGGTTATATATGATTTCTAGGCAGCATTGGTGATGATTTCTTAAGAAACAAAGCCACAAGTTTAGAGTGTCACTCTTTAAACCACAAACTCAACAATGTAGACCAATTTAATTGCTATTTTTTTCTCTACAAAAAGAGCAAAGTTCAAAAAATCAAAATCATCACATAAAATTCCTAACCATAAGAGAAGCAAAAAAAATAGTGAACCAAAGTTGTGAGATGGCAAAAGCGAAGTTGTTTGTTTTTTTCCCTTTGGTATATCAAGATTGCAATACGTTCTCCAATATGATTTGATTCTCACCAGAAAAAGAACAAAATAAGAACCTGTTGTCTGGTCATCATCTTCCTCAATTGAAGTTCTAATTGATTCTCAAAGCAAGGACTTTCTAAACAATAACTTTTAACTATTTTTGTTCCTCCTCATCCTCTAATAATGGTTTCTACCCCCCTTCACCTAATCATGAATATTTTACTACTACTGTTGATGCTGGTACTCTCTAGACTCCCCAGGATATTGATGAACGTCAATTGATTCTCAACCTTACCCTTTATTTGTAACAGAAATTTACTAATATCTGTAGGTATCCCTTTTTTGCGAACTCTTATTAGTTAAGCGGAAGCTCTCTGTATTTTTATCTTCATCTTCTTTTGTTTAGCGCCCAAATTGAAAGTGTTACCCCACGATTTGAACACAAGCAGAAAACAATCGATTATGAAACTTGAAAGGAAAATCGATTATGAGCATGCTAAAACTAGAAAAGAAAAAAATTACAGTAACTTGTTCACATATTCGTTCACAGTACAGTAACTTAATGAAAAATGAAATTAGAACTCTACTGATACAATGCTGAGATTACTAGGAATATTAAAAAGTAGTTACTGTTAAAAACAATTATTACTGTTCACTGTTGCTAAAATTTGTTAGAAGCAGTTATTTCATTAGCTTAGCTTTAGCTTCCATTTCAATTCTATAAATACAAATGTAATACAATTGTTAAGAGATTGAATGATATGATAAGATCTTCTCTTCTATCTTTTACTCTGTTCTTCCTTAGCTATTTTCTTCTTAAGTTGCAAGCAAGGCCTTATAAATTCTATACCTGGATTGGTTCTCAGCTAAGGTGGAAAGGCAGGCTAGTAGTAGGGTCTGATTTGCAGTTAAGACAGACCATTATTCAGTTGTGGCATTCAACACCACAAGGTGGTCATGCAGGCATGGATGCAACTATTAAGAGGCTACAATCTCTTTTTTACTGGAAGTCATTGGCAGCTGACATTAGAACTTTTATTCAGAAATGTGATATTTGTCAAAGGCATAAGTATGATGCAGCAGCTTACCCTGGACTACTTCAACCATTACCTATTCCTGATGGTGTTTGGATTGATATCAGTTTAGATTTCATTGAAGGTCTTCCTAAATCGAAAGGGAAGAATGTCATTTTGGTAGTGGTGGATAGATTTAGTAAATCTGGTCATTTCATTGCTATTGCACACCCTTACACTGCTGAATCTGTAGCTCAATGTTTTCAAATTGCATGGTATGCCAGCTTCTATATCCCATTTTTTTGAGTTCTTTTTGGCAAGAGTTATTTACATTACAGGGGGTCTTACTACATAAATCGACAGCATACCATCCTCAGACTGATGGTCAGACAGAGGTTCTTAACAGAACATTGGAGACATATTTGAGATGTTTTTGCTCTGATAGTCCTCATACTTGGGCTACTCAACTACCACTTGCTGAATGGTGGTACAACACCACATACCACTCTACTTTGAAATGTACACCTTTTGAAGTTTTGTATGGTCAGAAATCACCAATACACTTGCCTTATTTAGCTGGTGAGTCTTCTAATGACATGGTTGATAGATCCTTGGAGGCTAGGGAGGCTGTGATAGCACTGCTCAAGTTTCATTTAGCTAGAGCACAACAAAGCATGAGAGATAAAGCTAACAAACACAGGTCTGATAGACAATTTATGGAGGGAGATTGGGTTTACTTGAAGTTGCAACCTTACAGACAAATTTCAGTGGCTTCAAGGCCCTTCAACAAGCTTGCTGCAAAATATTTTGGTCCTTACTTGGTCCTTTCTAGAGTTGGTGCAGTAGCTTACAGATTACTTTTACCTGCTGATGTCCTTATTCATCCAGTGTTTCATGTTTCCCAGCTTAAAAAGTGTTATGAGGTGCCTACAGTCATTAATCATCCCCCTATTTTACATCTTTCAAGTCCTTATTGTCCCATTCCTGAGTCGATATTGGAGAGAAGGATGATCAAAAAAGGTAATAAGGCTGTGTGTCAAGTCTTAGTTCAATGGTCTGTCTTGGATGCTTCTCAGGCTACTTGGGAGTTCCTATATGAGCTGCAGCATAGGTTCCCTGCATTTCACTCTTGAGGACAAGGGTGGTTTCCATTGGGGGGTATTGATACAATGCTGAGATTACTAGGAATATTAAAAAGTAGTTACTGTTAAAAACAGTTATTACTGTTCACTGTTGCTAAAATTTGTTAGAAGCAGTTATTTCATTAGCTTAGCTTTAGCTTCCATTTCAATTCTATAAATACAAATGTAATACAATTGTTAAGAGATTGAATGATATGATAAGATCTTCTCTTCTATCTTTTACTCTGTTCTTCCTTAGCTATTTTCTTCTTCTTCTTCTTCTTTCTCTTCTTCTTCGAGGTTAATCCTCCTAGTTGATATATCCGTTCGATTTGGATCATCTACGCACTCAAAATTATTGAAATTAAAACCCTAATAGGAAGGAGAAATTACAGTACCTCATTCACAAATTCGTTCAAAGATTCAAATGATAAGAGAGACGACGCCAGTATCTAGTAACTCTGAGAGAAGTGACGCCGATATTCTCTCAGAGAGACGCGCTAGTAACCTCTGCTGAGCCCAAAAAGAATTAATAAAATCACAAATCGTCACAATTATCTGAATATTTGGGAATTAAAATATTTGTAGGATGAGATGAATCTATTAAAACCTACAAGAAAATATAAATTAAGAACTAAATTGTGAAACCTTGAAACTTCACATGGTTCCGAAAATAAATACTTTTTCAATTAGTTAACAGAACTTGACCCCAAAATCCTACTAGTGACTATGTGATCAAAGGTTTGTTTCAGTAAGATCATGAGTTTGTATGAAATAAAAACCTTGGGATTACCTATGGATGGAGATGGCTACCATAATTTCTTTGCTTGAGCGACATGTTGAGGGCCTGAGGCGTAGGTTTTTTTTATAAAAAAAAAAGAAAAATAAGTTTCTTATTACTAATAGGAGGGAATATTTTATTGTAGTAGAAAGAATTAGAGGGAAAAGTTAATAGCATGAAAAATTAGAGAGTAAAGTTAATAAATTTTCTTTTACTTTAATAAACTTAAAATGAAAATTTTATTTTTAAGCTAAATAAGAGGAAAGTCTTATTTTTAAACTAAATAAGATGAAGTTTTATTTTTAAGCATAAATAAGATGAAAATCTTATTCTTTTAAAGCTAAATAAGATGAACATTTTTTTCAAAGCTAAATAAGATGAATAATTTTAAGTTAAATAAGATGAAAGTTTAATTTTTAAAGAGGAAATACATAATTACCCCATTAAACTAAGATCTGTTTTATAAGAAGACACCTAAACTTTGGGGGGTCCTAATACCCCCTCAAACAATTAAAAAATGTTATAAATATCCCACTTTTTAGTCAAACTCAATTGCAAGAAAAGAAGTATAGTCACGCACCAATTATTTTGTGCCACGTAATAAAATTATTTAATTTTTAATATTTATTTTCATTTTTATTTTTTATTAATAATTTACTTTGTTTCCATTTTTCCTCTTTCTTCTTCGGTTCATTACTCCAACCTTATGCTTTGTTTGCTGTAGAGCAGCCACCATCACCCGCAATTCTTTGGCGAAGCCTTCATTGTCGTCGCTGCTCTTCATTCTTTTCTTTTAGTATTTTCAGTGTCTTTTTTCAACCATTAAACAACAATGAAAAATTACAAGTAAATAAATATAAACAACCAAATCACTTCAGCTCTAACCGAATAATACCAATAAATCGAAATTTCTAAATTTACCTGCTAAAAGACGTCATTATCAATTAACATTTTCTATAAAGAGAACCATGAATCTCTAAGAACAAAGTTCGCAATTTTATTTTATTTTTGAAAAAACAGGGAATAAAAGAAGAAAAGTGAACAAAGAAAAGCAAGAATTTAGGGAAAACAATGAAAAAATGGGGCGATGTAAATGGGTCATCTAAATTGAAGAAGATAAAGAAAGTTTGAGTGAAGAAGATAATGGAAAAGAAAGAATTAAGAGAAAGTACAAAAAAATAATAGTAAAAGAAAATAATATTTCTAATTAAATAAATACAAAATAATTTTTTTTTTACTTTTGGCTAAGTTCACTTGCTATTGGAGAGTGAACTACACTCTACATGTCACGTAGGCACATAATGGGATAATAAATTCATTCTAAGTAAGAATAAGGGGGTAATAGGACGCCTGCAAAGTTTAAGTATCTTTTTAAAAAATTAGGTCTTACTTTAATGGGGTAATATGTATTTTCTCATTTTTAAAACATCAATCATGAAAATACACACACAAAAATATGTAAGCTAAATAAGATGGAAATTTTATTTTTAAAAATGAATAACTGATGCTTGTAAAAAAATGTAAAAAAAATAATTAGAGTAAGGGTATTTTGTAAACAAACAACATATCCTCAAAAATTATATAATGAATATTAGTTTGAATATGTGACACTGGTATTCGGATTCACTAAAATTTTAGAATTACGACATTTGGTTTGGTATGAGACACTGGTATACGAAACAAAATTATTTACTTAATGAATTTCATATATAGCAAGTTCATAACTCATTAGTACAAGTTCAAAGAGAAAGTTAGATACTACATAAGCATGGACAACTCCCTGGAGCATTAGCATGGAAGTGGCAAGAATCAAGAGTTAGAGAAATAAGGTTTTAGTGCATTTTGCTCACATCCCAAGAGAAGGCAATGCACTAGCAGATTTTTTAGCTAACTTGGTTTTTGATTTTGCAGGTACAGTCAGTTTCAACACATTTCAGGATCTACCTACTCAAGCAAAAAGGCTTCTTAACATAGACGAACAACAAATACCACAAATAAGACACATCACATACAGGACCAGAGAACCAGACTAAACAACACAACAAAAACTCAAAAAAGGGGTTGGGAAAATTGTGTCATACTACCCATTCAACACCAAATTAACGGTACATGAGATCACCAAATTCAAAATACAAAAAAAAAAAAATATATTGTCATACGTGTTTCGCGATTTTTGTACACTGCATACTATGTCCCTTTAGGAGCTTTTAAATAGTCATACCTTCCCCACACAATTTGAGACCCAGGGGCAATGATGATTGAATTGTTCAACACAGCGATTGCAAGTGTTTTGACCGAACATGTCGTATGATCTGGCATAAAAATGTTCAATAATCAACATGAAAATACAAATGCAACATCAACATAGAATATATCTTGTAGTTAAAAGACTAGGTTTTCTTAGAAACCTTGCAAGTGGGACAAAGCTGAGACCAATTCCCAGTCCAACTGGAAGTATTGTTCAGATCAATATTCAATAGTGGATCCTGGAAAAATCAACTAACATCATTAAGTAAATTAGAGGATATTAAAATCATTGTTGAATAATTCCAAAATGAGAGTGGTACTTGAGCATCAGGTTGATCAGCAACCCTGATTTTGATGTAACCTGGATCTTTACTGCAAAGAAAATGAAACAATCATATTTGGCTCAATAAAGCATGAGAAGCTAAGTGCAGACATATTTTAACAAAAAGAACATGTATGACAAAATGTTTACCTATTGCTTTCAGGGCCAAAATTAGGATATTGCCAGATAAACAAGCCCATTCATTTTAATCCAACATTGTACAGGACAAATAAAAAAGATCCATAACAATCTATAATTATGTGTCCGGGAACATGTCAGTTATTTGCAGTTCTATGACAGTGACTGCTGTCGGCGTTCCAGAGTGTCGTGTTCCTCATCTAGAACATACTTCAAATTTGTGCATCATACTACAGAGTTTGTTGAACAAGGCAAAGGGAAATAACAGATTATAAGTAACATTTGCACTTTATACCAGTATCAAGTGCTACATTTGCCTCGAAGTTTTTGTGCCTCGTACTCTGAACTGCGGAAACCTTAGGCACTGCCATACTCTGATTACATTTATTATTTCCTTAAATAGAATAAAAACACAAAAATTCCCATCGACTTAAATACCATATGGGGTTCAGGCGTTAAGCACAATATCATAGTAAATTAAGTTGGGTTTTGCTGCCTCAATCACTTGAGTAATTAAACAGGAAAAAGTTACCTACTGCAACGAACTAACACTAGGAGTGTGGCAATTGCAAGGGAAACAACAGTCCATCCCCAAAGTGCGACAACATCAGTAACTTTTGTAAGACTAGGAGCTAGCGAAAACAAGATCCAGTAACAATTAGCAAGTGGTGCCTCCAATTAAAAGAACAAAAAAAATTACCACTAGAAGTACCATCACCCACCAAAGAGGACTGAACTGATGAAGAGAATGACGTTGACAACAACAACGGAGAATAGAATTGGAGCATAACCTTTATGCCCCATTTTAGCAGGGCAAATCTTGTCTTTCCACTGCTTTCTCTGTGACCGTTGGGCATTAGACTGCACAACATTGAATTTCAAACTTTCAATCAGACAAAATACTTCCAACCTCAAGACACTGCTGCAAAAATGAGAAACAATAATTGCAGACAATAGAGAGAAAAATCAGCATGGTACTTTAAAATTGTAAGATTACAGATAACATAATTTATCTTGATTGCTAATTTTCACCTATTTTTGAGTGGGAGAAGGATGTTGAAACTCTAATAAAATAGAATGAACAGAACCTGAGAGCAGTTTATAGAAAAATAGTAGAATGAACTGACCACTACAGGCATTCCTTCTTTCATTGCACAATCGTAAATATAGTTCAACATGTTCTTTCACGCCTCACAAGGAAATTATTCTTTCGTGCAAAGGAACATTTTTTAAACTAAAACTTACTCTGAAAGCTTTTCGAGCTTCATCATTCTAACTTTTCTTTTTCTCAATAAAAAGTTCATGGGATTAGAGTCACACAACTAGAGCAAGATATGTGCTCTAATAACTACCATACAACATACTCACATTCATTACTTCATCATGAACTATAAGGTTGGCTATAAGTTTGAGATTATGAGAAGCTTTTATCATTTGGAATCATATATTAAGTGCCCCATTATTTTAGACATCCAGTCCTCTCTTAATGAAATGAATAAAACCACTTTTATGGAGCATTTTGCTCAAGAAAGATTAATTCAGAAAAATTAAGTTAAATAGCAGGACAGGTTGGAAGTCGATGGCAGCACCAGGAAGACAGTAAGAGATGAATTAGATTTTGTTGTGCTCCCAACGCAACTCTGGTGTTGTTTGAAAGACATTGAAGGTGGCATGGAGACTTGGTATATGCAGGAGCAAGGAGATTATCTAATACAACTAGTATCATTGCTGAGGCAGTAGCTATACGAAACAACATTCAGTTTTGCATTTCACAACAAAAGACCACTGTTTTGATTGAATCAGACTCTTTGGCTATGATAAACATCCTAGTGGATAGATGAAAAACTCCCTGGAGCATTAGCATGGAAGTGGCATGAATCAAGAGTTGGAGAAATCAGGGCTTAGTGCATTTTGCTCACATCCCAAGGGAAGGCAATGCACTGGCAGAATTTTTAGCTAACTTGGTTTTTGATTTTGCAGGTACAATTAGTTTCAACACATTTAAAGAATCTGATTTAACACTAGACATGTCAAAGGCTTCATTACAACACCATCAAGAATACTATAGAAGTGTACTGAGCGATGTATGACAGCAGAGGACATGTATAAGACATTTCTCCCCTAAAACAAGATATGAACAGTTGTTTGAACATTCATTAAAGAATACAAACTCAAAATTCAACTTATATTCAAAATCTGTTGAATGTGCAACTGCATAACTCATTCGGCACCCTCCAAACACATAACGAAAGCATGAATACTATTTCAACAATATACGAATAGAACAATATCATGATGAACCAGTGAAACAAGCTAAAACACGAGGCAGGCATGGTGACCATGAATTATGAAGACTACAAACAGAGAAATAATTTCAAAATAGACACTAAGTGATATTAGAAACGAAACCTACACTACCAATCTCAATGAAAATAAGATGAAGATTAAGAATGAAAGTTAGACTTAAATACATCACGCAAGAGAATCTTAGAACCAATCAAGGAATACATCATTATCAAACATTTAGTGCAAACTAAATCAATAAAAGAGCTAAGAGTGCTTTACCTCGTTATGAGCAGCGATTGAGACAACTGAAATAAGCTAATCCACCACAACCGACTTCACTGGTGACCTCAAACTCAAATGAACATTGGCTAGTGATGGACGGAAAGAGAGAAACTAACACCATGGCTTGCACTGACGACAATGACAGCAGGCATAACCTTCTTCCTGAGATCTGTCTTACCCTTCTTCACAGTAGTCATTACTATATCTCCAACACAAGCTGAAGGCAACCTTTTAAGCCTTCCCTTAATCCCTTTCACGGAAATGATGTAAAGGTGCTTCGCACAAGTGCTATCGGCGCAGTTCACCGTCGTCGCCACCGGCATACCTAGTGACATTCTGAACTTGTTCCCGGCGAAACCTCATCGTCCTCGTTTTGACATCCTGTTCTTCAGGATCCCAAAAAATCTGAAGCCTATAGTCGAGATTGAGAGAGATGATGGAAGTGAAGGAAGAAGTGTGAAATGAATCCTCACTTTGGGAATTTCCCTCAACAACGCTATTTCCTAATTTCCAATGAAAGAAATATTGACATTTTTAGGATAATTTTTGTGACTTCGTTTTTTTTTTTTTTAATTTTATTTTAGCTTTAGTTTTAGTTTGTCTTTTTCTTAGCTTTTGGGTCCACCACTATTGGGTTGGCAAATCTTTGTTATTTTTTTCACCTAACGATGTGTTTGGTATGAAGGAAAATGTTTTTCGCGGAAAATGTTTTTCTTAAAAAATAAGTAGATATTTGATTTATTTTTTCATGTTTGTTTGGTGAGTAAAAAATATTTTTTTAAAAAATATTCAAGTGTTTGATTTTTGAATGAAAAATATTTTTTGAGAAATATCTTTTATTATTTACTATAGTAGAAAATAATATTTGAAGTTGTTTTTTTAAAAAAAAAAAAACTTAAAATTTTATTGGGGATGGGGGTGGTGGGGGTGGGGGGGGGGTAGGGGTGTTTGAATTTGAATTTTTTTTTAAAAATAATATTAATTTATTTTTATTTTTATTTTTTATTTTTGGGGGGGGGGGTGGAAGGGTGGTAGGGGGCTAGTGGGGAGGGGGATCGAGGGTAAGGGTGAAAAAAATGAAATTTTAAATAAAAAATTTGGGGGGGGGGGGATGGGGGGTTCGAGGGTAGGGGTGAAAAAAATTAAAAATTAAAATTGAAAGTTGATTTTTCTTTAAAAACAATATCAATATTTTTTTTGTGGTGGGAGTAGTAGTAGGGTTTTGGGGGGAGGGGTCGAGGTAGAGGTGAAAAAATAATTTTTTGAAGTTTAAATTTTTTTAAAATACAAACTTAAATTTTTATTTTTTTTTTTTTTTTTGGGGGGGAGGGGGGGGTTTCGAGGGTAGGGATGAAAAAATAAAAATTTGAAGTTGAATTTTTTTTTAAAAACAATATCATTTTTTTGGGGGAGGGGGGTGGGGGTCGAAGGTATGGGTGAAAAACGAAATTTTGAAGTTGAAAATATTTTTTAAAAGATAAACTTAATTGTTTTTAGGGGTAGGGGGTGGGTTGGGGGCTGATTGGGGGGACTGGTAGGGGTGGGTGGGGTGGTATGAGACACTGATATTCGATATATTAACAGGCTCAACTCATTAATACAAGTTCAAAGAGAAAGTTAAATACTACATAAGCAATTATAATATGTGTGTGTGTGTCCTTTAGTTGTATCAATTTTAATTTTTTGTATGTCTTCTTACTTGTTTATCTTGTACTAGTTTACCTACCCGCGCGTTGCACGGAAAAATTTATAATTATTTTTATTTCATAAAATATCAAATAGTTCAATTTTTTTTAATATTTATCCATTATTACTTTTATGATATATTAATAAATTAGCTTTTTCTCCATGTTAACAATTTATCAGTTCTTACTTTCTACATGAATATTAAATATCATAAGGTTAAATGACATGTTGATTCATTTTAGTTATATATTTTTGGAATTCATAAAAATTCAAATATTTTTTAAAGTCTTAAATTTGTATAAATATTTAAAAAAAAAATACAGTGGATATAAAATTATTTAACAACAATATCACAAACATGTACACAAAATTCAACACATAAAATTAATTTATATAAATTTCTTATTAATCATTAAATTAATTAAATTTAGTTAGTTAATTAATATCTTTGAATTATTGATCTTTTAATTTTTAATTGAAAATTTTAATTTTTCATAGAAGAAATAATAGTTTATATCTTTATAAATGATTAGATGTCGAGGAACTTACCACTTTTTAATATTCTAATTTAATAAATAATGAGTAAATTACATTTATGACTATTATAAGGTTAATCATTATTTTAAGTAATTATACTTATTATTTGTTCAAGTTTCTTATTTTATTTTATTTTATTTTTCAATTGATATTTATTGAAAAATAATTTACCATTAGAATTTTAAAACAGTTTAATGTTAAATTGAAATAAATTTTAATTTATAATTTTTTAATTATATATTATAATCTTAAATTAGCTTAAAATTCTACTTCAACCATCCTTCAAAATCAAAATGATCTAGTGTATTCCTACATTGTCACTTGGCTAAAAGAAAATGCATTTTCCTATCATTTGAATTATACACAAATGAATTTATTTTCTTGGATAAATTTTTTTTAATATAAATAAACGTGATTTAATTTTATTTATATATCCTCTTTTTGTGAGTTCACATTTATCCATTTTAAAATTTTAAAGGGACAATACATAAAATCCCCCCTGAATTTGGCACGAAAACTCGCTTTAGTACTTAAACTACACGGGTAATTATTTATCCCCCTAATCTCTTTTCAAGTGAATTAAAATACACCCAAATCGCTGACATGGCAAGTCAAAAAAATTGAGGCGCGTAAAGATTAAAAAATAAGGAAAAAAGAATGAGTGGATCCCAATTATTTTCATTTTATCCAATAATCTTTTTTTTCTTCATCTTCTTCATACCCTACCACCCCCAACCTTTAGTACCCCCACCCCCACCCCCACCTCCCGTCCTTTCATCTTCCTCACACCCAATCCATCCCTCCCGCCCTCATCCACCACTTGCACTACCCTTTCTTCTTCTTCGACACCCACCCACCCTAACGAACCCCCACTCCTACCCTCTTTATTTGTCTTTCAATCTCGGTGCTTCACACTTTTCTTCTTCTTCTTTTTCTTTGTTATACTTTTCATATTTTTTCTCCTTCTTCAAGACGGATCCATCCCACCCTCATTTTCTTTAATTTCTATCAATAAATTCAAAAAATGTGATGAACAAGAAAAAATTGGAAAATCATCAGTTTGTTCTTGCTTCAAATTAATATTAGTCTTTATGGCAAGTTTTGAATGTGATGAACTTGAAGCTATTTTCAATGAAACTCCACAAATTTTCATTTCAAATTAAATTTTTAGTGGTTATTATTTATTTGTTTTAATTTTGTTTCTTAAAAATTGAGTGTTCTTGTGAGAATTGTTTTGATATTTTGAATCTCTTTCAATTGATTTTTTTTTAGATTATTTTTCTTATATTAATTCTTATTTTCTGAGATTTTTTTTTACTTTCTAAAATTGTGAGTAAATAAAAAGAAAAAAAAAGAATTAAAAATTAAAATTTAAATATGTTGAATGGGATGCTGATGTGGCAATGACGTGACGCTGATGTGGCGCTGACGTATCGATGATATGGCGCGTGTGAAATGCACTTGCCATTGTGAGACTGGTATTATTATATTAGGGTGTATTTTAATTCACTTGAAAAGAGATTAGGGGCGTAAATAATTACCCGTATAGTTTAAGTACTAAAGCGAATTTTCGTGCCAAGTTCAAGGGAGATTTGATGTATTTTCTCAATTTTAAAATACATATCATCACCATCACCATCACCATCACCATCACCATTACCATCACCATCACCATCACCATCACCATCTCATCATCATCACTATTATTGTTATTATTGTTATTATTATTATTATTATTATTATTATTATTATTATTATTATTAGCATTAGTATTAGTATTTGTATTATTAGTACTACTACTACCTAAAAATTTCTTTTACATTTAAATTGTATATCTATAGAGGAAATTTTAAAATTCACATTAAAAAAACAATAACAAAATTTTAATTTAGGAAGAAAGAAAAGAAACATAGAAGATTTAGTTTATTACTCTTTTTTTATTTCTTTTTGGTTAATTTAAAAATCATGTTCATATATTTTTAAATTATTTAGAAACATAGATTATTTAGTTAGTTACTTTTTTCTTAAAAAAAAAAGATTAATTTAAGAATCATGTTCAGAAGATTTTTAAATTATTTAGAAACATAGAATTTTTTAGTTGGTTATTTTTTAATATTTTTTTTTAATTTAAGCTAGAGATTTAAAATATTTTTAAATTTTTTTTTTAATTTTAAAATTATTGATTTTTTATGATGCTGATATGTGCACTTTTTACTTCTCCTATATAAATAGGAGAAGTAATAGCGAATTTTTATTACTATTCGTTTAAAATAATATTGAAATTTTATTATTATATTTAAATATAATTAAGAAAAATAGAGCAATATTTTGGAACACTCATAACTAAACAACTGATTTGCATTTCAAAAGAAGTCATTTGACAATTGTTAAACCATCTTCTCTAATTATTTGGCTTCATGTAAATGTTAAATTGTTATTTCTTAGATCTATATGTTACCTATATTTGAGGTAATGGGGACATCGTGATGATTTGTGTGGATATTAATTTAGATAGGAGAATTTTTTTTTTAAAAAACAAATAAATTGAATGTTAAAAATATGTAAAAATTTGAATTGGTTATAATTTTTTCATGGTAACTTTTTATTTTTAATGTTAAAGATATAAATATTTAATTTAAAATTTAACTTTAATTATTTAAAAATTATTAAGAGTAATTAATTTTATTTTACTAATGACTAGTGAAAAAGTAACAAAGAATATTATTTTTCTTTTAATTCGTGCTAAATCAACTTTTTTTATGCTAAGTTAACTACAATGATAATTAACGGTTATTTAACACTAAATGTACTTTTTCATGAACATTTTAAAATGTTCACTTCACTACTAAATTACATATTTTTCATCAAATAGTTTATTACTCACTTATAAATTCTATTTTCTCTACAATTAAAATGTAGATAACTTTAATAATATATTTTCTTTACTTTAATAAACTCAAAATGAAAGTTTTATTTTTAATCTAAATAAGATGAAAGTTTTATTTTAAACTATATAAGATGAAAGTTTTATTTTTAAGCATAAATAAGATGAAAATCTTATTTTTAAGCTAAATAAGATGAAATTTTATTTATAAGCTAAATAAGATGAAAGTTTAATTTTTAAGTTAAACAAGATGAAAATTTAATTTTTAAAACATACGACACAATCATGAAATTGCACACACAAAAATATTTATACTAAATAAGATGGACATTTTATTTGTAAGAATAAAGAACTAACATCTTTGATTAACATAAGATCAGAATGAAAGAGACCTAATCCTCCCAAAATTTGTGATAATATTACCTTCTATCAGAGAATACATCGTCACAATAACTTGGACTGGAAAATTGATCACATTAATGGGATGACTGTCGTGGAAGCACCCAAAAATGACTGTTTAACCAATGAACAGAGGTTTACTCTTACTGTCTAATTTTGATTCTTTTAAAAAATAGAAATTCTTATGTATATTTTGTGTTTATTGATTATTTTGAGATTTCAATTGTTGTGTATTGACAATAATATTGTTATACTATTTTTTTCTTAGGTAATGTGGACGTAATCGTTTTTGAATTTCATGTTTTAGAAAAAATTATATCACTACAGATTATTTTTACACTATTGATAGATTAATATTTTTTGAATTAAAAATATCTACCTAATCTTTCAAAATTTGAAAAAAAGTGACGTGATTTTATTAAAACTGATCTATTGGGCAAAAAATTTCACAAAAATGTTATATTCCCTCACCATTTTTAACTCTCCCTCCCATTTTGATTGGGCAAAAAAAAATAAATCATAAAACATTAAAATTTTCTTTTCCCCCAAATTAAAAAAAATAAGTAAAAGTGGAAAGTTGTGGTGGAGCTGAAGAACACGCTGAAGAGCTCTAGTTCTCGTTGATGGTCTCTAGTTCTCGCTGAAGATTTCTGTCCTAGTTGTCGCTGAACATTTCCGTCAGGTAATTTAGAAAAATATTCTGTCAGTTTAAAACATTTTGTCATGTACTTTGAGAATATTTTACTTTCTTATTGTAGTTTTATACTCAATTGACTTCCTTTTTAAGGTAATTTCTGCTTGCAACTGTTGGATACAATGTCGAAGCTAAGAATTAGCAATAACTATTTACATATATGACCACACTTTTAAAGTGTCCTATTTTTATAATTGTAAAAACAACACACTACAAGTGTTGCCTTAAATATTCTACTAAAATATTATACTTCCTCCAAGAATTTTAACTCTGCCTCCCATTTTTATTGGCCAAAAATTAATTCATAAAACATTAATAAAACTTATGTTTCCCCAAATTAGAAAAACACATTTTTATCTTTCTCTGATGAACTAATCAAAGGATGCACTTTTCTTTGAAGAACTGATCGAAGAGCTGAAGCTAAAGTCTGAAGAACTGATCGAAGAGCTGAAACTGTGTCTCCCCGTCACAAATGAGTTGAAGTTATATCTCTAAGATTTCTCATTGAAGAACATGATTTCTCGTTGAAGAGCTTCTCAATGAAGCACACGATTTTCGTCATAGTTCTCGCTGAAGAACACAGTTTTGTTGGTATAGGTTTTATCAGGTAAGAATTTTTTTTTCTTAAAGTCTAAATTTTAGTTTCAGGGTTTTGATAGTCTTGTGTTTTTATACATTTTGGGAGTCTAGCTTGAGTTTTAGCTTCATCAGTTGATTTTTCGGTGTCGAGCTTGTATTAGCTTCATCAGTTGATTCTTTGCCGTTTCTGTTCTACATGTTTTTCCCTTTCTGTTCTACATGTGAAAGTTAAATGATGTTGTTCCAAGGCCTCTCTTTGGAGTGGATTGTATTGATCTTGTGTGATTGCGACTGCTACCTGTCTTGGTGTTTGCAGTAGAGTGTATTGATCTTGTGTGATTATGACTCTGTTTTGCTAGAATTTGTTGTGTCATCTTCCCCTTTCTCCACCCTGATTTCAGCTTAATTGTT
Source organism: Solanum sitiens (assembly GCA_016801875.1). Classification (NCBI taxonomy): domain Eukaryota; kingdom Viridiplantae; phylum Streptophyta; class Magnoliopsida; order Solanales; family Solanaceae; genus Solanum; species Solanum sitiens. The sequence continues at coordinate 47,956 of JABWTJ010000267.1, read as the reverse complement.
AGTACCCTGCTCTATAGGGGAAGTAAAAGCAAAAAAGATATATCCTTTGAAGTTAATGAGAATTCCACCAATTCCAGTTCTGTATGGTTCCCAAGAGAATGTCTTGGGATTTTTCTGTATCTAAATCTATAGGAATTCTAGGAGCTCTAAGATAGATTAAAGCTTTATCTAAATGTTTCATGCAACACCAAAAGTAAAACAAAGTTGAATTGTTGCAGCTGAATTATTGAGCTCTAAGATAGATTAAAGTAGAATTGTATGAGCTCTAAGATTGGAGCTCTAAGTTGCTTTTGTAACTCTCTTGCAGCTGAATTCATTTTCTTGTTGAATTGTTGGGCATCTGTATTGATCTTTGAATTACACATCCACTTTCATGAAATTTGAATAATGTTCTAGTTGCTGGGAGGAATCTGGAACCTGCAATCTGGAATTGTAATTTGTAATATACAATAATCTAAAATCTGGAATTGTAATTTGTAATCTGCAATAATCGTTCGATTCTATGCTTTTCTTGGTGTCTTGGTGTTTGCAGTAGAGTGTCTTGGTGTTGTTGGAGTTGAGTTTCCTCTTTTTCCATCATTCTATATTGCGATTTACAGATGTCTTATGAACTGCAATGGCATCTACACCTACATTGATTTATTGGGGGATGTAGAATTTAACACTCCTTAGCTGTAAAGGGGGACACTCTTTTAGGACTCCAGTACTTGCACTGAATTATCTCAGAATCAATCTGTGAGATTAATCCTAGTAGAAGTGTCTGGTGAAATAAAATGTGAAATAACTCTACATTTTCCTATGTAGTAAGATAAAGATTTCTAGTTATGATTATTTAATCATTTGGAGGTCACTATCAGTAATTTCAGCTCATCTGGAAAGAAAATAACATAACAATTACATTTAATCTTAGACTTGGCAGCAACTCATATACACTATACCCATGAAGATACCCTTCTCACTTGTTTTAGAAAAGACTGCAATATTGCTTCCCTTTCATATTACCACTCTCTCAACTTCCACTTGCCAGTACTAGGTAACCAAATAATTTTATTATATATAATGATTTATTTGTGATCGAAGTGACTTGATTGTATAAATATCTTTTACGATGTTAAGTAACTGTACTGGTAAACTGAGTCTAAGATGTGTGTGACACTCCACACTTTTTCCTTTAGGAAGATGAAGGAATAAAAGCAAAAAGATACATGAAGTTCATGTCTCTTTTTTGGGTTATAGTAACTTTATACTTTTTTATGATTCAAGACCCTTTACTCCAACATAACTTCTAACTTCTATAACTGCTACAATTTGATTTGTTGTACATGGTTTGTTTTGGTTGTTAAATTATTTGTAAATGTGTAGGGAAATAGAGGTGATCAAATTTGAAGGGTCGCCACAAGTCAATTTGATCTCATTGAAGTGGAAGTGGATGGTGAATAGTTTTTGAACTATTGTAAAAAATTGAATATATTATATTTGATTTTGTGAAATATATTCATTGCTAGAATATATTGAACTATTGTAAGAGTACTTTTTGAACTGTTGTGTACACATATTTAGAATATTGCTTTATACATACACAAGACATACTATCTTTTGAAGTTTCTTGCAAATCTATATATTTGAATTACTTATAAGCTAATTTAATGTTTGAGATTATCTATTGGTATTTTTTAATTAGAGATTGTGGCATATAAATATGTTATAGCCAAAATAATATTACCACACTTAAAAGTGTAGCCAAAGGAATTTAAATTGATGTATGCACATGGGCAAGGACTACACTTCAAAGTGTTGTCATACATATGATAAAAAGGACAACACTTTAAAATCGTGGCCAATAAGGAAACAAAGGCCACACTAGCTTATGGATTATAAATTTTAGCATGTACATAAGAAAACTTACACTTAGTAAGTGTTGTTGTAGATAAGATATAAAACTCGACACTTTTAAAGTGTGACCAATAACAACAACTTAGGTACTTTAATCGTCGGGTTTAAATTTTTATATAGGGACTATGGTAGTCGGCGAAAGCCAACTACTGTAGTCAGCAAGTATTTTTCGACGCTCAGTCTGCCGACTATTCAAACGTCGTCGGAAAGTCACTAGAAAGCAACATTTTCCAACTATATTCCCACCAATTTGAAGTCGGCAAACAAAAAAATTCTGGTAGTGTAATATATTCGACATTTGTATTAAATATTGTTATTTTCGCAACACTTTTGCTAAAACTCGCTAAAATCAATGACATTTTACAAAAAATATCACTATTTTAGTGACATTTTTTCTAAATGTCACTAAAATCAATGACATTTTGCAGTAAATGTCATAACATATTCGACATTTATATTAAATGTAACTATTTAAGCGATATCGTTTCTAAATGTCACTAAAACCAATGACATTTTGTAATAAATGTCATATTATATTCAACATTTGTAGCAAATGTCATCATTTAAATTATATTTTCGCTAAATGTCGCTAAGAAAATGACATTTTGCATAAATGTCATTATTTTAGTGACATTATTTCTAAATGTTACTAAAATCAATGACATTTTGCAGTTAATGTCATAACATATTCGACATTTATATTGAATGTCACTATTTAAGTGATTAAATGTCACTAAAACCAATGATATTTTGTAATAAATGTCATATTATATTCGACATTTGTAGCAAAGTGTCATCATTTAAATGTCATTTTCGCTAAATGTCGCTAAAAACAACGACATTTTGCAATAAATGTCATTATCATAGTGATATTTTAGACCAAATGTCATTATATTTATGGCATTTGATACCAAATGTCATTATATTTATGGCATTTGATAACAAATGTCATTATATTTAGGACATTTGACATCAAATGTCATTATTTTATGACGTTTTGTTCTTAAATGTCGTGAAATTCTTTGTTTTCTGATATTTGTTTCAAATGTCACCAAATTAATATCGTCAAATGTACATTTTATTGTAGTGTCAACATATAATGCTCATTAGCGGTCATCACAGAAACTAACAAAGGAGGAAGAAAGCATCATTACCTCCCTCCCCAACCGGCTTGGGAATATTGTTAGCAGTAGGGGGATTCGCGGGGGCTTGAGTAGGTGGAATCATCTACGGACCATCCATTCCTTTCAAAAATGACATTATCTGTTGAGCTAACACTAGATCTATGGGAGGAATCCCTATGGATTCAGTGTTCCCTCCTTCCTCTTGCTCACCCTCTTCAACATTCTCAACGTCATCATCCTCTCTTATCACTTCCTCATGTGCCGTAGGGTTCTTATTCACTGGAACATAATCGTTTGGTACCTCATCTATGAAAGGCACCACTCTCCCACATACTCTACCCCTAGATCTTTCTCTACCTCTGCCTCGTTTGCGACCTCTCGCTGCGGGTTCCTCAGCAGGAGCTACGGGCCTAATGCTGTTATACCTAGTATTAACCATCTGCGGATAGAAGAGTGAAAGAAGTTAGATACCAATTGGAATCAAGTCATAGCACGAAAGAGACAAGAAAGAAATGGAGATATCCTAAAGTCCTATAGCCTCTCGAAGAAAAGTAAAGGTGTCCCAGTACCGCTCCGCGAGACTCTATTAGATTCATTTGGGTACATCGAGATAAACAAACCTAGGCTTTGATACAAACTTTGTCATAACCCAGACCGTCGTGATTGACACCCACACTACAACTCGGTGAGAGAACCACTACTAACAACCAACTAAAGAAAAAAAATCTAAAAGTAAGGTATTTAAATTATGGAAGCGAGTTAAATAACTAAAGACAAGGTTTCATTACTGAATAAAGATCTAGTAACTAACAATGCGGAAGATAAACCTAGAATTTGAAAGTCAATGTACCAAAACTATAGCGATATCCATATCTAACAAGAGATTACTAATGAACTATCAACTAACTAAGACAAGGTCTATGTCCGAAAATGGTGGACATAGACTAAAGAATTCCATGGCAGCCCGAACAATGTGGCTCACCCTTGAACTCGCAGCGATCATTGATCTCCTAAGCGACGTCTGAACAATCGCGTGAAGATACCCTGTACTCAACAAAAATAAGAGCAAGTGCAGAATCAGTACATAACCACTGTGTACTGGTAGGATCACGAGGCTATCCCACTAGTGTAATAAAAAAAACCAATTACAAAATTATAACACATGCATAAATATCAACATATTCAATAATATACTAAAAATCAATATCACAATTCACATGCTTCATCACATAGTTGGTCCTCTCACGGAACCCAAAGTCAAACTGTTAGCATGTCAGAAAGTGGCAATCCGATCCCATTTTATGCCAGAACGTGGCAACTGATCCCAGTTAGCATGTCAGAATATGGCAATCCGATCCAAGTTAGAGTGTCATAACGTGGAAGCCGATGCCAATCACACATCAATAACACATCAAGATCATATATTCAAGTCATGATTTCATGGTATCAATATTCATATATCCCATTTCAACATCTATGATCAATATTGCAACATGCATACATATACAAGCATCACAACAAAGCAAAGCAAGTGCATATCACACAATCATAGAATCACAACCATCACCTACCTCGAAACAAGCTTGAAACCCAAGACCACTTGATCCTTCCATTTCCAGATTCGTTCTACTTGTTCGTGGTCTACAATTAATAATATATATACGGAGATCAATAAAGAAACACTAAGTTCCGAAAGCTCACAATCTATGAACCCTAGTTCAAAACCCATGACCCTAACTAGTCAATTAGTGTTAATTCCACCATAGGATTCTTCAAGAAATCATTTCCCATCAATATTGACCCATTCTAAAACGTTCTAGGGACAAAAAAATGAGTTTAAGGACTAAGAAATCTTACCTAGCTTCAATAATTGTGGAAAATGAGTTGGAATAGCCCAGGAGTCGTCTCTTAACTCAAAAAGTTAAAAAAATACAAAATAAGATCGTCTAAGATTTTATTTATGAATTTTAAACCCGTCATCCCGCTACACTTGCATCCATCACGTTATAGCAGTGTCGCTGCAGCAGTACTCATCCCGCTGCAGCGGCACAAAACGAATCAGTAAGTTTGTCTTGAAGAAAATCCCAAAATCCTTAATTCCATCTCCGCCTCACCCGCTATAGTGACACCCCTCCCGCTATAGCGGCGTCGCTGCAGCGGCACGAAGCGGTGCATTAAGCTCCTTAAGGGAATTACACTTCTCTCTTTTTACAACACCCTCTTAACTCACTACGCTCAGAAAATGCCCGTAACGCCAATCAATTCCCGATGATCTACTTATCCAAATTCAATTCCCTAAAGTCGCACGGATTCCTTAATGAGTTATATAACCGATCATGTAATCAAATCCGCATTTAGCCCCTCCGATTTCTACCAGATTTCCCTACACCTTAAAGACTCCAAATTCCTTCAAATCTGGACAAGGTTGAGAAAATCCTAGTACTATGAAAAAGTTTTTCCGACCCCGATATTTCCCCTATTGACATTTCTATAACGACAAACCCAATCGTTACACCACGAGTCCTGGAATGGCTTGTGGTAGCCTAGCAGTGTACTCCCAAAAATCTGCACAAAATAGGCCCTCTTTCACGAGCCAATTCACGGCTCGTGGTAAAGATCACACCTCTCGAGAAGGCTCATGGAGAAGGGTTGGGCGTGTGAGGGTGGAAACCAAGTGGCCAAGCCACTGCCTTGCAAGACATACAAATATTTTTTACAATTGATAAACAATTAAATATGAGATATGAATATTCAAGAACAATACATCTTAAGAACAACCAGCACCACATACCAACAACATGATCTCTAACCTATTCAACATTGAATCGAAAAGGATACTAGGGACAAGGAGTTCGACGAGAACACGGGAACAACCCTAGTTTTCAAGATCTTTGAATCTTTTGAAAGAAAGTTCTCTTGGAGAAAGAAGTCCAGGAGAGAAACCCATACCTTATGTAGAACTTAATCTACGAAGACCACTTTGAACGAGACCTTGAAGCTACCTTGAATTTGCCCTAGAATTCGATGATCTTTTTCCCATTTTAGTGTTCTTGATACTGCTTTTGCGTTCTGTGAAAGTCTAAGTGTTTTGATCGTGAATGATTAGGTTTAGGAAATGACTTTGACTTATTCAACTAAGGCTATTTTAGTAAATTAATCAACTGATTAGTAAATTACCAAAACACCTTTCCTAAGTTGACTAGACATAGGAAGATGTTGACCTTTGACCGAAATCTGGAAATAGGCATTGACCCTTGTTTCGGTCAACATTTTGACTTTTAATTAATTAATTCAATCCTCAATTTAATTAATTTAGGAACCTAGGGAAATTACCAAAACACCCCTAAGTCAATAGGACCACAACTAACAACTTTGGACCATCCTAGGTTAGGTACTAGGTTGTCCACTTAACTAGTACTAGGTTCCACCCGATTTGTCCTAGGTTGTCAGTGCATTAGGGGGTCCAATTCGGTTAGTCCTAGGTTAGTTGGCTAGCTAGGATAGTTGGTTAGGACTTAGAGTTAGTTAGGTTGGCTGGTCCCACATGGAGGGACCCGCCCGTGCATGTCATGCCTAACCGCCCTAATCGAATTTGGTTAGGGTGGTTCCGTGGTCCCCCTTGGCCGGCTCCTTCACGTGTGATGCCCATGTGCTTGCACATGGGTTTGTTGCACTTTCCTAACTAATTTATATTGATGGCTCATTTGGGAATGTTTGTTATTGTCCCAAGGACCCTCACCATGTCCTTGGGCACTGCTTAACTTACATGTTTATTTTAGATGGTCATGTGGAATGGTATCTAGGCTTGACACTTGGATGCCTCATACCTTAGTGAATACTTGGAAATCTATGTTTTTAGCTTAGGGTCTTCATTGGAGGTACATTTCTTAAACATCAATCTTGGATTGGGGTATGACAACCCAAAAAGTATATCTCATATTTTTATATAGAAAATTGTCTAATATCTCTTAGCCAATTTTTCCATACTATGCCCAATATTTCTCAATATTTTCTCAATATTGGGCATTGGGGTGTCTATGTACCCCTAATAGGCTATCCTAAGGGCATACTAGGCTCTTCATTAGACATATGATTTTCCGGAACGTTACAGTATCCCCCCTTAGGAACATTCATCTCCGAATGACACTTACACATCATTTAAACAAAGAGGGTGATTTCCAAAAGTTACTTTATCATGCTTAAACATTTCTCTTTTGTGAATATCTGATTCACACTTATTTGGATGATGCATAACATTCAAGCTTATTGAAGCTTCATATATGAGAATGAGGAATTTCCTTCTCAATCATACTTAACTTAATGCACATCACAGCTCATGCAATACAAAAATCATGTCTATGCTACACAAAAACAACAACATGAAATGCAAACATGACTTAATTTTAACTCACATAGTGCTATTATAAGACATATGATTAGTGGCCTATCACACCTAATCGACTAAAGCACTTATACTTAGAGTTTTCTTAAACATAAACAAGACTTAGGAAGAGAATATCTAACCTTAAGAACTGAATAAAGGAGGATAGCGGGATCTCATATCGGCCTCGGCCTCCCACGTTGCTACCTCAACAAGATGGTTCCGCCATAGGACCTTCACGGTGTCAACCTCCTTGTTCCTCAGCCGCTTCACTTGGCGATCTAAAATTTTGACTGAAACCTCTTCATAAGAAAGGTTCTCATCAACTCCTAACCCCTCAACAGGCAGGATGGATGCTGGATCGCCTAGACATTTGTTAAGCATAGAAACGTGAAATACTGGATAAACTAAATCCAAGTCTTGAGGTAACTTTAGCTCGTATGCAACGTTTCCCACTCGCTGCAAGATCTTCTAAGGACCTATATACCTCGGACTCAACTTACCTTTCTTACCAAACCTCATCACCCCTTTCATGGGTGATGTCTTCAGGTAGACTCCCACCTCAAACTCAAGAGGACTCTTTCGGTTATCTTCATAGGATTTCTTACGACTGTAAGCAGTAGCCAATCTATCCCTAATCATCTTCACCTTCTCCACATCCTCATGCACGATCTCGGGACCAAGGATGGCCGATTCTCCTACTTTGAACCAGCCAATTGGAGATCTACATCTTCGGCCATACAAAGCTTCGAAAGGTGCCATTCCAATATTGGAATGGTAGCTATTATTGTAACAGAACTCTATCAGTGGCAAGTGATCATCCCAACTCCCTTTGAAGTCAATAACACATGCTCTCAACATGTCTTCAAGAGTCTGGATGGTATGCTCTGCTTGCCCATCTGTCTGCGGATGGAAAGCAGTACTAAGCTTCACCTGTGTACCCAAACTTTTCTGGAAAGATTTCCAAAAATAAGAAGTGAATTGAGCCCCTCTGTCCGAGATAATAGATAGAGGAATCCCAATCTCACTATCTAATCTATATAAAGCTTGGCATAGTCTTCGGCCTTGAAGGTAGACTTCACAGGTATGAAGTGAGCGGACTTGGTCATTCTGTCAACGATAACCCAAATGGAATCATGTAGTTTCCTAGTCTTTGGTACACCAACCACAAAATCCATATTGATAGCCTCCCACTTCCACGTTGGGATCTGAATCGTCTGAGTGAGACCTCCAGGTTTAAGGTGTTCGGCCTTAACCTGTTGGCAGTTCGGACACTCCTCCACGAATTTAAAGATATCTCTCTTCATGCCTTCCCACCAATAGACCTCTTTAAGGTCTTGTTACATTTTAGTGGCACCTGGATGGATGGAATATCAGGAACCATGAGCTTCTGCCAAAATACTTGACCTCAAATCATTTACATTGGGCACACATAATCTGTTATGATATCTGAGTACGCCATGTCCACCTAACGAGAATGACTCATTCTACTTACTCAATACCGAGTCTTTCAACTCCATGAGTACTGGATCAAGGTGTTGATTGGCTTTAACATCTACAACAAATGAGGATTCGGAACTTGAGTGAACCGAAACACCCCCACTTGGTGCATCCGTCAGCCGTACACCCAATCTTGCCAATCGGTGCACCTCTTAAACCAGCTCCTTCTTCTCATCATCAATATGTGAAACGCTGCCCATGCTCAGTCTGCTCAATGCATCGGCCACCACATTGGCCTTACCTGGGTGATAGTACACACTCATGTCATAATCTTTGAGAAGTTCTAGCCATCTCCTCTGACGAAGATTCAACTCCCTCTGCGTGAATACATACTGAAGACTCTTATGGTCAGTATACACATCAACATGTACACCATATAAATAATGTCTCCACAGATTCAACGCAAAGACAACCACGGCTAGTTCAAGATCGTGAGTAGGGTAGTTCGTTTCGTGGATTTTCAATTTTCTTGATGCGTATGCAATCACCTTACCATTCTGCATGAGAACACATCCCAAACCTACTCGAGAAGCATCACAATATACCACATACCCCTCACCACTTCTCAGCAACATCAACACTGGGGCCGAAGTGAGTCGGTCCTTGAGTTCTTGAAAACTCTTTTCACATTTCTCGGACCACTCAAATTTTGCCTTCTTCTTTGTCAACGCGGTCAATGGTGCAGAAATAGTGGAAAAACCTTCCACAAACATGCGATAATAATTGGCTAAACCCAAAAAACTCCGAATATCAGTAGGAGTAAGGGGTCTCGACCAATTCTTCACCGCCTCAACCTTCTTAGGATCAACTTCAACACCTTGGTCGGTCTCAACATGACCAAGAAAGGTCACTGGTCTCAACCAGAATTCACATTTGCTGAACCTTGCATACAACTGATGTTCTCTGAGTACTTGCAATGTCTTTCTTAAGTGTACCTCATGCTCTTCTTTAGACTTAAGAGTATATGAGAATGTCATCTATGAATACTATGATGAAGGAATCAAGGTACTCGCGGAAGACCCTATTGATAAGGTCCATAAACGCGGCTGGTGCGTTAGTGAGACCGAATGACATAACCAGAAACTCATAGTGCCCATATATAGTACAAAAGCCATCTTAGGGACGTCTTTTTGCCTCACTCTAAGCTGATGGTGGCCTGACCGAAGGTCTATCTTGGAAAATAAACTTAAACATTGGAGTTGGTCAAACAGATCATCGATTTTGGGAAGAGGGTACTTATTCTTTATAGTGACTTTGTTGAGGTGCCGATAATCGATGCACATTCTAAGGGTTCCATCCTTTTTCTTTACGAACAACACTGGATCACCCCATGGGGATATGCTCGGCTGGATGAAGCCCTTATCAAGTAGATATTTTAACTGCAACTTCAACTCTTCGAGTTCAGCTGGTGCCATCCTATACGGGGGAATAGAAATTGGCTTGGTGTTGGGATCTAAATCAACACCAAAGTCAATCTCACGTTCAGGAGGGACTCCTGGTAAATCCTCCGGAAAGACATCTGGGAACTCATTCACTATTGACACTGAATCTATGGAAGGGACTTCTTGATCTAAGTTATTGACTCTAACTAAGTGGTATAAATACCCCTTAGCTATCATCCTATTGTCCTCTAAGTTTGAAACAATTTGGCCGACTGGACTTGAACCACGCCCTTCCCATTCCAGTTCTAATTCATTTGGAAACTGAAACCTCACAACCCTGTTTCGACAGTCTATTGTGGCATAACACTTGTGAAGCCAATCCATACCCAAGATTATGTCAAAATCGAGCATGGCTAACTCCACTAGATCAGCGTGAGTGAGTATATCAAGGACATGAATTGGGCAATTTATGTATACTTTCTCAGCTCTAATGCCGTCCCCTATGGGAGTACTTACTAAAACTGGATCATGCAAGATTTCAGGAAGCACATCAAATCTACTAGCTATCAATGGAGTGACAAATGATAGAGTGGATCCTGGATCTAACAATGCATACACAGTAAAAGTAAAGATATGTAACGTACCCGTGACTACATCATCTGACTTCTCTTTCTCTTCTCTACCTTTCAGTGCATAGAACCTGTTCCTCTTGGGAGGTTCGGGTGTAGCATTTGCATTTGACTGAGGCTGAGCATTTACCTTGGCTTGATTATTCACTTGGGGACAGTCTCGGACCATGTGTCCACTTTTGCCGCACCCGAAACAGGTGTTAGTACCTACCAAATATGCACCTCCATGCGAACGCCCACACTTACCACAAGGCCTGTTGGTTCGCTGAACATTACGGTCATTGCCCTTTCTGGGGCCAGACGTATTCATCTTAGCTCCTGAATTACCTGAAGGAGCGGAGTTACCTGAGTGCCTTTTGAACTTAGGCCTGTTTTGGACTCCAAATGAGCCCCTACCCGAGCTCGAACAAGGCTGGTCCGCGGCCTTAGGCTTCTTGCCTTCGTGAATTCGCCTCTTGCGGCGGCTCTCCTCTACTTGCTGAGCATGTACCATCAACCTTCCCAGATCCATATTGTCATGCATCATGGCTGCCCGAAAATCTTCCACCAGATCCTCAGATACTTCAGTAATGAATTTGCTCATCTCATCCCTGCTATTTGCCACCAGAGAAGAAGCATACTTTGATAATTTCACAAATTTTAAGGAATACTCCTTGACAGACATACCTCCTCGTATTAGGTTGATGAATTTTTCAACCTTGAATTCTCTCTGCTCCCTTGGGAAGAACCTCTCCTGAAAAGCAGTCTTGTGAATATCCCAAGTGATGGGAACATTTACTCTAGCTCGGCCATCAGCCCACATTCGGTACCAAACCTGTGCCACATCCTTGAGTTGATATGCAGTCAACTCAGCCTTTGCCTCCTCATCAACTCCCATGGCACATAGAATCTTGTGGACCTCATCTACGAACTCCTGAGGATCCTCGCTGGCCTTGGACCTATAATACACTGGGGGATTCATCCTGGTGAAGTCCCTCAGCCTGCTAGCCATGGTACTAGCATGCGGGTTCTCTCTGGGAGCACCCTCTCTCGCGGCTTGAGCCGTGATGGATTGAGCTTAAGTCGTGATGGACTGTGCCATATGCATCAAAGCATTCCTCACTTCACCATCCGTCAGCCCATCTGGGTTGACAGGCACTTGTTCAGCAGCAACTGGGGCTTGAGGAAAAGATTGATTCCCTTCTGCAGCTGCTTCCTCAACTCTCCTCGCGGCATTTCTCCTTGTGTTCATTTTCTACACGTATACGAGATTTATATCCTCAAAATGACATAAAATGTCACAACTCTACATGGCACGATAAAGAGTAGAAGAAGAGAAGATTTCCTATCATCGCGTAGTCTCTAAGTCATGATTGTGGCGCGCTTCAAAACTATAAGCTAGAAACTACGTAACGTGGTTGTGTTAAGCTTTAGATCCTAGGTAATTTAACCTCATTCTCTGATACCAAGTTTGTAACGACCCAGATTCTTGAATCTGAATTGCCACCGGCGTCGTTGACCTCTCAGAGGTCGCAGACAAGCCTCATCTTGCATTCATCACATTCATCTAGTTAAATTTACGGAAAATTTAAATTTTTTTATATGTATGAAGTTTACTTATACTTCATATAGTCATTACATATTTAAATCATATACTAAGCTCAACATAAAGAGAACAACCATCTATTATAAAGAATCAATTCGAAACTGAAGATGAATATATCATAAATAGTTTGCCAAACACGGCCTTATTACAAAGCTTCAAAATGAAAGTATGAAAGAAATGCTAGGGATAACATCCACTAGCTATGTCTATATCTAAAGCTGGACTAATACGTGAAGAATCTTTGAAATCAAGAGGACCTACCCAAATGGTTTGGAGAAACATTGAAGTCCAAATCGTTGCAAGTGTCGTCAATCTGCCCTCTGACCTGCACCTATAAAAATAGTAAATAGTAGGGTGTTAGTACACCACTTGTACTAAGTATGGGTGTATGCACACATACACATAAAGCTATGCATGATCAATGAAAGCTCTTCCTAAGCAACATGCCATTTCTGTAAAGTCTAGTCATTAGACTTTCCTAATTCGTTATTTGCGAATTGTGGTATGAATATGATGTATTTTAATGCATTCAAATCACACAACTCATTTTCTATATGATTAAAAGATGTTAGTATCATCAACATAATTTTAGAACCACTTTGGCGAGGATTTGAAAATTTGATGACCCCCAACCCGAGAGCTCCTAATTTGACACTTAGATTATTTTTTAGTCTTTTTCTTCTTCTTGTTGTGTAGTTCAATAATTCCTTGGGTCCTATGGTTTACTTACAAGTTCAATGATTCATTATAGTCCCATACCCATAATGAATGGATGTAACTAATCCAAGGACTAAGGAATGATTTCCCTACCTTATAGTGAGTCATTCTTTACACTATATGTTCATTACGTTTCATAAGCCATTCCCTGTTGATCATGCCATTTACTTCATTACTTTCATCTTAGGGAAGTTGTGAGGTATTTAGTTAACCTTATGTTTCTACTTTCCTTTATTGGCATCATATAAAAAGTCATTATAAGCCAATCTTATTTGGCTGTGCCCATTATTTGCTAAAACTTCATGAGTCTGATATTGGCACTTGACATTCTTAAGCTCTTCATCATTGCTCACTTTGAACATACGTTCCATCATCATCATTCATTCTGACTTTCATAGAGACATCATAGGGAATAAGATCATGCGAGCTAACATGAAATCCAATGTCTTCCCCACACCGAAATAGGGTGATTCACCGGTTAAAATGAATCTTAGACCATGTGAGCTACTCATGGAATCTAGTGTCTGCCCCACACCGAAGAGGGTGATTCACCGGTTAAGGCGAATCCATCTCAAGTGTTCACTCCACACCGAAAAGGAGTGGATCACAACTATAGTAAACCAAGAACATATCATGAGCATTAACCGACATAGATCATGTGAGCTAAACATGAAATCCTGTGTCTGCCCCACACCGAAAAGAGGTGCAAACACCGGCGAAGGTGAAACCGTACATGCCTAGCTCGCTTAGGTGGAAACCACTGGCTAGTTCCTATGTTGGCTAGACATAGTTTGAAGACTAGGGACTTAATGAGACTACTTATCCACCTCGATGGTAGCCTCGTCGCATGAGACTTACACGTGCAAGCACATGCTCATAACTAGTCTATCGGTCCTATGCTCACTTTCATTACCTTCTTTATCTTTTAGAGTTGACTCAAACGTTATGGAAGCTTGCTTCTAGAATGAGATTTACTAACTCTTTTGATGACTTGTCATCCTTACTTTACATTGATGAAATGTGAATTGTCCTTACATATCATCCTTACTTTACATTGATGAGATGTGAATTGTCCTTACATCTCATCCTTACTTTACATTGATGAAATGTGAATTGTCCTTACATATCATCCTTAGGTGTTAATGAGACTAGTCTCTCACATTCTAACACCTTCATTCTTGAGTATTCTTTTAACATAGTAGCTTAGGTGTAAGTAAGACTTGTCTCACTTTCTTTAACACCCCATTCTGGTCACTTACTTAGTTTAGACCCCTTTAATTATGTTATAACTCACGTTACTTCTTTACTTTAGTGTAGTAGCTTCATATCATCGTTTATGGACGATGAGCACTTCATTTAATGAGTTCGTGTGTTCATAGTTCATTCTTTTATAGCATGTTGGGAGTTGTCCCAATGAATGGCATGCCCTTGGTTATGGATTCGTTGAATTACTTTAGAAGTGCTTATAATATCATTTGATATTCTAACTACACAAGATTGGCATATGATTAGTATTGGTCTCAACATTTGGGATGTTATACTAGCAAATCATTTTTATTGGCTTAAGCCAATTTTACGTATGTTCATATTTAAATTGATTATGTATGAACCTTTAGCCAATCTTTCAATCATTTACATAAGCTCCTAGCCATTATCATGCATTCATTTTGACCAAGTAGTGTTAGCCAACTTTATTGGCATAAGATAGTCAATTCATTCAAGATGTGATTTCATAAGATGTCTTTTAATCCAAACTTAGATTATGGATTTTAGTGATAACGTTTTTAAACCTCTTGGACAACATCATATTAGTATTTGATGGACTTAGCATCTTCATAACATCACAGAGACAACAAGTCAACATTCGGCCAAGACACATAAATCACTTAACACATCATGGACGTAACTTAACATATCATTGGTTCTTAATTTACATGATAACATTAACTTTACACGACTACAAGTTCATAGGCTCATTTGAGATTCATTATTCAAGAACAATACATGTTAAGAACAGCCAGCACCACATACGAACAACATGATCTCTAACCTATTCAACATTGAATCGAAAAGGATACTAGGGACAAGGAATTCGACGAGAACACGGGAACAACCCTAGTTTTCAAGATCTTTGAATCGTTGGAAAGAAAGTTCTCTTGGAGAAAGAAGTCCAGGAGAGAAACCCATACCTTATGTAGAACTTAATCTACGAAGACCACTTTGAACGAGACCTTGAAGCTACCTTGAATTTGCCCTAGAGACCGATGATCTTTTTCCCGTTTTAGCGTTCTTGATACTGCTTTTGCGTTCTGTGAAAGTCTAAGTGTTTTGATCGTGAATGATTAGGTTTAGGAACTGACTTTGACTTATTCAACTAAGGCTATTTTATTAAATTAACCAATTGATTAGTAAATTACCAAAACGCCCTTCTAAGTTGACTAGACATAGGAAGATGTTGACCTTTGACCGAAATCTGGAAATTGGCATTGACCCTTGTTTCGGTCAACATTTTGACTTTTAATTAATTAATTCAATCCTCAATTTAATTAATTTAGGAACCTAGGGAAATTACCAAAACACCCCTAAGTCAATAGGACCACAACTAACAACTTTGGACCATCCTAGGTTGTCCCCTTAAATAGTACTAGGTTCCACCCAATTTGTCCTAGGTTGTCGGGTGCATTAGGGGGTCCAATTCGGTTAGTCCTAGGTTAGTTGGCTAGTTAGGATAGTTGGTTAGGACTTAGAGTTAGTTAGGTTGGCTTGTCCCACATGGAGGGACCCGCCCGTGCGTGTCATGCCTAACCGCCCTAACCGAATTCGGTTAGGGTGGTTCCGTGGTCCCCCTTGGCCGGCTCCTTCACGTGTGATGCCCATGTACTTGCACATGGGTTTGTTGCACTTTGCTAACTAATTTATCTTGATGTCTCATTTGGGAATGTTTGCTTATTGTCCCAAGGACCCTTACCATATCCTTGGGCACTACTTAACTTACATGATCATTTTAGACGCTCATGTGGAATGGTATCTAGGCTTGAAACATGGATGCCTCAAACCTTAGTGAATACTTGGAAATCTATGTTTTAGCTTAGGGTCTTCATTGCAGGTACATTTCTTAAACATTAGTCTTGGATTGAGGTATGACAACCCAAAAAGTATATCTCATATTTGTATATAGAAAATTGGCTAATATCTCTTAGCAAATTTTTCCATACTATCCCCAATATTTCTCAATTTGGGCATTGGGGTGTATATGTACCCCTAATAGGCTATCCTAAGGGCATACTAGGCTCTTCATTAGATATATGATTTTCCGGAACGTTACACAGGCTATCACAGCCCAAGCCACTAGAGAGGGTGATCCCAGGGAGAACCCGCGTGCTAGCACCATGGCTAGTAGACTTAGAGATTTCACCAGATTGAATTCTCCAGTCTACTTCGGGTCCAAGACCAATGAGGATCCCCCAGAGTTTGTGGAAGAGGTTCATAAGATTCTCTGTGCTATGGGTTTTAGTGAAGAGGAAAAGGCTGAGTTGGCTGCTTAACAACTCAAAGATGTGGCTCAGGTGTGGCACAGGATGTGGGGAGATGGCCCAGCACCAGGAGAAGTCCCCATCACTTGGGACGTTCTCAAGACTGCATTCCTGGAGAGGTTCTTTCCCATAGAGCAGAGAGAGGCTAAGGTTGAGGAGTTTATTAACTTACTTCAGGGAGGTATGTCAGTCAAGGAATACTCCTTGAAGTTTGTTAAGCTTTCCAAATATGCTTTTTCTCTGGTGTCCACTAGCAGGGATGAGATGAGCAGGTTTGTGACTAGTGTATCGGAGGATTTGGAGGAGGATTTTTGGGCACCCATGTTGCATGATAACATGGAACTTGGTAGGTTGATGGTTCATGCACAGCATGTTGAGGAGAGTCGTCGGAGAAAGAGAGACCGAGAGAGCAAGAAATCTAGGCCCTCAGATCAGTCTGGTTCGAGCACTAGTAGGGGTTCGTTCGGTGTCCAGGATAGGCCCAAGTTCAAGAAGGGGCACAAACACTTAGGTAAACCTACTCCTTCCAAGAACACTAATGTCAAGAAGGGCAATTATAGAAATGCCCAGCGTGATCGAAAGACGTGTGGTAAGTGTGGCCGTTCGCGTGGAGGAGAGTGCATGGTAGGTTCAAATGCATGCTATGGGTGCGGCAAGAGTGGGCATATGATCAGGGACTGCCCACACGCAAAGAATCAGGCCAAGGCAGATACTCATCCTCGGGCTAATCCTACTGCTGCAACCGAGCCTCCCAAGAGGAACCGGTTCAATGCGTTGGAAGGAAGAGAAGAGCAAGAGAAGTCTGATGATGTGGTCACTGGTAACTTGCTTGTCTTTTCTTTTCCTGTTTATGCATTGTTAGATCCAGGATCTACCTTGCCTTTTGTTACTCCTTTAGTAGCTAGTAAATTTGACTTGCTTCCTGAGATCTTGCATGAGCCATTTCTAGTTAGTACTCCTATAGGAGACAGCATTAGGGCCGAAAGGGTATATAGCGATTGCCCAATAACTGTTCTTGATAGAGTTACATATCCGGACCTAATAGACTTAACCATGCTTGATTTTGATATAATTTTGGGTATGGATTGACTCCATTAATGCTATGCTACCATAGACCGTCGAAACAGGGTAGTAAGGTTTCAGTTTCCAAATTAGTCAGAGTTGAAATGGGAAGGGCATGGTTCAAATCCAACAGGCCAAATAGTTTCCAATCTTAAAGCCAATAAGATGCTATCTAAGGGGTATTTATGCCACTTAGTCAGAGTCAATGACTTAGAACATGAAGTTCCTTTCATAGACTCTGTCTTCGTAGTAAATGAGTTTCAAGATGTCTTTCCGGAGGATTTACCAGGAATCCCTACTGAACGCGAAATTGATTTCGGTGTTGACTTAGATCCCAACACCAAACCAATTTCCATTCCTCCTTATAGAATGGCACCAGCCGAACTCAAAGAGTTGAAGTTGCAGTTAAAAGATTTACTTGATAAGGGCTTCATCCAGCCGAGCATATCCCCATGGGGTGCTCTAGTGTTGTTCGTTAAGAAAAAGGATGGAACTCTTAGAATGAGTATCGATTATCGACAACTCAACAAAGTAACTATAAAGAACAAATACCCTTTTCCCAGAATCGATGATCTATTTGATCAACTCCAAGGTTCATGTTTCTTTTCTAAAATAGATCTTCGGTCAGGTTATCACCAACTTAGAGTGAGACAAGAGGACGTTCCTAAAACTGCCTTTCGTACTAGGTATGATCATTACGAGTTTCTTGTCATGTCATTCGGTCTCACTAACGCACCAGCCGCTAGGGTTGTTCAAAACCGAACCGAAACCAATAAAACATTTATTGGCTTATAGTATTGGGTTATTAGTTTAGTGGTTTTGATAACAATTTTGATTTTTTTTGTTATTGGTTTATCAGTTTTTAACGGTTTGAAGTTTTTTCTTAACGGGTTAACCGATAACTCGATAGTAAATGAAATAATTATATTTATACCATTTTGTATATAAAGTCCTCGACTTAGAGTTTAATTTCCTACTTTTATTTTTGGTTGTCTCAAACACTTGGTTATTCTACAATATAAAAGTGTTTGCTTTTGAACAAGAAGTAACTTGTGAACTCAAGTGCATGGTTTATTTGGTTTATCACCTTGTTTCTAAGTGATTTTTAATTTTTTTTCTTTTGTGTCAAATCTTGACGGTTAAACCAATAACCGAACCAATAACGATCAAAATCCGATAAAACTAATAATCGATAAGTCAATATCTTAATGGTTCTATTACAGTTTAGCATCTCCACAAATCGATAACCAATAAGCCAACCCGATAAACTTCAAAACCGAACCGAACCGGCCGATACACAGCCCTACCAGCCGCGTTTATGGACCTTATGAATAGAGTCTTCCGTGAATACCTTGATTCTTTTATCATATTATTCATAGATGATATCTTCATATACTCTAAGACCTGAGAAGAGCATAAAAAACATTTGAGAATGACATTGCAAGTAATCAGGGAACATCAGTTGTATGCAAAGTCTAGAAAATATGAATTTTGGTTGAGATCAATAACCTTCCTTGGTCATGTTGTGACCGACCAGGGTGTAGAGGTCGATCCGAAAAATATTGAGGCAGTAAAGAATTGGCCGAGACCCCTCACTCCTACAGATATTCGAAGTTTCTTGGGTTTGGCTAATTATTATCGCAGGTTTGTGGAGGGCTTTTCCGCAATTGCTGCTCCATTAACTGCTTTAACAAAGAACAAGGCGAAGTTTGAGTGGTCTGGAACTTGTGAAAAGATCTTCTAAGAGCTCAAAGACCGACTCACTTTGTCCCCAGTTCTCACGTTGCCGAGAAGTGGTGAAGGGTATGTGGTGTACTGTGATGCTTCCCGAGTAGGTTTGGGATGTGTTCTTATGCAAGATGGCAAGGTGATTGCATATGCATCAAGACAATTGATAATCTACGAGAAGAATTACCCTACATATGATCTTGAGTTAGCTGCTTTGGTATTCACATTGAAACTTGGGAGACATTACTTATATGGTGTACATATTGATGTATTTACTGACCATAAAAGTATTCAGTATGTTTTTACACAGAGAGAATTGAATCTTCGTCAGAGAAGATGAATTTACTAAAGGATTATGACATGAGTATCCACTATCACCCTGGTAAGGCCAATGTAGTGATCGATGCTTTGAGCCGATTGAGCATGGGCAGTGTGTCTCATATCGATGATGAGAAGAAAGAGTTGGTTAAAGAAGTACACCAATTATCTAGGTTAGGTGTACGACTGGTAAATACACAAAATGGGGGTGTTACGGTCCATTCAAGTTCTGAATCCTCATTTGTTGTAGATTTTAAAGCCAAGCAGCATCTCGACCCAGTACTCATGGAGTTGAAAGATTCAGTGTTGAGTAAGATGAATGAATCATTCTCCCTAGGGGGGATGGTGTGCTTAGATACCAGGGAAGATTGTGCGTGCCAAATATTGATGATTTGAGGCCTAATATTATTGCAGAGGCTCATGGCTCTAGGTATTCCATTCATCCAGGTTCCACCAAGATGTATCATGATTTGAAGGAAATTTATTGGTGGGAAGGTATGAAGCGAGATATCTCTAAGTTTGTGGAAGAGTGTCCCAATTGCCAACAGGTTAAGGCCGAACACCTTAAGCCTGGAGGTCTTACTCAGTCGATTGAGATCCCAACATGGAAGTGGGAGGCTATTAATATGGACTTTGTGGTTGGTCTGCCGAGTACCAGAAGACTGCATGTTTCCATTTGGGTCATTATTGACAGGATGACTAAGTCTGCTCACTTCATTCTTGTGAAGTCTACTAAGAGAGCCGAAGATTATGCCAAGCTATATATTGATGAGATCGTGAGGTGGCATGGGATTTCTTTATCTATCGTTTTGGATAGGGGAGGCCAGTTCACTTCTTATTTTTAGAGATCTTTCCAAAAGAGTTTGGGTACGCAAGCAAAGCTCAACACTGCTTTTCACCCTCAGACGGATGGGCAAGCAGAACGTACCATTCAGACCCTTGAAGACATGCTGAGAGCATGTGTTATTGACTTCAAGGGGAGTTGGGATAATCACTTGCCACTGATTGAGTTCTCTTATAATAATAGCTACCATTCCAGTATTAGGATGACACCTTTTGAAGCACTGTATGGTAGGAAATGTAGGTCCCCAGATGGGTGGTTTGAAGTAGGAGAGTCTGCCATCCTTGGCCCCGAGATCATACGTTAGGCTTTGGAAAAAGGTGAGAATGATCAGGGATAGATTGGCTACTGCTTACAGTCGTCAAAAATCATATGCTGATAACCGAAAGAGAGCTCTTGAATTCGAGGTAGGTGATCAAGTCTACCTAAAGATATCACCCATGAAAGGGGTGATGAGGTTTGGTAAGAAAGGGAAGTTGAGTCCGAGGTATATAGATCCTTATGAGATCTTACAACGAGTAGGAAATGTTGCCTATGAACTGAAGTTACCGAACGACTTGGCTTCTGTTCATCCAGTGTTTCACGTTTCGATGCTTAAAAAGTGTCTAGGAGATCCAGCATCCATCCTACCTGTTGAGGGGTTAGGAGTCGATGAGAACCTTTCTTATGAAGAGGTTCCCTTTTAAATTTTAGATCGCCAAGTGAAGCGGCTGAGGAACAAGGAGGTTGCCACCGTAAAGGTGTTATGGAGGAACCACCTTGTTGAGGGAGCAACATGGGAGGCCGAGGCCGATATGAGATCCCGTTATCCTCACTTGTTTAGTTCTTGAGGTCAGATATACTCTTCCTAAGTCCGATTTTGTTAATAAGACTCTAAATTTTAGTGCATTAGGCGGTTTTGGTGTTTTAAGTCCATAACTGTATGTTTTATACTTGCACTATATGAGTTAACATGAGTTCATGCTTGCATTCATGTTGCTGTTTTTGAGTAGCGTTGACATGATTTTTGTGTTGCATGAGTGTGTTGTGCATTAAGTTAAAGTAAGATTGAGAAGGAAGTTCCTCAATCTCATATATGAAGCTTCAGATAAGCTTTGAGTGATGTGCATCATCCAGAGTAAGTTGTGAATTAGACATTCACAAAGAGTAAAGTTTCAAGTATGTTTATCTGTTTTTGAAAATACCCTCTTTGATTCAAATGATGTGTAGTGTCATTCGGGGACGAATGTTCCTAAGGGAGGGGCGATGATGTAACATTCCAAAAAATGTACTTGTCTAGTAAAGAGCCTGTTAGGTTTTAAGAATACGTATTGGGGTACATAGACATCTCAATGCCCAATATTGGTTAATATTGGGCATATTAGAGAATTTTGGCTTAAGGGTGTTAGCCAATGTTTACACAAGTAAATTAAAATACACGTCCATGTCAAATACTCAAATCCAAGCTTGTTTAAGAATTATACCTGCAATGAAGACCCTAAGCTAAAATATAATTATTCTTTACACACACCCTCATTAGGTACTAGGCATCCAAGTGTCAAGCCTAGGTACCATAGCACATGATCACTTAAAATGATCATGTAGATTAAGTAGTGCCCAAGGACATAGTGAGGATCCTTGGACAATAAGTGAACTTTCCAAATGAACTTTCCAGAGTGATCAGTTAGGAAAGTGCACGGCAACACATGTGCAAGCACATGTGCAACCGGCCGAGAGACCAAGCTAATCGATTCGGTTAGAGCGGTTAGGGGACAGGCGCGCGTCCGGGTCTAGCCACGTGGGTCCAAGCTCCATAAACGGTCCTAGGCTCTAACTAACTGACCTAACTAGCTAACTAACCTAGGACTAACCAAAAATAACTAAATAGTGTACCCGACAACCTAAGACCTAACCGGGTGACACTAAGCCGAGTAACTAACTAAAGAAACATCCTAGTACCTAACCTAGGATGGTCCAAAAGGGTTGGTTATGGTCCTAACAACTTAGGGGTACTTTATTAATTACCCTAGGTTACTTAATTAATTAATTTCTCAACTTAATTAATTAATTTAAATGGTCAAAACGAAACCGTTAAGCAATTTCCAGTTCGGTAAGGTCAAGTGTTCTCCTATCTTTAGTCAATTTAGGAGGGGCATTTTGGTAATTACCTAATTGATTTATTTAATTAAGTTAATTAGTCTAAGTTGAATTAGTTAATATTCAGTTCTTAAATACTTAGACTTACGTTATTCATCAGTAAACCCTACGACTAAAAACAAGTGAACTACGTAAGAAAAAACCCTAGGCGATTTCAAGCAGTTCTTCAAGGTTTTCATGCAAAGTGCAAGGTGATCTTTGTAGATTCAATTATACACTAAGGTATGGGTTTTATCTCCTGGGTTCAATTCTCCAAGTGGCTTTTCAAATGTTTTGAAATCAAGAATATCGAAACAAGGGTTGTTCCCAATGAATCGCATGTTCATCTCCCTAGTTCTCCCGATTTCAGATTCTAGTAGTTTGTTTAAATGTAAAATCTCGAGCATGTTGTTTGTATGTGGTGCTAACTGATCATTATGTGTAAGTTTATGTGATTGATAATGTCGAATGATACCTATTTGTTAGATCCGTATGATAGGGTGTTATTTACATGAGATAATATTATTGTAATGCCAACTTGTGTTCGAGAAGATTGAATTGTTATAAGTTGTTCATTAAATTATTTCATAGACTAATCAAAGTTTAAAAGTTAGCTTGTTTAACATGATAGATTACTATAATGTATTCATGAAGTAATTGAATTGGCTAGTGATAATATCATAGTTTGATTTATGCCAACAAATTGACTAGCAATATTATTTCCAAAATATGTGAAATACCAATCTTAACTCAATGAACTCATAACATAGGGTATGCCAATAATTGGGACAATTCCTAACATACCCTATCCACACGGACTTATGAACATAATAGCACATTGAGTAAGTCATTATAACTTCATAAAGAATAGTACAAGACTATCAATTAACGTTGAACAAAATAATGTGAGTAATGAAATAACTAAAAGCTTATAAGTTATGAAATTGACCTAATATAGAGTGTTAAAGGAAGCGAGACATACCTCACTTACACTTAATCAATTATGTCAAAAATACTCACATAAGAGGGTGCTAGAAGCCGTGAGACAAGTCTCACTCGCACCATGATGATAATGTAAGATTTACGTTCATATTCATCAAGTATAGAAAAGGGATGACCAGTCATCCATTGAGCTAAGTATACCTCATACTAGAAGCAAGCTTACATAATGTTTGAGTCAACTCTAAAAGTTATAAAGTAAAAAAAAATCTGAGCTAAGCACCGATAGACTAGCAATGAGCTTGTGCCAGCACATGTAAGCCTCATGAGACGTGATGACCACCCAGGTGGACCAGGGTCTCCGAAGTCTCCTAGTCTTTGAACTATGTTGCCAGCATAGGGACTAGCTAGTGGAGAAATCCACCTAAGAATGCTAGGTAGTATTCGGTTTCACTTTGGCCGGTGATACCACCTCTTTTTGGTGTGGGGAAGACACTGGATTTCATGTTTAGCTCACATGATCTATGTTGGTTAAAATCTCAAGAAAGTATTCGGTTTCACTTCAGCCGTGAACCACCTCTTTTCGGTGTGGGGAATACACTGAACTTGGCTTTACTTTAGCCGGTCAACCACCTCTTTTCGGTGTGGGGAAGACACTGAGCTTGGTTTTACTTTAACCGGTGATCCACCTCTTTTCGGTGTAGGGAAGACACTGGATTTCATGTTAGTTCGCATGATAAATATCAGTTAATGATAAAAACTTCTTTAAGAAAGTAAGAAATAATAAAAGTAGCATGTTCAAAGTGAACAACAAATGAAAGAAGAAGAAGTGTAAGTTCAAAGTGAACTAAGTAAGCAAGAGCTTAAGAATGTCAATCATCAATGTTTGATAAGAATGAAGTTTTAACAAGTTAGTGGTTTATGCCAATATTGGAGTATGAATATATGCCATAAGATCTATATATTATGCAAATAATCAAATAATGGGCATAGCCAATAAAGATTGACTTATAAATACATTCATACCCAATTTAACAAGAATGAAAAATCTAACTTGCAAGTAAGGTAGCCAAATCATTTCCTTAGTCTTTTGGATTACTTACTTGATTCATTGTAGGTATGGAAATACAATGAATCATTGCACTTGTAAGTAAAACATAAGATCAAAGGAGATCATTGAACTACACAATAGAAAGAAGAAAAGACTGAAAAATAAACTAAGGCAAGAGAGGCGAGCTCTCGGCCTAAGGGAGCAAAAATAATAAACTTTGCTTGAGTTGTTCTAAATTATGTTCATGATTCCAAGGTCTTATGTTCATATATAAAATGAGTTGTGTGCCTTAAATGCATGAGAACATGTCATATTCATAGCATGATTCACGAATAACGAATTAGGAAAGTATAGTGACTTCACTTTCTAGAAATGACATATTGTTATAGGAAGAGCTTTCCTTGATCATGCATAGTCCTTATGTGCTTATGTGCATACACCCATACTTAGTACAAGTGTGTACTAACCCCATATATTATTACTATTTTTATAGGCGCAGGTCCGGGAGAAGATTGAAGATTCGACGAAGCGGTTTGGATTAGCGATCTCCAAACTTTGGTAGGTCCTCTTGAGTTTGAGGATGCTATATTTATGATTCTAGCTTAGTACATTAGACATAGCTAGTGGATGTTTTCCCTAGCTTTTCATTTCAAACATTTGTTCAAGCGTTTGTAATAAGGCTGATTTGGCAAACTATTATTATTATTATGATTCATCATTTCGATTGTTTAATCTATTGATAGATGGTTGCTTTATGTTGAGCTATTAGTATATCACTCTATGAAGCTATATGAAGTCTATGTATACTTCAATAAGTATTAAAAAGTTTTAAATTTTCCGCAAATTTAACTGTATGATTGTGATGAAAGCTAAGAAGAGGCTTGTCTGCGACCCTTGAGAGGTTAACGACGCCGGTCTCATTTGGGGTCTAGATTCTGGGTGTGACACATTATGAGTAGTCTTGAGGATCGTTTAGGCATGCTTAGAGAGGGTGTATGTGCAGTCTCTCTTTGTGTAGCTTAAGTGAGTCTTAGGATAACTTTTAGTGAGAAGACTACATGTTAGAAAGTGTTAAAAGGAAAGGGAAAGCACTTCACTGTAACAGTGAAGCAATTCACTATACAGTGAAGCAATTCACTGTACAGTGAATATAGGTCACTGTACAGTGAATATAGGTCACTGTAATGTGTCTCTTAAATATGGGTTAATTGTTCTAAGTGTTTTATTATGTGTTTCTAAGTTTTTAAATGTTGTTCTTATGATTATATTAATATATTCAAATGAAAAGATGCATATTTCCAATAAATGTCCGTTTTCATGATTTTAATGCATTATGACATTCTTAGTACATGTGGTTGTACTAATTCCATGCTTTTATCTATCTCTATAGTGGTTGGTAGGTGAGGAGCATTGGGGAAGCAAGACTTGGATCGTAGCATCATTCAAGTGAAGTTGAAGTATGTCCTCATCATTTGACTCAAGGGCATAGATGTCTTTTATGTTTCTTATCGTAGTATTGTAATAGACTTAAGTATTTCTATATTCGTATTGTATGGTCCGTGTCCCAAATATTCTCGTGTCTAAGATTGATGAGACTGAGACTTATTATTTCCTATGATTTTATATGAAAGAGTTTTTAAAGACTTATAGAATGTTTTGTGAAAAGTTTTAATTTTGCACTACTTTTCACTATGTATATGTGATGAACGATGCGGAATGTCTTGTATAAGACCTCCGAGAGGTCGAGTACGCCGATTGCACTCCAAGAGTGCCATATCTTCTAGGGTATGGTCTTGGTATGTTACAATCTTGGTATCATAGCATAGGTTATGAAAGTAGTCTTAGGAATCAAAAAGTCTCATCAAGTCACGTCGAGTAGAGTCTCGACCATCGGTGTGAGTCGCGCCACATTTATGGGCGAGAGGCTATTGGACGATAGAGTTTCCCTTCTTTTATACTCCTATGTTTTGCCGTAGAGTAAAAGTAATGAATACTCTTTTCTTATGGTTTTCCTTATATTTCTAGAAAGATGAATACGAGGAGGACACAAGCTAGGAGGGTTGAGGAGAATGATGTTCATGAGGATATTCCTCCTCAAGTTTAGCAAGTTGAGGAAGTTCCTCAAGATTGACAAGGAATCCAAGGTGCTCAAGGTGCTCAAGTGTCTCCACAAGGTGATCATGTCCCTATTGTGGAAGGCGTTAATGAGGTTCCGGTGGATCCCCCGGAGTTGAGTAATATACATATTAGAGATGCTTTGCTTGCTTTAGCCTAAGCCATGACTACTCAAGCGAATTTGAGTATGGTGCCTAGGGTGAATGTTGTGGAGAGCACTATGACCTCTAGGTTGAGAGACTTTGTGAGGATGAATCCTCCTATCTTTCTTGGCTTTAAGGTGGGAGAGGATCCCCAAGAGTTCCTTGATGGTGTGTACAAGGTGTTGAGTGCTATGAGGGTTACATCTAGGGAGAAGGCGGAGTTGGCTTCATTAAATTGAGGGATGTTTCTCAAATATGTTACACTCAATGGAAGGATAATAGGCCGGTTGAGTCGGGTCCTATTGATCAGTAGAAAGAATTTAAGGAAGCTTTTCTAGGTAAGTACTTTCCCCGTGAGAGGAGGGAGGTACCGTTAGAGGCTTTTATCAATATCAAACAAGGCAATATGAGTGTTGAGGAATACTCTTTGAAGTTATCAATGTTGTCTAGATATGCACCATCCTTAGTATCAAATCCTAGGGATGAGATGAGTCATCTTGTGACAGGGGTCGCCGACTTAGTGATGGAAGAATGCCGTACGACCATGCTACATGATGATATGACCTTAGCTAGCTCATGGTGTATGCACAATCTATTGAAGAGTATAAAATTGGAAGGATTTCTAGAAACTTGAAAAGAAGTGGTTCAAGTGATCAAGGGTAACCTAGGTTCAAAAAGAGGGCTCAAACTCAAGGTGAACCTATTGCTCCTAAGGTGAAATTTGAGAAAGGAGGTGGTTCTCAAAATGTCAAGCCTACATGTGTCACTTGTGGAAAGAGACATTATGGTTAGTGTCTAAGGGGTACCAGAAGTTGTTTTGGATGTGGAAAAGATGGGCACAAAGTGAGAGATTGTCCTAATAGAGATGGTAAGAAAGTTGCTCCTAATGTTCCCAAGGATGATGCTCAAACAAAGAGGCGTTTCTATGCACTCCGGACTAGAGAAGAAAAGCCCGATGAAAGTGATGATGATGTTGGTAAGTCCTTTTAATTCTCTTTTAGTGAGATGAGTTCCTACTAAGTGGGGGAGTATTATTAGTAGATGGGATAGAAAGTCCTAGAAGTTTGTTACATGTGCACAGTGTTTAGAAATTTTGTTGAGATTGAATTTCATTAACTTCTTGCATTGTGTATTTTATGAATCTATGATAATGATGTAAAGGTTTTTATATGATATTACCTTGCATATTAGCATGTTTATATCATGAAGTTCCACAAAGTTGCATTTTTGAAAAATTTGCCTAATTCACTGTAAAGCTGCCAGTTTACTGTAAAAATTTGGAAAATTTGACTAATTCATTATTTGGTCTAAAATTGTTGTAATGTGGTTATAACTGATGTGTATGGGTATGATAATGAATATAAAATGAGTTTTTTCTATGTGAAATGAAGGATGTGAGTTTTGTAGCATGATGAGTTATATAATTTATTCTAGTTTCTTGTTCTGTTGTGAATCTCTTGACTAAGTGAAATTGATGATTTGTCCTTGATTATGTGTTATATGGTATGATTTTGAGCTGCTATTTGAATCTCTATTCTTGTAAGTGTTCGGAGAGTGGCAAGTGTCATTCGAGGACGAGTGTTGTCCAAGTGGGGGATATTGTAAGATCCCGAAAATGACTTAGGTAAAGCTAGAGCCTAACGATTATGTCATGATGGCATAAGGTAATAGAATGGCCTATAATGTTTTATTGAGACAATGTCTAGAGTTTTAGGTGCACTGGAAGTCAAACGTCAAGGGACGACTATGACGTTCGACGACTAAGTCACCGATGTGCCTCATATGTGGTTCCATGTGTTTATGTGTGATTAATGAGGTTATGAGGTTCTTAAATGATTTATTATGGTGCATATTGGCAGCGTGTCAAGTTTCGTGATGTTTGGAGGTCAAACGTCCAAGAACGTCCATGACGTTCGAAAGATGTGCCTTGAAATGACCTTGTGTGTCTAAGCATATTTCGGTGAGTTTTACGTGTTTTTTTTGGGTGAAATTCATGTGAGAGGTCCTAAACTCATATACGAGCATGTTTGGGTTGGAAACATCCGGGAAAATATCCCCAAGGACCATCCAAGGGTCCTTGAGGAAGGACCCAAGTTGGTGCCCAAGACTGCCCAAGACATCCAACCAACGGATGGCAATCGACGCCCAGTGGGTCAGTCGACGCCCCGTTGGTGGTGTCTAGTCGGTTGGGACTTAGTCATGGGAGATGAGAGGCCAATGACTAGCCTCAGTCCCAGACCACGGACCAAAAGGACAGTCCGTTGGTCAAGGGACGGGCCGTCGTTTGGCAACCGTGTGTGAGGTAGTCCCTGCGCGCACCTTCACTGTTAAGTTGAGGGGTCAACTTGTAAATTCACCCCACTCCCAAATAAGAGGATTGGCGGTTCCTAAGGGGTCTTTTGGGTATTTAGACATGATATGTCTTTAAATCTTAGAAGAATTCATGCTTCCAAATTAAAACCCCAAAATCCCTTAGAAATTCCTTAAGACTCCATAGAACCTAAAACTCAAGAAAGAGCTTCGATTGGAGATTTCAGTGGTAATTCTTCATCAAGTTGGAGGATTATCTTCATTGAGGTATGTTTTTTTTTTATCCTTGAAACTCTATTCATCAAGGAGCCCAAATTCAAAGAAGCTTTCTAAAGTTTTTCAAAGATGAATTGTCCAATTTCATGATCTATCCATGGGTTCTTGCATTAAAGGGTTTTAATCATTGAATAGTGATTGAATTGTTGTTAATTAGATGATTTTAACTCAAATAACCTATGAACCCATGTAATTGGTGAACCCTAGTTTTTGACTACTTTATGGGTTAAGTGATATTGTCTTAATGCTTATGAATTCTAATGTAGTTTTCTATGGGTTATCTAATGGTGTAAGAATTGTCTTCAATTGATTTATAGGTTCTTAGATTGACAAATCTATGTTGAATTAGCCTAGTTTCATTGAGTATTATGATTTATGCATTGAATTGATGTTCATGGCCATGGGTAAGGGCCTTATAATATTGAATTGGATGATTTAACATTGGATTGAAGTGTTGAGGATGGAGTGGTGGACGCTGCCCTATTTCTCTTTAATTTAAGTATTATATCTCTTCAATTATGTTGTGATTGGTATGGTCCACTTATGGTGGCGGTGTTATGTGATTGATGTGGCCTTGTCGGCGTTATTTTAAGTATTATGATGATTATGGCCTTGCCGGCAAGTACTTGAAGTAATATGATGATTTGTGTAGTTGATTATGTGAAGTGTGATCATATCTACCTATATGTGAAGTAATGTGAAAGTATGTGTTCTTCTAGTGATGCTATGTAGGTGATCATGATAGACTATGACTATGTGTTCATGTGTGTAGTCTTAGAGTTGATGCATGATTGTTCCTACTTGACTATATGAGTCTATGATGGTTATATTGATGATGATATAGTAGTGTATAGGATGATTTAAATATGATAATGGTTATTCCTATGTGCTTCTAGAATGATATGTAATATGTGCATAAGTGAAAAATGTTGTGTCTTGTCTTGGTAGACTTGTGTCCTTTACTTGATGCATGTATGAATGTTAATATGAGATGTCTTGACTTAGGATGCTAAAGCTCTTAGTATTGAATATATGAATGATATAAGAGACCTTGAATGATGATAAGAGGGTCCTTTATGTGAAACCTTGAACCTAGTGGTAAGGTTATGAACCTTGAAGTAGAAAGCCGTAATGGTATCCTTCTTGTAATGAATGAAGGACTTAAGGTTGATTGGATGGAACGACATCATATCAATCCTTAGGAAAGTGATAATGAGATTCTTGTCGCCATTGTAAGGCATCCCTAGGGGACCTCTTTGGTAGGGTAAATGTAATTGAGTTATGAACTTGATATGGAACCCTTTGTATGAACCTTAATGTGAATTACTATATGAGAACAAATGCTATCACCGAGTGAGTATGGAAAGGGAAGTAGTTCTTTAAAGTATGAGGCTAGAATAAAAAGTAAGCCCTTCATATTCCTTAACCATATGCCTACATGGGATGTGTCCAAGTTCTACCATTGACAAGTAGAACAACCTCATCGGAGTAGGATAGAACTCCGGATTCCATGTTTTGCTACCATGGTGTATGTCGGTTATTGCCTATTCTCATCATGTGGGATACCTATTAGCATTATAGAAGTTCTATGAAGTTTAGGTGGTGGTATGAGACACTATCTAGACATTGCACAATAGACTTTGAAGATGTTAGTAAGAGTCCGTAGGTCTTCTCCAAGACCATTACTTGAATGTCCTTCATGTAATGAATGTATCTTAATGAACTAATGAAGAAATAACTTATGTTAGAAAGTATGTAAATGAATGAGTACCTAATCTTGAGTGACTTAAGGATTCCTTAGTTAAAGTGTGAAGAATACATAAAGGATGATCTCTTCATGTCTTATCTATGGAAGTCTTGAGAATGGCTCTAGTTAGGGAAGTTGATTGATTCTTTAGGCATTATCTAAACTTAGGTAGTCTTAAGGATTATTTAGGTAAACTTGAAGAGAGGGTATGGCGTTCTTTTCTAGGAGTACTTAAGTAAGTCTTTTGATAGCCTTGGTAAGGTGAATGTCATATTATACATGTTATGTGTTTGGTGTATTGTAAGTGTGTATGTGTCTCATTATGAGTAGTCTTGAGGATCGTTTAGGCATGATTATAGAGGTTGTATAGGCAGTCTCTCTTTGTGTAGCTTAAGTGAGTCTTAGGTTAGCTTTTAGTGAGAAGGCTACATGTTAAAAAGTGTTAAAAGGAAAGGGAAAGCACTTCACTGTACAGTGAATATAGGTCACTGTAATGTGTCTCTTAAATATGGGTTAATTGTTCTAAGTGATTTCTTATGTGTTTCTAAGTTGTTAAATGTTGTTCTTATGATTATATTAAGATATTCAAATGAAAAGATGCATATTTCCAATAAATGTCCGTTTTCATGATTTTTATGCATTATGCCATACTTAATACATGTGGTTGTACTATTTCCATTCTATCTCTATAGTGGTTGGTAGGTGAGGAGCATTTGGGAAGCAAGACTTGTATCGTAGCATCATTCAAGTGAAGTTGAAGTATGTCCTCATCATTTGACTCGAGGGCATAGATGTCTTTTATGTTTCTTATTGAAGTATTGTAACAGACTTAAGTATTTCTATATTCATATTGTATGGTCCGTGTCCCAAGTACTCTCGTGTCTAATATTGATGAGATTGAGACTTTGTATATCATATGATTTTATATGAAAGATTTTTTAAAGACTTATAGAATGTTTTGTGAAAAGTTTTAATTCAGTACTACTTTTCACTATGTATATGTGATGAACGATACTGAAGGGATTGCATAAGACCTCCGAGAGCTCCAGTACGCCGGTTACACTCCAAAAGTACCATATCTTCTAGGGTATGGTCTTGGGATGTGACAACTTGATAACATGAAAACGTTGGGATTGGAACTATATCTTGAATGAACTTCTTACTGAACCTTTCCCTTATCCTTAACTATGAATTGGTCTTGTATATGACTTGAAGGGTTGGTACTGGTTATGCTATTGAGTATTTCACTATGTTGTTGTATGATTGTTGTATATTGAACATAAGTTCTTGAATAAGGTTCTTGGAAGCAAGAGGTAAGACTTCTAAAGTCGTGATTACTCTATGATGTTTATGTTAGTCTATAAATGTTGTTACTATGCAATGGAAGTATGTATGATGTTTTTATGCATATATGTTGGGCTATGAATATGTTAAATGTGAGATCATGGTAAGGATATGATAATGCAAGTAGATGATGTTTATCTTGTATGCCTTACATACTATGATTATGATATGTTGATCTCACAAATGAAGGGTTGTGATGAAAGGAAATTCTCATCCTAATCCTAAAGATCTTATGATCATGTTTATACAAGGAGTTAATCTACTATGACCTATGATAAAATTTATGAATAAATGATGACTTAAAGGTTATTCAAAAAGGGACTTTAGCTTAGCACCGATTAACTAAATATGAGAGGTGTCCCTCCCCTAGTTAGGAGGTAGGTTCACAATGACTCTCATGAGATAGAGGCTGCCATGTAATGTGGAACTATGCGTCTCTAATATATCTCCTAGTTCTTAAACTATGTTGCCACCATAGGAATACTAGCTAGTGGATCCACCTAAAAAGCTATGTCATGTTTGGTTCTACTTTGGCCAGTAGACCACCTTATTTCAGTGTGGGGTTTCATGACACCGGATTCCATGCTTAGCTCACATGGTTTATATTAGTTAAGGCGATTGTTCCCTCAAGTAAAAATGAAAGACAAGTAAATGGACATTGACTAGGGTGACTTGAGGAGTCTACTTAGTATGGGTAGGGGTATGAGACTCTACCTAGACATTACACAAGTTGACTCTAAGATAAGTCCTAGTAGATTTTTCTTATGTAATAGGATAACAAGAAAGGTATAATGCTTGTGATTCATGATATTACTCATATGATGTTGGTTATGTTGATGAACATGTTATTGGTCTATATTGCTATATGAGACGATGACTACTTATACTACAGGTTATATGAAGCAATGCTTTACTTATGGTCTCCTATCTTGTATACTTGGTTATGTGGGGTTATGGGGCTTCAAATGATCATTGCACTTGTAGGTTTGGGAGGGGATCATCAGTAAGCGTTTTGTATGTTATGTTATATCATCCATTGAATATGAAATGTTAATAGGACTCTATGATAATATGTATTTGATTATGATTATATTTCATGTTGATGAAATCCTTAACTTGTATGTGCTCTATGGTATGTGCATTAAAGACTTTCATATGACTTAGCATGTTTTCCAATAAATGGTCCTTTTCATGCATGTCTTTAACTTTTTATGTGCATAAACCCATACTTAGTACATGTGGCGTACTAACCCCTTACTTTATATTACTACAAATGTAGGATCTGGCCGTTGAAGATTAAGAAGGTTGATTGAAGAAGCTTGGAACTCTTTCTCCAAGTGTTGGTAGGTCCTCATGTTCGGGGATGCTATCTTTTTGTCATTCTAGCTTATGAATACTTTAGTAGTTTAAAGAATACTATTTATTCTATTTTATCTCTTTGGATTTTATGGTATTAAGGCCTATATGGAATATCGACATTTTATTGGCTAAGTCCAACTCGTACTCTTTAGATGGTTTATATGTGAGACATTTTTAGAATATCACATGTATGTTTTATTCATGTTGTTAAAAGAGGAGCCTAAGTAAGCTTCTATGTGAGAGGTCTATGTATACCTCATTATCTATAAGTATGAAGTCTAGGTGTACTTCACATAGTATGTAAAAGTTTTAATTTATCCGCATTTTAACTGATGACATGTTATGACGAATGCTAAGGGCTTGTCTGAGTCCTTTGTGAGGACGACAACGGTGGTCGCGACTGGGGGTGATCTCTGGTTTTGACAAACTTGGTATCAGAGCATGATGTTAAATAACTTAGGGTCAATTTCTCACTAAAACCACATTTCATAGTGTCTTGTTCATGTTGTGAAGCGCGCCACAATTATGGATGAGAGGCTATGTGATGATTGATGTACCGTAGTTTCGCGGTATTTTCTAATGCTTTTTCCTTAAGTTTAGTGTGTGTCGAGAGCCTTTTTGTGTTGATTTTGATATAAGTTTCTCTTTGTTTGCAGAAAATCTGTCCAAGGATGAACGCGGGAGTTTTTGAGAAAGAATTACAGAAGAGACCACCTACGGAACCTATGACAGTCCGTCGCGGCTGTGACGGTCCATAGGTGGCATCGTAGTGAAGGGATAAGTTGCTGAAGGAAATTTAGGGAAGTCTGACCAAGTGTGGGATTACGGAAGTCCATTACGGACCATCACAGCTACGACGGTCCGTCCTGCTGGTTCGTCGTAATGATCAGAGAGTAGTCCCAGTACCCAAATTCCAAGAATTGAAGTATTTCGGAACGAAGACTCTCGACGGACCGTCGTGCTTGAAACGGTCCGTCATACCTGTCCGTCGAAGGGAATGAAGAAAGCAACAGAAGAATGGTGAAGTATGGGACGACGGAGTCTATGACGGTCCGTCGTGTCCATGACGGTCCGTCACGTGGTCCGTCGACCCAGATGCGTTTGGACATATTTTTAGTAAATAGAATTCTTATTTGATTAGGTTTCGTTTTTTATTATAAATAGTTGGAAAAACCTCGTTTTTGAGTTTAGACTTTCTGGATAATTTTTAGTTTATAGTTCTTCGATTATATTATTAAATTCTCGATTTTTGGGAATTAAGATATTTTCCGGGAATTGATTGTTGTGGATTTCGTTGATTAATCAAGTTAAATTCTGGGAATTATTCGTTTTCATAAAAGTAAGTGCATGAATTCTTCCATTAGCAATATGAATTTTGTAATTACGAACATGGGTAACTAAACTTCATAGCTAGGGTTGTGGGAACCATGGGTGAATAACAAGGTAATAATCTAACTTCAATAACAATTCTAGAGTGGTTTATTGCATGTATTGATAATTCTTTCGTTTAGAAGTCTTTTTAACGGTGTCCAACGTTAGAACTCGCCTTAATTCTACTTGCCGGACCAAGGAGGTAGATAATAGGAAAAGAATTATCAACATAGATTTAGTGTATACTATCTAATAGACTAGTATTGGTTGGTACGAGTTAATAGCTTAGTCAAATATCGAATACGATGTTTAATATGAGGTAAAGATAAGGGTTAGTATAGCAACACACGTAGCCGGACCAAGGTGCGGAGTGAAATTCTCTAGATGCCGGACCAAGGATTTAGAGATACATAACTTATCACTTTACATGCAAGATATCAGGATAGAACTGTTATAGTTAGATTTACCAAGTTAGGAACTTGTGGGGAACACTAAAACCCTAGTTACTTTTATAATTTGACTAAACTCCGAAAAATTGAATTTGTTAGTTGTTCATTCTTATTTAGTTAATCATTTTCATTAATTTAGAAATAAAACCCCCCTTTGTCTTTTGGTTTATTGGAAAATAGTTGGCTAAATAATAGTAATAATAAAATAAAGTTAAGTCTGAACTATTTTCCTTGTGGGATCGATCCCAACCTCATTAGTTGGGTTCTTTACTTGATACGACCGCTTTACTTCTTATTTGAGAAGTAAGTTTGAGCGTATCAAATTTTGGCGCCGCTGCCGGGGAAATATGCTTTTAGATTAACTTAAATTTATTACTAAAATTTAGTCAATATTTTCCTGATTTTACTTTTTCTGTTGTTTTTGATTTTGCCAGGTTTGACGTCCTTGTATGCCAAATACACGGAGAGGAAGAGAACCCTTGTTTCCCTACGATCACGAGTTAGAGCGTACACTACGCAAAATGAATAGAAACTTGGGTATAAATGATGATGATCCAAACCTGAACATCCCAGCTCCGATTGATGCTCATGGTCGATTATTACCTGATAATCCTGATCAAGGTGCACAAAGGGGACATAACCCCGCTCCACGTCCTCAAGAATACTACAGAGGTTATGACAATATTGCAGATTCTGATGGGCCACTTGTCTTACCCCCTCTACCAGAAGGTCACACCTTTGTAGTCACTAGTAGTCTAATGCAAATGCTCACGGCTAGAGGTTTGTTTTCAGGACTACCGTCTGAGGACCCACATGCCCATATAGCCAAGGTGAGGGCAGTGTGTAAAAGCTGTGTAGGGAGGCCTGATTTGAATTTGGATGTAATAGGGCTAAGAGTATTTCCTCTCTCACTGACGGGAGAGGCTGCCATTTGGTTCACTGAGCTCCCTTATAACTCAATTTTCACTTGGAACCAACTGAGGGACGTTTTCTTAGCACGTTACTACCCGGTCTCCAAGAAACTAAATCACAAAGACAGAGTGAACAACTTTGTGGCACTACCAGGAGAGTCAGTTAGTAGTTCTTGGGATAGGTTCACTTCGTTTTTGAGAAGTGTCCCCAATCACTGCATAGATGATGAGTCACTGAAAGAATACTTCTACCGGGGACAGGATGATAATAATAAAGCAGTATTGGATACTATAGCAGGTGGTTCTTATGGGGAGGGTCCTTATGCTGAAATTGCCGAAAAATTAGAGAAAATCTCCCGGAATAATAAAGCATGGAGTACTAGGAAGACAGATACTGGGAGAAATACTTTTGCAGTACAATCCACACACAACCCAGCCACAGATGAGATTCGTGAAGAGATGGCACAGATGAGAACTGAGCTTGGGTTGGTGTTAAAACATGTCACTGGGGGTACAGAGAAGATAAACGCAGTAAACTACTTGTCTAAACCACCACCACCAACTGATGAATATTATTATGAGGAAGATTCTTATACAGTAAATGATCACACGGGGGGTTTCCGACCGAATGCCCAAGGCTCCAATCAGGAGAATTGGCGCCAAGGTCAAGGAAATCAAGGTCGGAGCTATGGTAACTACAACCGTGAGGGTAATTATGTTCGTGATGGAAATTACAACCGCGACAACAACTTCAACAGGGGTAACTATGGTAACAGAAATGAGAGGAGTGGGCCCTATGTTCCTCCTCAAAATCGTGAAGTTGCTCCTAGGGATAGTGGAGGTAGTATGGCGCGACTTGAGGATATGTTGCACAAGATGATGAGGAGGTTCGATGCTAGTGATGAGCACACCAAAGAGTTAAGGAGTGATGTAGCAGGTATTGGACAGAAAGTTGATACACATGCCATATCAATTAAGCAGCTTGAATTGCAAATGGCTCAGTTATCTGCAACTGTGAACACAAGGCAACCGGGCACTCTTCCTAGCAACACTGTCCAAAATCCGAAAATGATGGACACTGTATGGCAATTACTACTCGTGGTGGAAAACAAACTACTGACCCACCTATGCCGTCTATTGTGGAAAAGGTGATGAAAGATAATGATAAAGTGGTAGAGGTTAGTGATGAAGTAGAAGATAACACTGATAAAGATGCTGAAGTGCCTAAAAAGGTAACTCCCATGCCTAGACCTCCACCACCCTTTCCTCAAAGATTAGTAAAAAAGACCGAGGATGGCAAATATCGGCGTTTTATAACAATGTTGAAGCAACTTTCTATCAATGTCCCTTTGGTAGAAGCTCTTGAACAAATGCCCGGTTATGCCAAGTTTATGAAAGATTTGGTTACAAAGAAAAGATCGGTCACTTTTGAGGATGATGACATAATGCAGCATTGTAGTGCTATTGCTACAAGGTCTTTGGTGCAAAAGAAAGAAGATCCGGGTGCATTTACTATTCCTTGTACAATCGGGTTATTACATTTTGCGAAAGCATTATGTGATCTGGGGGCAAGCATAAATCTCATGCCCCTATCGATTTACAAGAAGTTGGGTTTGGGTGACCCAAAGCCCACTGCGATGCGGCTACTGATGGCCGATCGAACAGTAAAAAGGCCTATAGGGATACTCCATGATGTGCTAGTAAAAGTGGAGTCGTTCATATTTCCGGCAGATTTTGTTATTCTTGATTGTGAAGTCGATTTTGAGGTGCCTATTATTCTTGGGAGGCCATTCCTTGCTACGAGTAGAGCCTTAGTTGATATGGAAAAGGGGCAGATGAAATTTTGATTGAACAATGAAGAAGTGACTACAATGAAGAAGTGACTTTCAACATTTGTAGGTCCATGCGGCAGAGTGGTGAGCTCTAATCGGTATCTGCCATATCCTACAAAGTTGGTGAATCACCCGAGACACAAATAGAAGAACGTCTAGGTGTAGAAGCACTAGCGGCAGTGATAATGAATTTTGATAATGAAAGCATTGAAGAATATATGTCATTAGTCGCTGCTCTTGATCGTGGTAATGTTCAGTTTAAACCGAAGAAATATGAGCTAGACATGAAGAATCGCGAGTCTCCACCCGCTAAACCATCCATAGAGGAGGCTCCAAAGCTAGAGCTAAAAGCTCTCCCAGAAGGTATGAATTCTTAGGAAATGGTGATACATTGCCGGTAATCATTGCATCAGATCTGAATAAACAAAAAGTTGAGAGTTTGGTCAAAGTGCTAAAAAGGTTCAAAAGAGCTATTGGGTGGACCATTGCGGACATTATTGGGATCCCTCCTGGTATTTGTTCTCATAAAATCCAACTCATGCCCGATCATAAGCCAAGTATTGAGCACCAGAGACGCTTAAATCCACCTATGCAAGAGGTCGTGAAGAAGGAAATCATAAGATGGTTGGATGCTGGAGTAATTTATCCGATCGCCGATAGTAGTTGGGTATGCCCTGTTCAGTGTGTACCTAAGAAAGGGGGAATGACTGTGGTCCCCAATGAAAAAAATGAACTTGTTCCAATGAGGCCGGTGACTGGATGGAGGGTGTGTATGGATTACCGGAAATTAAATGCATGGACCGAAAAGGACCATTTTCCCATGCCCTTCATGGATCAGATGTTGGATAGACTCGCCGGAAAAGGGTGGTACTGTTTTTTTGATGGTTATTCAGGGTATAATCAGATTTCTATTGCACCAGAAGATCAAGAGAAGACCACTTTTACTTGTCCATATGGGACCTTTGCGTTCAAGAGAATGCCGTTTGGGTTGTGCAATGCACCCGCCACATTTCAGAGATGTATGATGTCAATATTCACCGACATGGTGGAAGATACTATTGAGGTCTTTATGGATGATTTTACTGTGGTTGGTGAATCATTCGAGCAATGTTTGAGCCATTTATCTGAGGTTCTTAAGAGATGTGAAGACTGGAATTTAGTTCTCAATTGGGAAAAATGCCACTTCATGGTCAAAGAAGGTATTGTTTTGGGCCATCGTATTTCAGAAAAGGGCATAGAAGTTGATCGAGCCAAAGTCGAGGTGATAGAGAGACTTCCTCCACCTATCTCTGTAAAAGGTGTGAGAAGCTTTCTTGGGCATGCAGGTTTTTACAGGAGATTCATCAAAAATTTCTCAAAAATTGCACATCCTTTGTGCAAACTGTTAGAGAAAGATTGTAAATTTTCTTTTGATGAATCCTGTCTTAAAGCATTCGGCGATCTCAAAGAAAAATTGGTATCTGCACCTGTCATTATTTCTCCGGATTGGAGCAGTCCATTTGAGGTAATGTGTGATGCGAGTGGGGTTGCCCTTGGTGTAGTATTGGGACAAAGAAGGGACAAAATCCTTCATCCCATTTACTATGCTAGTAAAGCCCTCAATGAAGCTCAGAAGAACTATACAGTCACTGAACAAGAGCTCCTTGCCGTAGTATTTGCTTTTGAAAAATTTCGCTCCTATTTGCTAGGTACTAGAGTTATAGTGCATACTGACCATTCAGCCCTGAGATATTTGATGGCGAAGAAGGATGCGAAACCAAGGTTAATTCGTTGGGTATTACTACTGCAAGAATTTGACTTTGAGGTAAGGGATAGAAAAGGGACCGAAAATCAAGTTGCTGATCACTTGTCCCGTTTAGAAGATGAAGCTATGCGAGAGTTGGGGGATAAGACTGATATTGATGACACGTTCCCCGATGAGCATGTATTGGCTGCCTCACAAGACCTGATTCCGTGGTTCGCAGATTTTGCGAACTACTTAGCTAGTGATATTGTTCCATCGGACCTGTCTTTTCATCAAAGGAAAAAGTTCATGTACGATGTGAAGAAGTTCTTTTGGGATGAACCATACTTATACAGGAGCTGTGCTGATGGGCTTATTCGGCGTTGTGTGCCGGAAGTTGAGATGTTGAGTATTTTAGAGGCATGCCATTCCTCACCCTTTGGTGGACATCATAGTGGTGTCCGAACTGCTCATAAGATCTTACAAAGTGGTTACTATTGGCCAACTATTCATCAAGATGCTCATGAGTTCGCCAAAGCATGTGATAGATGCCAAAGAGATGGCGGCATTTCAAGAAAGCAAGAGCTCCCTCTAAACCCCATTCTTGTAATTGAGTTATTTGATGTTTGGGGTATTGACTTTATGGGTCCGTTTGTGAGTTCTCATGGAATGAAGTATATTTTAGTAGCAGTTGATATGTATCCAAGTGGGTGGAAGCCATCGCCCTCGCGAATAATGAGGGGAAGAGTGTCACTGCATTCTTGAAGAAGAATATATTCTCTCGATTTGGTACTCCAGGAGCGATTATTAGTGATGGGGGATCCCACTTTTGCAACAAATTGTTCAAGGGATTATTGGAGAAATATGGGGTTCGCCATAATGTGGCCACTCCTTACCATCCTCAAACTAGTGGGCAAGTTGAAGTATCAAATAGGGAAATCAAACAGATTTTGTCAAAAATAGTGAATGCTAGTAGAACAAATTGGTCAAGGAGGCTTGATGATGCGCTTTGGGCTTACCGGACAGCATATAAGACTCCCATAGGTATGTCACCATACCAACTAGTATATGGGAAAGCATGTCATCTTCCGGTTGAATTAGAGCATAAAGCCATGTGGGCTATGAAGAAGCTAAAAATGGACTGGAACGAAGCTGCAGAACAACGATTAAATGGGTTAAATGAACTCGATGAATTTCGCCTAAAGGCTTATGAAAGCTCAGTCCTCTACAAGGAAAAGATGAAGAAATACCATGACCTAAAAATCGAGAAACGAGAGTTTATGATTGGGGATTCGGTGCTTTTATTCAACTCTAGATTGCGCTTGTTTCCGGGCAAGATCAAGTCTAAATGGACTGGACCTTACTTGATCACCCAATTATTCCCTCATGGAGCGGTTGAGTTGGAAAACAAGGAAGGTGTGCAGTTTAAGGTGAACGGACAATGTCTCAAAATCTATATAGTTCATGCGGAATCGGCGAATGAGGTGATTGAGGCATATCATCTTGATGAAGTCTGAGTAATCGAGTGTCCTCAGTCGTGCCGCGACGTTAAATCAGGCGCTGGTTGGGAGGCAACCCAATATTTATCATCTAACCACCTTTCTAGTTTTTTCTTTCTAGTAACAGTAGCATTTTTCTATTAATGGGTTGTAAATTTTCAGGTAGCACATCTACAGGAAGTTCTGCAGAAAAGTTACTCTGCATCAGTCACTGATGGATACATCGACGGACCGTCACGCCTGTGACGGACCGTCGCATGACTCCGTCGTGCCAGGTACGCTCTCTTGTATTTTTGAAGAATTAGAGCACATGCAACGGACCGTATGATGGACCGTCACAACCGAGACGGACCGTCATCGGGGTTTTGTCACGCCATTACCCGGTTACCCGACCCGACCCGCATAAAGAATTTCAAAAGTTTAAAACGTTTCAAACCCCCCCACCCCTTCATTAACAGTTTCTTCCCCTCTTCCCTCCATTTTCTCCCCTTCCAACTCCTTTCTCTGCCCAAATTCCCCATATTCTCCCATTCTTCATCCCAAATCTTCCCTCTTGGTCGGAGTCTGCTGCTGTGAGTCTCAGTCTTCTCACTTGATTACCATCACTTTTGCATTGTTGTCTCCTCTTCCAAGGTATTTGTTCCTGATACTCTACCCATTTACTCTTTTTGTTTGTTTTGATGTTTTTCCTTATTATTTGCATATGGGTTTTTGTTTTTTTAGATATTGTCTAACTTAGGTCTTTAATTCCACAAAATGACTGGATAACACTAGAGAAATTAGGGCTTTAAACTTGCCAATTTGATAGGGCTTTAAACTTGTCCATTAGGGCTCTAAACTATATTAGAAAATTGTTGGGTCTTTGTTTTGACTCACATGGGTGAATGTGGCACCCCCCAGTTCTGTCTCTGCTTGACAGCACGACAACCCGATGACGGACCGTCGTACCCACGAGGGTCCGTCCTGCATAACCGTCGTGACGGTCAGAGACCCCTGTCCTAAGGGTCTCATTTTTTTCCCAAGTGTCCACTGACGGACACATGTGACGGACCGTCATACCCACAACGGTCCGTCCTGCACAACCGTCGTGACGGTCAGAGACCCCTATCCCAAGGGTCTAATTTTTTTCCCAAGTGTCCACTGACGGACACATGTGACGGACCGTCATACCCACGACGGTCCATTCTGCACAACCGTCGTGACGGTCAGAGACCCCTGTCCTAAGGGTCTCATTACTATTTCTAAGTGTCCACTAACGGACACATGTGACGGACCGTCATACCCACGACGGTCCGTCCTGCACAACCGTCGTGACGGTCAGAGACCCCTGTCCCAAGGGTCTCATTTTTTTCCCCAAGTGTCCACTGACGGACACACGTGACGGACCATCATACCCACGATGGTCCGTCCTGCACAACCGTCGTGACGGTCAGAGACCCCTGTCCTAAGGGTCTCGTCACTATTTCTAAGTGTCCATTGACGGACACATATGACGGACCGTCGTACCCACGACGGTCCGTCCTGCTGAACCGTCGTATCGGTTAGAGACCCCTGTCCTAAGAGTCTCCACACTTTTTCTAAGTGTCCACTGACGGACACATGTGATGGACCGTCATACCCACGACGGTCCGTCCTGCATAACCGTCGTATCCATCTGAGACCTTCCTTCTGATACTCTTTGTTGCTAAGTATTACATGACGGACCTCATGACGGTTCGTCATAAGCACGACGGGCCGTCATCAGGTCCGTCGTGCCTTACTGCTACTTCAGAACTGTTATCACTGGTTTGAGTTCTGTGTATTATTGTCTAATTTTTTCTTTTGTCATGTTTTATCTCTCAAGTACTAATGATGATTCGTTACAGGTACTAGCTCTCATGGCACCTAAACAAGATCGCGTTTATGCACGTGGCTGTTCTAAATCTGTCGCCCCGTCTGCCCGATTGGTGATAGCCTCTGATGATGAGCATGATCCAGAGTACGTGCCCCCAGGCACTTCTACTACAGCACGAGCTCCACGTGTACCGAGAGTCACGCCCAAGAAGGTGGCGCCTGGCCTAGTCACTGCCTCCCAGTCTGATGAGGAGCGCACACTGACCGGCACACCTTCTTGGTCAGCTGCCCAAGACGAAGGAGCATCTGGATCCTTAGGAGTTTCGTGGTCAGAGAACGCCTCCGGGTCCGCAGAAGCCTCTGCCCCCGCCACAGCTATGTAGTCTGCCTCGGATAATGAGGCTGACAGCACTGACTCCACCCCTGGCTCACCAACTGGAGTCCCTGCCCAGGTTGCCGATCAGCCTAACCGGTGGTGTGTCGACGGGCAATACAAAGTATACTTAGACGTCAAAGTGCTCAATGACAAAGGCGTCATGACACGGACCCTCACACTGGAGAGGCGGGTCCTCACGGGAAGCCTCCCCACCATGCTAGACATTCACACCCTTTTCACCAGACACCGGCTGGAGTAGATGGCTCGTTCTTTGGGCTGATACAGTGAGGAGTTAGTTCGCTAGTTCTATGCCTCTTATGTGGCCACTCTTCACTCACAGATCGATAGGCGGTCTGCCCCCGCCAAACAGGCCCCACTTGAGCATGTCCGAGTACGCGGCATCCAGGTCAACATCTCACTACCAGCCATCCGCCGATATCTGTACGGCACGGATTTTGACTCCACCATCACACCTCTCACCGCCGAGTTTGATTACCGGTGGCAAATTGTTAAAGAGGGTAGTTTCTTCCTCCAGCCGTCACTGAGAGAGACCACCAAGAGGTGGATGGCCCAGCACCTGTCTGTTGATGGAGAGGCTGCGGATTGGATGATGGAACCTAAGGGAGCCATCAGGAAGGCCAACTTGACCTTTACGGCCAAGTTTCTTTGGTTGATAGTCCGCCATTGTCTCTCCCCCACTGCTGCTGATAATATAGTCACCTGGGATCGTGCGGTG
Source organism: Solanum sitiens (assembly GCA_016801875.1). Lineage (NCBI taxonomy): Eukaryota > Viridiplantae > Streptophyta > Magnoliopsida > Solanales > Solanaceae > Solanum > Solanum sitiens. The sequence goes on along the minus strand of JABWTJ010000267.1, from coordinate 3,134 downwards.
CTGATGGCCGCAATGATGGCAGGGTTCGAGGTTGATTTCGCTTGGCTTCTCCAAGCGGTCATGCACGAGAGGGCTTTCAAGGTCACCACGACTTACCCTTTTCCTTGCATGATTTTTTCTTGTGCAGATCAGCAGGTGTGCCCATTTGGCACATTGACCAGCTCCGGACCCCACAAGGAAATGTTGACATCGGCCTCATCAGGGATGAGGCTAATGAGTTGGCCCCACGCAGAGGTCCGCGCCCTGAGGTAGTCCCACTTGGTGAGAACCTGGCCGACACCATTGAGCATGCCCACGCTGCTTCCCAGACTGCTGCTGCACACACTGACACTACTCTAGTTGAGTCTATCCCGGGTAGTAATACTGCCCCGAGCTCCTCTCGCTCGGCTCCTTATGCCACTCTGGTCCCACTTGCTCGGGTCCAGAAACTTGAGGCACAAATGGCTACACTTCTGCATCACATCCAGCCTTGGATGCAGAAGACTATTGCTGAGGCAGAGGAGCGCATGGAGCGCAAGATGGTACAGCACACGGAGAGGAAGATCGCAGAGGTACATCAGCGCTTAGACGCGTTTGAATTGCGAGTGCTAGCCCGACCAGCCACTCCGGTGGACATGTCGACCCTTCAGGCTGCGGTTGAGAGTCTGCGAGCTGATCTTGATATGATTTTAGAGGCGAGGGTGCCTGAGTCTGAGGCCCCTTCTGCAGAGCCTGCTGATGACACCGTGATGGCTGCTCTTTTTGCCACTACTGATGTTCCACCACCTCCCCCACGAGAACATGTCAAGAGACACAGGGGTCGAGAGGAGGATGAGGCTAGGGAGAGGAAGAATGAGCGCCGTGAGATGGAGGCTGCGAGGAGAGCCTCAATTGCTGATGAGGAGGCCTGAAAGTTGAGAGCTGTAGAAGTAGCTACCGGGGCGTCTAGCTCCAAAACTGTAGATTCTGTGGGAGGCACTACTCATGGTGCTGTGGATGCTGAGGACATTACTGAGGATGTCCAGACTACGCAGGGAGTGGGTTTCGATGAACCGGACCCACCAGCTTGCTGATCACCGGCGCTTAGCGCCTCAGGTTTGCTTCACTTACCCTTTTACGTAGTTTAACTTTTCTATGCATTGGGGACAATTGCATATCTTTTGTTGGGGGTGGAGTAAATGGAAGAATACTTGGGTGAATTCTGAGCAGCCCAAATTCACGATCCTCTTTTTGGGGTTTTCTTGCCTGTGTTCTTTTTCCCCAAAAGACTGATTACTTTTATTGTTGAACCGGCATGTCATATCTTATGTACATAGCATAAATCTGAAGCATTATGGCTAAAGTAAATATGATATCTCGATAATCAAAATGATGCATGACTAGGCATAGTAAGTGAAAATTGTGTGGTTTGAAACATGAAATAAAGATAAACTACTGCATGATCCTGAATCTAAGATTTAAACTAGGTGTCGAATAATCTGGGAATGCAAGGAATGTCAAGAGAGTGTGAGGTGAAATCGAATGTCCACCATTAATACTGAGCTAGAACTTGCCTGGTTAGTCCTGCTAAAAATGAGTCAAAACAATTACTTAAGAAAGGATCATAGGCCCTTGTTCGAAATAGTCAATCGTGAGCCTAAAAAGAACAGAAAACCAAATGAAGTTAATCCCTTTTTGATCCAAATGAATTGAGCTTAAAATAGATCTTTCTTTTTCACCCCAAATGATCTTCTCTGGGAACAATGTGTTGGCCCTGGTCCCTCCTTGGACATGTGCACCTGAGTTTATGCCAAAAGCATAAGTTGAGGGTGGCTATTGCAGAAAGTAACCTTGTTTTGGCCCTGACCCAATCATGGGTATTCTGAACCTTGACTCATGGCAAAATCATGAGTTGAGGGTGGCTGCTATAAGGAAAACCCCGGAAAGTGGGGTTGAAAGAATGAAGAGAAAGAAAGAATAAAACAGAAGTGACTAAAAATAAAAAATAATAAAAATATATGAATAAAAAGCAAAATAAACACAAGAAAAGAGAAAAGTCACTTACACATAAGGATAAGAAAGGGAAAATAGCAAAGTGAAAAGAAAATTGAGTAATAGGGCGAAATAAGATGATAAAAGGGTGGTTCGCTTAGCCGATATGTCAAGGAGGGCAACAAGTCACTAGAGTATACCTAAATACACCCTACCTAACCCTGAGCCTATGTTACAAGCTAAAAAAGTCCTATTGTGATCCTAAGTGCGTATGATGAACTTGAAGTAGTGAAAATAAGGGCAAGCCTATGGCAATATGTATAAATGAGTGGTGAATTTGTTCTGAGAGTGAGTGTCGAAACGTGGTCCTTATACTCAAACTAAAATCATTTGTGTGAAAAATGAGGATGTTATTTGAAGTGAGGACAGGAGTTGTAATACCAGAAATATTAGCATCTCGGTGAGAAATTGAAGAGGATAGGCATCATTGCATAGTAAATTGGGGTTATGGTTTGATTCTACACAAGTCAATGCCTAATAGTGAGACCATGCATGAACATAATGAGAATAATCGGGATTGATAGCCAAATGATTGCGGAAGTTAAAATATGGATACTTTTGTACAAAGATTTTGTAGTGAGTCATAGTGCGTCGCTTGAGGACAAACAACGAATTTAAGTTGAGGGTGTTGATGTACCGTGGTTTCACGGTATTTTCTAATGCCTTTTCCTTAAGTTTAGTGTGTGTCGAGAGCCTTTTTGTGTTGATTTTGATATAAGTTTCTCTTTGTTTTCAGAAAATCTGTCCAAGGATGAACGCGGGAGTTTTTGAGAAAGAATTGCAGAAGAGACCACCTACGGAACCTATGACGGTCCATCGCGGCTGTGACGGTCCGTCACGGCTGTGACGGTCCGTAGGTGGCATCGTAGTGAAGGGATAAGTTGCTGAAGGAAATTTGGGGAAGTCTGACAAAGTGTGGGATTACGGAAGTCCATTACGGACCGTCATAGCTACGAGTTTTCATGCGGAGTTCCTTCAAAACAAAATAATGATCTTCGTTTAGGTACCAAAATCTTTTTGGGTCCTTTGAGGTTAGAGCTATCTAAATTTTTAGGTCTCCAGATCCATTTAGATGAATCATAATTTTGGAATTTGCAATTGTAAGATAAATGTCTTGAATTTCC